>OZ017743.1:60854951-61087451 GCA_963969285.1 Odontomyia ornata | reverse complement strand
ACGTTTCAATGAAAAATATTCATTATTTCAGTTGGCACTAAAATAGCGAATTGCGCTTGCCTTCAGACCTTTGGGGGCCGCCATTTTGAATGCATGCATTTGATTTTGGATTATTTTAAATCTTTGTATGCTAGGACCTCATCAATCAATGTACTATCTCGTTCAAACAGGAGTTTCACTCTAGACAGGGCAAAATAATTCAATTTTTAAAGAAAATCGCAGCTAAAAATATTAGGCTTTAAATTTTCGACTTTTTTATTTTTCATTCAATTTTAATAATTTCCTGCAAAATACAAGAACATAGTACAGGGATTCACAATCTCAAGTTTCATCAAAATCCGTTGGAAAATGTGACCGCTAGAGGGCCACAAAAACATGAAAAAAACGCATATTTAAACGGCCGCCATTTTGAAATTTGCAAATGCATGATCACCAAAATATCAAAGACTGTAGGTGTAAGTAATGCTTATCTTGAAACCAAGTTTCATATATGTCCAATCAAAATCGCGACTTTTAAAAGCCTTTGAAATTTCGACTTTCAACTGGCCGCAATTTTGTTTTTTGCAACCTGACTTCCAGTTTTTTTACGTAATTCTTTAGATACTTATAATTTCTATCAAACTACCGAGCTTCATGAAAATCTGTTGAAAGCTTTGACCACTATTACAACAACAAAATTTTGCACGCTTTTCGACCTTTGAGCGGCCGCCATTTTGTTTCTGCCGTACCGACTTTGGATTTTTTATTGTGAGACTCATCACATACTTCAATGAACCTTTGTACCAAATTTCATCCAAATCGGAGCTACACTTTGGTCAGAACAGATATCGCGATTTTTCGTCTAAAATGGCCGCCATTTTGTTTTTGCTCGCCCGATATAGCTGGTTCACGAACTTAACCGAGATAATAACCCGATACACCTTTCCTCAAAATTTGGTGAAAATCGAAGCAAAATTGCAACCTCTAGCGTGGTCACAAATTTCGTTATATCCCATATATATATATATATATATATATATATATATATATATATATATATATATATCTATATATATATATATATATATATATATATATATATATATATATATATATATATATATATATATATATATATATATATATATATGATGCTCTCCGCAATTGGTAAATTTCTCTCGAGAATTTTACGTAAAAGCAAAGATCTTCACTAAAACGATATTCTGGAATTCCTCGGAAAACGATCAGATTGCACGGAGTGGGTTGCTGGAAAAACGGCCGTTTTTCATTTTGTCTCCAATTTTAATACATGCGGTGTCAAACGAAAGCTCGTGATGAGTCGAATTAAATAAAGTTGCACTCAGGCAGCTTCGCGATACCTGCAATTGCAGTTTTTTGTGTGGTTGGGATGCTTTTGATTCCGAAACCATACAGCTGTAAAATCATCGGAAACGGGAGTCGTAAATGCCCAAATATCAAAATCGCGCTGCTATTGTACTCAGGAACAAGAAAATATTAAAGATCTTCACTACAACGATATTCTGGAGTTCCTCGGAAAACGATCGGATTGCAAGGAGTGCGTTGCTGGAAAAATGGCCGTTTTTTATTCTTTCAGCAATTTCAATATATGGGGTGTCAAACGAAAGCTAGTGATGAGTAGAATTCAATAAAGTTGCATTCACGCGGCTTCGCGATACCTGCAATTGCAGTTTTTTCCGTGGTTGGGATACTTTTGGTTCCGAAACCATACAGCTGTAAAATCGTCGGAAACGGGAGTCGGAAGTGCCTGAATATGAAAATCGCGCTGCTATTGTACTCAGGAACATAAAAATATTGAAGATCTTCACTACAACGATATTCTGCAGTTCCTCGGAAACGATCGGATTGCAAGGAGTGCGTAGCTAAAAAAACGGCAGTTTTTCATACTTTCTCCAATTTCAATATATGGGGTGTCAAACGAAAGCTAGTGATGAGTAGAATTCAATAAAATTGCATTCAGGCAGCTTCCCGATACCTGCAATTGCAGTTTTTTGCGTGGTTGGGATGCTTTTGATTCCGAAACCATACAGCTGTAAAATCATCGGAAACGGGAGTCGGAAGTGCCTGAATATCTAAATCGCGCTGCTGTTGTACTCAGCAACATAAAAAAGCAAAGATCTTCACTAAAACGATATTCTGGAATTCCTCGGAAAACGATCAGATTGCACGGAGTGCGTTGCTGGAAAAACGGCCGTTTTTCATTATGTCTCCAATTTTAATATATGCGGTGTCAAACGAAAGCTAGTGATGAGTCGAATTCAATAAAGTTTTTTGTGTGGTTGGGATGCTTTTGATTCCGAAACCATACAGCTGTAAAATCATCGGAAACGGGAGTCGGAAGTGCCTTAATATCAAAATCGCGCTGCTATTGTACTCAGGAACAAAAAAAATATTAAAGATCTTCACTACAACGATATTCTGGAGTTCCTCGGAAAACGATCGGATTGCAAGGAGTGCGTTGCAAGAGAAATGGCCGTTTTTCATACTTTCTCCAATTTCAATATATGGGGTGTCAAACGAACGCTAGTGATGAGTAGAATTCAATTGCAATTGCAGTTTCTTGCGTGGTTGGGATACTTTTGATTCCGAAACCATAGAGCTGTAAAATCATCGGAAACGGGAGTCGGAAGTGCCTGAATATCAAAATCGCGCTGTTATTGTACTCAGGAACATAAAAAAATTCAAGATCTTCACTACTACGAAATTCTGGAGTTCCTCGGAAAACGATCGGATTGCAAGGAGAGCGTTGCTGGAAAAACAGCCGTTTTTCATACTTTCTCCAATTTCAATATATGGGATGTCAAACGACAGCTAGTGATGAGGAGAGTTCAATAAAATTGCATTCAGGCGGCTTCGCGATACTTGCGATTGCAGTTCCTTGCGTGGTTGGGATACTTTTGATTCCGAAACCATACAGCTGTAAAATCATCGGAAACGGGAGTCGGAAGTGCCTGAATATCAAAATCGCGCTGTTATTGTACTCAGCAACATAAAAAAGTAAAAATCTTCACTACAACGATATTCTGGAGTTCCTCGGAAAACGATCGGATTGCAAGGAGTGCGTTGCAAGAAAAATGGCCGTTTTTCATACTTTCTCCAATTTCAATATATGGGGTGTCAAACGAACGCTAGTGATGAGTAGAATTCAATTGCAATTGCAGTTTCTTGCGTGGTTGGGATACTTTTGATTCCGAAACCATACAGCTGTAAAATCATCGGAAACGGGAGTCGGAAGTGCCTGAATATCAAAATCGCGCTGTTATTGTACTCGGGAACATAAAAAAATTCAAGATCTTCACTACTACGATATTCTGGAGTTCCTCGGAAAACGATCGGATTGCAAGGAGTGTGTTGCTAGAGAAACGGCCGTTTTTCATACGTTCTCCAATTTCAATATATGGGGTGTCAAACGAAAGCTAGTGATGAGTAGAATTCAATAAAATTGCATTCAGGCAGCTTCGCGATACCTGCAATTGCAGTTTTTCGCGTAGTTGCGATACTTTTGATTCCGAAACAATACAGCTGTAAAATCATCGGAAACGGGAGTCGGAAGTGCTCGAATATCAAAATCGCAATGTTATTGTACTCAAGAACATGAAAATAATAAAGATCTTCACGACACCCATTTTCTGGAGTTCCTCGGAAAACGATCGGATTGCAAGGAGTGCGTTGCTTGAACAACGGCCGTTTTCCATACTTTCTCCAATTTCAATATATGGAGTGTCAAACGAAAGCGAGTGATGAGTAGAATTCAATAAAATTGCATTCAGGAAGCTTCATGATACCTGCAATGCAGTTTTTTGCGTGGTTGGGATGCTTTTGATTCCGAAACCATACAGCTCTAAAATCATCGGAAACGGGAGTCGGAAGTGCCTGGATATCAAAACCTCGCTGCTATTGTACTCAGGAACGTAAAAAAAATCAAGATCTTCACTACAACGATATTCTGGAGTTCCTCGGAATACGATCGGATTGCAAGGAGAGCGTTGCTGGAAAAACGGCCGTTTTTCATACTTTCTCCAATTTCAATATAAGGGGTGTCAAACAAAAGCTAGTGATGAGTAGAATTCAATAAAATTGCATACAGGCAGCTTCGCGATACCTGCAATTGCAGTTTCTTGCGTGGCTGGGATACTTTTGATTCCGAAACCACACAGGTGTAAAATCATCGGAAACGGGAGTCAAAAGTGCCTGAATATCAAAATCGCGCTGCTATTGTACTCAGGAACATAAAAATATTAAAGATCTTCACTACAACGATATTCTGGAGTTCCTCGGAAAACGATCGGATTGCAAGAAGTGCGCTGCTGGAAAAACGGCCGTTTTTCTTACTTTCTCTAATTTCAATATATGGGGTGTCAAACGAAAGCTAGTGATGAGTAGAATTCAATAAAGCTGCATTCAGGCAGCTTCGTGATACGTGCAATTGCAGTTTTTCGTGGTTGGGATACTTTTGATTCCGAAACCATACAGCTGTAAAATCATCGGAAACGGTAGTCGAATTACCTGAATATCAAAATTGCGCTATTATTGTACCCAGAAACACAAAAAAAAATTCAAGATCTTCACTACAACGGTATTCTGGAATGCCTCGGAAAACGATTACATTGCAAGGAGTGCGCTGCTGGAAAAACGGCCGTTTTTCATACTTTCTCTAATTTCTATATATGGGGTGTCAAACGAAAGCTAGTGATGAGTTGAATTCAATAAAGTTGCATTCAGGCAGCTTCGCGATACCTGCAATTTTAGTTTTTTGCGTGGTTGGTATACTTCTGATTTCGAAACCATACAGCTGTAAAATCATCGGAAATGGGAGTAGGAAGTTACTGAATATCAAAATCACGCCGTTATTGTACTCAGGAACATAACAAAATTAAAGGTCTTCACTACAACCATATTCTGGAGTTCCTCGGAAAACGATCGGATTAAAAGGAGTGCGTTGCTGAAAAAATGGCCGTTTTCCATACTTTCTCCAATTTCAATATATGGGGTGTCAAACGAAAGCTAGGGATGAGTAGATTCAACAAAAGTGCATTCAGGCAGCTTCGCGATAGCTGCAATTGAAGATCTTTGCGTGGCTGGGACGTTGTGATTCCGAAACCATACAGCTGTAAAATCATCGGGAACGGGAGTCGCAAGTGCCTGAATATCAAAATCGCGCTGTTATTGTACTCAGGAACATAAAAAAATTAAAAATCTTCACTACAACGATATTCTGGAGTTCCTCGGAAATCAATTACATTGCAAGGAGTGCGCTGCTGGAAAAACGGCCGTTTTTCATCCTTTCTGGAATTTTAATTTATGAGGTGTCAACCGAAAGCTAGTGATGAGCAGAATTCAATAAAATTGCATTCGGGCAGCTTCGCGATACCTGCAATTGCAGTTTTTTACGTGGTTGGGATACTTTTGATTCCGACACCATACAGCTGTAAAATAATCGGAAATGGGAGTCGGAAGTGCCTGGATATCTAAATCGCGCTGCTATTGTACTCAGGAACATAAAAAAATTAAAGAGCTTTACTACAACGATATTCTGGAGTTCCTCGGAAAACGACCAGATTGCAAGGAGTGCGTTGCTGGAAGAACTGCCGTTTTTCATTCTTTCTCCAATTTCAATATATGGGGTTTCAAACGAAAGCAAGTGATGAGTCGAATTCAATAAAATTGCATTCAGTCAGCTTCGCGATACCTGCAATTTTAGTTTTTTGCGTGGTTGGTATACTTTTGATTTCGAAACCATACAGCTGTAAAATCATCGAAAACGGGAGTAGAAAGTTCCTGAATATCAAAATCGAGCCGTTATTGCAATCAGGAACATAAAAAAATTAAAGATCTTCACTACAACGATATTCTGGAGTTCCTCGGAAAACGATCGGATTAAAAGGAGTGCGTTGCTGAAAAAATGGCCGTTTTCCATACTTTCTCCAATTTCAATATATGGGGTGTCAAATGAAAGCTAGTGATGAGTAGAATTCAATAAAAGTGCATTCAGGCAGCTTCGCCATACCTGCGATTGCAGTTTTTTGCGTGGTTGGGATACTTTTGATTCCGAAACCATACAGCTGTAAAATCATCGGAAACGGGAGTCGGAAGTGCCTGGATATTAAAATCGTGCTGTTATTGTACTCAGGAACATAAAAAAATTAAAGATCTTCACTCCAACGATATTCTGGAGTTCTCCGGAAAACGATCGGAGTAAAAGGAGTGCGTTGCTGGAAAAACGGCCGTTTTTCATACTTTCTCCAATGTCAATATATGGGGTGTCAAACGAAAGCTAGTGGTGAGTAGAATTCAATAAAAGTGCATTCAGGCAGCTTCGCGATACCTGCACTTGCAGTTTTTTGCGTGGTTGGGATACTTTTGATTCCGAAACCATACAGCTGTAAAATCATCGGAAACGGGAGTCGAAAGTGCCTGAATATAGAAATCGCGGTGTTATTGTACTCAGGAACATAAAAAAATTAAAGATCTTCACTACAACGATATTCTGGAGTTCCTCGGAAAACGATCGGATTGCAAGGAGTGCGTTGCTGGAAAGACGGCTGTTTTTCCTACTTTCTCCAATTTCAATATATGGGGTGTCAAACGAAAGCTAGTGATGAGTAGAATTCAATAAAAGTGCATTCAGGTAGCTTCGCGATAGCTGCAATTGCAGTTTTTTGCGTGGTTGGGATACTTTTGATTCCGTAACCATACAACTGTAAAATCATCGACAACGGGAGTCGGAAGTGCCTGAATATCAAAATCGCGCTATTATTGTACTCAGGAACATAAAAAATCCCCGTTGGCAGCACCAGTCGGAAAGGTAAATTTCTCGTATGTAGCGTAAGGTTTCGGAAAAAAAATTTGGCTTGCCTACTACTTACTTTCTTACTGCAATTTCGGTAGCACCTTATGGGTTTTTAGTAACAAAAAGGATCTGCCGCCGTTTGTGTATGGAGACACCCCATAGAGGCGCAAATATTTTGCCAATTAAATTGAGTTACACACGTATGGATCACATATTGAAAATCGGCGGGTAGTAAATTGTTACAAACATATTTATACTCGTTTCGCCCTTCTCACATTTGCTGTTTATACATTTCATAGTGGCTACCACACAAAGCTGACAACTTGTCGGCTTTGATAGCTCAAATAGTTAATTTCAAAAGATTTCCATAAAAGTTTAATCAGCACTTGCATTGCCATTAATATATACATTTTCAATTTTTTTCTGAACTATGAGGGCCGTCATTTCTATTTTTATTGAAATCGGCTGCTAAGAATATTAAGCTGTAAATTTTTAACTTTTTTATCTGTCATTCGAATTGCATAATTAAATTAAATTAACTTGCCTTAATAACTTATAATTTCAAGTTTCAACGGAATCTGTTGAGAATCTTGGCTGCTAGAGGGCTACAGAAATAAAAAACAAGGTATGCCATCCGCCTGTATGGGGAGACACCCCTTAAATACCTTAAAATATTTTCTTGCACTGCAAATTTCAAGAGGCACCGCTTTTGACCTACGTAGAAAATTTCCTCATTCTAGCTCATGTGGTTTGCGAGAAAACTTGTTATGACGCACGAACAAACGGGCGGACGGACGAACAGACAGACAAGTCGCGATTTTATAATTTTTCAGGGTATTGTTGAAAATATTTTACAATATCTCAAAAATGATCTGGTTTATAAGTTCTTTCAAGTAAAGTCATTTAAAACGTTTCAATGAAAAATATTCATTATTTCAGTTGGCACTAAAATAGCGAATTGCGCTTGCCTTCAGACCTTTGGGGGCCGCCATTTTGAATGCATGCATTTGATTTTGGATTATTTTAAATCTTTGTATGCTAGGACCTCACCAATCAATGTACTATCTCGTTCAAATAGGAGTTTCAGTGCAGACAGGGCAAAATAATTCAATTTTTAAAGAAAATGGCAGCATATTAGGCTTTAAATTTTCGACTTTTTTATTTTTCATTCAATTTTAATAATTTCCTGCAAAATACAAGAACATAGTACAGAAATTCATAATCTCAAGTTTCATCAAAATCCGTTGGAAAATGTGACCGCTAGAGGGCCACAAAGACATGAAAAAAACGCATATTTAAACGGCCGCCATTTTGAAATTTGCTCATGCATAATCACCAAAATATCAAAGACTGTAGGTCTTACTAATGTCTATCTCGAAACCAAGTTTCATATATGTCGGATCAAAATTGCGACTTTTAGAAGCCTTTGAAGTTTTGAGTTTCAACTGGCCGCCATTTTGTTTTTTGCAACCTGACCTCCAGTTTTTTTACGTAATTCTTTAGACACTTATAATTTCCATCCAACTGCCGAGTTTCATGAAAATCTGTTGAACCTTTGACCACTATTACAACAACAAAATTTTGCACGTTGTTTGACTTTTGAGCGGCCGCCATTTTGTTTCTGCCGTACCGACTTTGGATTTTTTATTGTGAGATTCATCACATACATCAGTGAACCTTCGCACCAAATTTCATCCAAATCGGAGCTATACTTTGGTCAGAACAGAAATCGCGATTTTTCGTCTAAAATGGCCGCCATTTTGTTTTTGATAAGCCGATATAGCTTTACCGAGATAATGACCCAATACACCTTTTCTGAAAATTTGGTGAAAATCGAAGCAAAATTGCAACCTCTAGCGTGGTCACAAATTTCGTTATATCCCATATATACATATATATATATATATATATATATATATATATATATATATATATATATATATATATATATATATATATATATATATATATATATATATATATATATATACGATGCTCTCCGCAATAGGTAAATTTCTCTCGAGAAATTTACCTAAAAAATTAAAGATCTTCACTACAACGATATTCTGGAGCTCCTCGGAAAACGATCGGATTGGAGTGCGTTGCTGGAAAAGCGGCCGTTATTCATATTTATTCCAATTTCAATGTATGGGGTGTCAAACGAAAGCTAGTGATGAGTAGAATTCAATAAAAGTGCATTCAGGCAGCTTCGCAGTACCTGTAAATGCAATTTTTTTGCGTGGTTGGGATACTTTTGATTCCGAAACTATACAGCTGTAAAATCATCGGAAACGGGAGTCGCAAGTGCCTGAATATCAAAATCGCGCTGTTATTGTACTCAGGAACATAAAAAAATCAAAGATCTTCACTACAACGATATTCTGGAGTTCCTCGGAAAACGATCGGATTAAAAGGAGTGCGTTGCTAGAAAAGCTGCCATTATTCATACTTATTCCAATTTCAATGCATGGGGTGTCAAACGAAAGCTAGTGATGAGTAGAATTCAATAAAAGTGCATTCAGGCAGGTTCGCGATAGCTGCAATTGCAGTTTTTTGCGTGGTTGGGATACTTTTGATTCCGAAACCATTCAACTGTAAAATCATCGGAAACGGGAGTTGGAAGTGCCTGAATATCAAGATCGCGGTGTTATTGTACTCAGAAACATAAAAAAATTAAGATCTTCACTACAACGATATTCTGGGATTCCTTGGAAAACGAAACGACCGGATTGCAAGGAGTGCGTTGCTGGAAAAACGGCTGCTTTTCCTACTTTCTCCAATTTCAATATATGGGGTGTCAAACGAAAGCTAGTGATGAGTAGAATTCAATAAAAGTGCATTCAAGCAGCTTCGCGATAGCTGCAATTGCAGTTTCCTACGTGGTTGGGATACTTTTGAGTCCGAAACCATACAGCTGTAAAATCATCGGAAACGGGAGTCGGGAGTGCCTGAATATCAAACTCGCGCTGTTATTGAAAGATCTTCAGTACAACGATATTCTGGAGTTCCTCGGAAAACGGTCGGATTAAAAGGAGTGCGTTGCTGGAAAAACGGCCGTTTTTCATACTTTCTCCAATTTCAATATATGGGGTGTCAAACGGAAGCTAGTGATGAGTTGAATTCAATAAAAGTGCATTCAGGCAGCTTCGCAGTACCTGTAATTGCAGTTTTTTGCGTGGTTGGGATACTTTTGATTCCGAAACCATACAGCTGTAAAATCATCGGAAACGCGAGTCGCAAGTGCCTGAATATATAAATCGCGCTGTTATTGTACTCAGGAACATAAAAAATCCCCGTTGGCACCACCAGCCGGAAAGGTAAATTTCTCGTATGTAGCGTAAAGTTTCGAAAAAGAATTTGGCTTGCCTACTACTAAACTTCTTTCTGCAATTTTCGTAGTACCACATGGGTATTTATTAACATAAAAAAATAATCTGGCCACGTTCGTCTTTAGAAACCTTTAGCGGGGCGCAAATATTTTCTAATTAAATTGAGTTGCATGCGTATGGATTACATATTGTTGTAAACATATAAACACCGGTTTCGCCCTTCTCGCATCTGCTGTTTTCACAGTTCACAGTGGTAACCACACAAAGGCTTAAATAGCTCGAATAGTTAATTTCAAAAGATTTCCATAAAAGTTTAATCAGCACTTGCATTGCCATTAATATATACATTTCAATTTTTTTCTGAACTGTGAGGGCCGTCATTTCGATTTTTATTGAAATCGGCTGCCAAAAATATTTAGCTGTAAATTTTCGACTGTTTTATTTGTCATTCGATTTGCATAATCAAATTAAATTAACTTGCCTTAATAACTTATAATTTCAAGTTTCAACGGAATCTGTTGAGAATCTTGGCTGCTAGAGGGCTACAGAAATAAAAAACAAGGTATGCCATCCGCCTGTATGGGGAGACCCGCCTGTATGGGGAGACACCCCTTAAATACCTTAAAATATTTTCTTGCACTGCAAATTTCAAGAGGCACCACTTTTGACCTACGTAGAAAATTTCCTCATTGTAGCTCATGTGGTTTGCGAGAAAACTTTTTATGACGCACGAACAAACGGGCGGAGGGACGGACAGACAGATCAGTCGCGATTTTATAATTTTTTAGGGTATTGTTAAAAATATTATACAATATCTTAAAAATGATCTGGTTTATAAGTTCTTTCAAGTAAAGTCATTTAAAACGTTTCAATGAAAAATATTCATTATTTCAGTTGGCACTAAAATAGCGAATTGCGCTTGCCTTCAGACCTTTGGGGGCCGCCATTTTGAATGCATGCATTTGATTTTGGATTATTTTAAATCTTTGTATGCTAGGACCTCATCAATCAATGTACTATCTCGTTCAAATAGGAGTTTCACTCTAGACAGGGCAAAATAATTCAATTTTTAAAGAAAATCGCAGCTAAAAATATTAGGCTTTAAATTTTCGACTTTTTTATTTTTCATTCAACTTTAATAATTTCCTGCGAAATACAAGAACATAGTGCAGGGATTCATAATCTCAAGTTTCATCAAAATCCGTTGGAAAATATGACCGCTAGAGGGCCACAAAAACATGAAAAAAAACGCATATTTAAATGGCCGCCATTTTGAAATTTGCTCATGCTTGATCACCAAAATATCAAAGACTGTATGTGTAAGTTATGCTTATCTTGAAACCAAGTTTCAGATATGTCGAGTCAAAATTGCGACTTTTAAAAGCCTTTGAAATTTCGACCTTCAACTGGCCGCCATTTTGTTTTTTGCAACCTGACCTCCAGTTTTTTTACGTAATTCTTTAGATACTTATAATTTCTATCAAACTACCGAATTTCATGAAAATCTGTTGAAAGCTTTGACCAATATTACAACAACAAAATTTTGCACGTTTTTCGACATTTGAGCGGCCGCCATTTTGTTTCTGCCGTACCGACTTTGGATTTTTTATTGTGAGATTCATCGCATACATCAATGAACCTTTGTACCAAATTTCATCCAAATCGGAGCTGAACTTTGGTCAGAACAGAAATCGCGATTTTTCGTCTAAAATGGCCGCCATTTTGTTTTTGCTCGCCCGATATAGCTGGTTCACGAACTTAACCGAGACAATAACCCAATACACCTTTTCTCAAAACTTGGTGAAAATCGAAGCAACATTGCAACCTCTAGCGTGGTCACAAATTTCGTTATATCCCATATATATATATATATATATATATATATATATATATATATATATATATATATATATATATATATATATATATATATATATATATATATATATATAAAAACGACAGTTTTTCACACTTTCTCCAATTTCAATATATGGGGTGTCAAACGAAAGCTAGTGATGAGTAGAATTCAATAAAAGTGCATTGAGGCGGCTTCGCGATAGCTGCAATTGTAGTTTTTTGCGTGGTTTGGATACTTTTGAGTCCGAAACCATACAGCTGTAAAATCATCGGAAACGGGAGTCGGAAGTGCCTGAATATCAAACTCGCGCTGTTATTGTACTCAGGAACATAAAAAAATTAAAGATCTTCACGACAACGATATTCTGGAGTTCCTCGGAAAACGATCGTTTTACAAGGAGTGCGTTGCTGGAAAAATGGCCGTTTTTCATACTTTCTCCAATTTCAATATATGGGGTGTCAAACGAAAGCTAGTGATGAGTGGAATTCAATCAAATAGCATTCAGGCAGCTTCGCGATACCTGCAATTGCAGTTTTTTGCGTGGTTGGGATACTTTTGATTCCGAAACCATACAGCTGTAAAATCATCGGAAACGGGAGTCGGAAGTGCCTGAATATGAAACTCGCGCTGTTATTATACTCAGGAACATAAAAAAATTAAAGATCTTCACTACAACGATATTCTGGAGTTCCTCGGAGAACGATCGGATTAAAAGGAGTGCGTTCCTGGAAAAACGGCCGTTTTTCAGACTTTCTCCAATTTCAATATATGGGGTGTCAAACGAAAGCTAGTGGTGAGTTGAATTCAATCAAAGTGCATTCAGGCAGCTTCGCGATAGCTGCGATTGCATTTTTTTGCGTGGTTGGGATACTTTTGATTCCGAAACCATACAGCTGTAAAATCATCGGAAACGGGAGTCTGAAGTGCCTGAATATGAAACTCGCGCTGTTACCGTACTCAGGAATATAAAAAAAAATCCCCGTTGGCATCACCAGCCGGAAAGGTAAATTTCTCGTATGTAGCGTAAAGTTTCGAAAAAGAATTTGGCTTGCCTACTACTAAACTTCTTTCTGCAATTTTCGTAGTACCACATGGGTATTTATTAACATAAAAAAAATCTGGCCACGTTCGTTTTTAGAAACCTTTATCGGGGCGCAAATATTTTGCTAATTAAATTGAGTTGCATGCGTATGGATTACATATTGTTGTAAACATATAAACACCGGTTTCGCCCTTCTCGCTGTAGTAACTGAAGAGGTCAGGAGTGTGAAGAGCGATTTATAAATGACCATCTTGATTTCCTCTATTCTAAATGCAAAGATATGGTATCACAAGAGAAACGAAAAGATCTACGGAATATGTACGTCCTCCTGAAACCCATACCAGATCGATGGCAGGATATGCTCAAACATATGTTCCTCGATCATATCAAAAATGAGGGCATTGAAACAATATTTACGCTGAAAGGTGAAAATATTCACATTCAATTTGTCGAGAATATGTGAAGGTGCATCAAAAATATCAAAATTTAATAGCTGATGTTTTTGAAAATGATTCGCTATTTTTAAGTGCATTGAACACAATATGCGCGAGTGTAACAAATAAATGATTGCACTGACGAGCGCCGGAGTGTGCGCGCGGCGGCAAAACACGAGCAGGCAGAGCAGTACGAAACAAACAGCCATTGCTTTTGAGCGTGGTGTCCGCGGGATTTTAATTCTATTGTCGCGTTTGGCTTTTACTGCGGGTTAGAAGACTTTCCGTTCTAGCTTGTTTCGAAAGTTTATTCACATTTATCATTAAAAGGCTTTCGCTAATAGTTTTAATTAGTGTGTTCATTCTCAGTATACCAACGGGAGTGACGAAAGTTCTGCTGTCGGGAGCTATCGACATACTCCGCGGAGTCCGAGTGAATAATATAATGTTTTTGCAATTTCGACACTTTCGCGTATCGATCTACGTAAATTTTATTTCAAGCCGTGAAAAATAATGTTCCTGTTCTTCGTACGGTCCGACATTAGCATACCTCAACCGTCACGTACGTACGGTACACACTAGGCGAAAGCAAAATAGTGACGGACACAGGTCCGCTGGTATGGTGCCGTTGCGAGTAGTTAAGTGTTTTAGGCAGAGTGCCGGGGCAATCAGACTTGCGTGTTGTGTTAAACACAAATGGACATTATTCAGTGAAGAAATGAAAATTGTCTCAGGGAATTAATTAGAAATCTGATTGCTAGCGCTGATAGCGAGTTCAAAATAATTTTAAGTGTCATAAGAATGTTGGCTAGTCCTAGACAAGTGTGGGTGAACGAGCGAGAGAACGGTTTGCAAAGTGTGTTGGTTCGATGGTTTGCCGCTGTTTCATTCTTTTTGCCTATTGGGGAGCTTGCTCGCACCCGTAGTCGGTGTAACTGGAAAAAATCTCGATACGAGCGCGAAGTACAGTGCAGATAACTGTTCTCGCGATATTTTGGCGGGAATTTCAATAGCATACTTGAGTGTTATAATATCGTGATCGATTGGTTTGTTTAGTTATTTATTATCGCAGTTGAGTTTAAATAGAAAATAGTGGTGACTCAATGATGTCGAAGGTCTTGTGAAGATTTCGAGAAAATTCGTGTTCGTTAATTCTCTAGACTTGACGCCAACGTTTGTCAAGTCTTTCGCGCCTAAATATTGCTTCCATCGGAATTTTTGGGAAATTGTGCTATTTTGTTTGGGAAAATATCTGTTCTGAGGTGTAGATATTTTCGAATTCTCGATTCAATTTTACGAAGCAGCGGCAAACCAACCAAATGGAGAACGAAACTCTAAATGCCGCAATAGACAGTTTTATTGTGAAACATTATAACAGGGCCAAGAATGTGTTCATATTATAAGCTACCCCTCATTGGCGCTCCTTCATGTATTAAAAGCACATCCGGAATCAAGATACGTCGGGATAGGGAGTGTGTGTGCAATGCGAAATGTGAACTCTACTGTTATTTGTATGGCAACTTTTTGTGAGTATTGATTTCCTTTATTGTCGCATCGTTGCGAACAAATAAAAACCCAATTAGTAACGGCGAAATTTGATGGAAATTCCGGTTGCGTTTGTAGTGCGGTCAATATTTTGGTTGATAAATAATTCGAGTAGAAATTACGCACACTGCCACAGTCACCTTACCCAAACGGCATATAAAAAAGGGGTACCCTAGACATTGGAACTAGTGTTGTTCACATCGATCAACTCCCTTCTCCCCCACAATTTTCGGTATAATCAAAACATTAAATAGGACAAGGACAGGAAAAATTCGCTTCAGGGGCATGATTAGTGACATAGAGTGAACGGTTAAGTGTCGTCTATGGCCGAACCCGTTAACAATTAATTGCTCTCGGCAGCGACGGAGGGGCATCGTAGCAACACGACCACGGCGCCAGGTTCACAAGCTTCCAGTAGCCATTCACATTACAATAGCCACCAAAATAGTAGCAAAAACACAAATCGGGAAAAACTCGCGAAGTCTACGAACAAAATCGACACATAACGAAGCCAACACCGACTCCTTGTGTAACGTTGGCAACACAGTGACGGCGACAACAACGCCTGTTAGAAAATAGGACCAACACGAGTGGATCTATTAGGTCATATAAATCTCAATCACCAAATCCTGCACCCCAAAAGATTTGAACGAAAACGGACATCGGACCGAAACTCGTTGCCAAGTTGTGAAGATTTATCGACACATTCAAGTCACAAGAGACGTCGCCAGAACCCATCCGATAGTAACACTAATCGAGAACACGATAAATCTCACCAGAAGGATTCAAGTAAGAAGAAAAACAACTCGTCCAAACGGATTGTGTAGCTTCTAGAACACGATCGCGAACCTCAGACGACTTCAGTACCCCAGCCCACAACTTACGGCAGACATCGATCAAAGCAAGTAAATAACGTTCGTGTTGGAAAGGAACATAGTGCTGCAACAGTCGTTGGAAATCCAACAATATCTCAAAACGAGGAGCCTCCAAACCAAATCTTCGGTAAAGCAACCGAACAGCAACAATCAAATCATTTAGCTGCACAGTTGTCTACTACGCAAAATAAGCCTAACCTGCTTAGTTACTATTGCAAAACGCGTGGTAATCGTACTTCGGGAAAGAAATCTGTAGATAACACGGTGCTAGACCACGATTACCAATCAACCAGCAGTTGGGATACTCCTAGAGAATCACAAAATACAGAAACATCTTCACCTCCAATTATTTCCGATAGCAAAGTATCAAGCCATCACGAGGCTAAAACCTCTTATCAGGCAACTAGCAAGAACGAATCTAGCGGGAAGACGTGAAGGATTCCGGAACCTTGCGGGAGTAAGTGAATATTCCTTGGAATCAGATTCCCTGAACGAAAGTAAAATGCCAGCTTTTAGTGATTCAGTGGTGAATCCTGAGGAGGCGATAAGCATTCTATACAAGTTATACAATGTCGTATCTGTTTATTCGGCGGGACATAACAAGTTCATTAAGTTCTTAACCAATTATTAATATATTAAACTTTTATTGGCCCAAACGCAACCCTACCTACAATTAAACTAAAATTATCATTAAAAATTAAAATAGTGCACACTAGTATTTAAAACAAGGCATGTGTATTAAATCATTTTCATAACGTGCAAACACTTCAAATGACGATTCAACATAAACTTAATCTAAAACTATTTGTAACTATAAAATAAAAATATCCGTGATGTGCGAAGAACAAATATCTGTTATCTGCGCGCGTGATAGATTTTAAAATAAGAGAGTGTGTTTACGAACTTATTGGTGAGTCGAAACAGCCAACAATTGAAATTTGCGGGGAATACTCTGGTGATGTGAACTTTTCTATTAATTATTACCAGTCGCCGTGCACCTAGAGCTGACCAAAACTTTCTCAATGCAATCACGGTGTTGATAGTGCAAGGATAAATACGGGTACCCAACGCCATTTGAATTGAGGACAAGCCGCAATTACGCCATGGTCTGCCGTGATTACAGCGATTGATAACTACTCGTACACATACAATACCCAAGCCCCATTTCGATGACGATTTCAATCCGTCCGAAGAACCAGCACTGGAGCAGTACTAATTAGCGGATGCCGCGTTTGGTTCGTTTTCAAGGCTTTGGCAACCCCCCCCCCCCCCCCGCTCTACTGATCATTGTCTGGGACGAGCTGGTTAACGGAAACACGTTCGCCATTCCTGGCATTCAAAGCGCATCGGATCGACAGTTCCTCGTGTTGCAGCGTATTCAACTGGCCCCACAATCATCGAAATGATTTTGTGTTCTGCACCCACCGCTAGCGAGTGAATTATATTCTCCTGTGTCAGGAACTGTGGTAGAGAAGAACATATCAGTTGAGGATACCCCAGGGTCAAGAAATACATCGTGCTATGAAAAGGCTGGTTATTCAAAGTGAAGCGCAGCGAAACTTCAGAAATTGATAAACTTATGGATGAGAAGAATTACGAACAATTCTTGAAAACGGATTCACACTAGCGCCCGTTTCAAGTGATTTGCTTACTAAATTTTTGAATGGCATTCGGCCAAAGAACTTTTATAGTGATAGGTGAATTATTCGACCTTAAACCATTATCGAAGTACATTATAGCGTTTAACCTAACCAAAAACGAAGATTTTCAGGACGTATCCAGCACCCATCGAGCGCTCGACGGATCATGCGGTGAGTCCTTTTGATTTAATTTATTTATTAATATTTTTTTCTTATATAATTATTCAAAGTATATCCGATATACGAGTATCTTATCAGCAATAATTTATTTATTACTCTTAATCGTTCTATCTTTGTTAAATTTGGTTTGTCGTGGAGAAGCTTATATTATTTTGTGATAACCAAAGGGAACGAAAAATAAAAATGAAGAATTAAACTAGGAAATTGGTCTTTTCCCTTCCGGTTTTTCTGACCGAGTATAGGACCCGGTACGGTGGCAGGCTTTCCCCTCAAAATATGAGCCAGTCACCGGGTACAATTTAATCCTTTTTGTTTCAGGTGACTTTATGGGTTGAGTGGCCCAAGCCAAGTGCCTTTTTATGGCATAAAATTATGCAATTCCATTGTATAATTCTATGACATAAATTGGTCACCGGGGTACTCCCCTTCTGATGGGAAAGCTCATATAATTCAAGTTGTATGAGTTTTCCACTCAGAAGAGGAATACCTGGCCACCTCAACGATTTAACATTGGATTTATTCCGGTTGGGTGGGCATGAAGGGGCTCCACCACCACCCGGTTGCCCCTCTTTCATTTGTGGGCCCTGAATGTATTTGGGTAAAGACGAGGTCACCCCAAATTAGTCTTTCTTGTCAGGTTGCACTTGTTCTCGCAACAAGTCGTAATTCCTTCGTGGAGGTTATCTACATATTTGCGACTTCGGTCGTCCTCTGTTGATCTTCTGCAAGCAATTCGTGAATGCGAAATGTTTTGTAGTGAGTCCTCGTGCCGGGGAAACGAACCCGCCCCACGACACCGCAATGCTAGCCTGCCAGCGCATTCACGCGTCTCCGGACGAGGGCATTCTCGGCAGGAACCAACACCTTCCTCTGCCGAGGCAGCAGAACATCGCTGCGGTCCTTCACGGACATTATGAAAACACTTTATTCACTACAAATGGCGCCCAACGTGGGGCCCGAAAAGCCCGGCTGTATTATCAGTCGTGAGCACGAGACAGTCCATCGTCTCTAGGTGTCCCCACAAGGTGTTAGAATTATTGGCGGGTAGATAACTCCCGAGGGTTTTTGCACTGATCGTGCCCCAGCAGCTTAATAACTTTCGAACGTGTGTTGTCTATGGACATCAATATCGTTTGGTCCTTCTTTTGATTTATACTTTGGTGGCTTACCCCATTGTATAACTAGTAAGGCCAAATGATATTAGAGTCCCTTTTTGTGTTCGGAGGTTATTATCCCAACATCTTTTTGCGGAGGATTCTGATCCGCTCCCCAAACCAGCGGTGCCTAAGTGTCTTAAATTACATGGATTTTGATTTCATGTGATTGGCTGATTAGCTAATCCATGACTATCCATGACAAGACACGCGCTGCTTGTGGATTAGAATCTCACCCTGGGCTGACAAGTTGTAACTTGAGAAGTTTGCTAATGAGGGATCACTTCTGAACCCTGATTTTCATGGTGCCACAAGAGAGTGTCCCTGAAACGTTTTAGAAGGATTGTGCCATGGTCTCCGTACTTGGGAGGAAGGACGGAAGGAAAAGACCGATTATTTTTTTTTGATAACGTAATTTTGAAAACTAATTAAACATTTTAGCATTTTTTTTTTTTGTGAGGTTCTTTGATAGTTCGCCACTTTCGGCCACTTTTATGTTTTTCCTTATTAATATTTAATTATTTATTTCATAGCGTCATTTTAGCCTTTCATCAACTTGGGTACAAATTCTAGGTAGAATAATTATGGACATCCAAAATGCATGCCGACTTTGTCTACGACTTGGCGAGGAAATGTATCCGCTGGGTGATAGTTTGGTCGATGAAGCGAGGAGAATTTTTATTGTCGACTTCCTGAAGGAGTCCCTCAACATCAACATCATATTGGAAGATGGCTCACCAGACCACATCTGTGGTGATTGTTACACGGAAGTGGAACGTATATACGCCTTCATACGGCGCTGTAAACAAACTGAGTCAACACTACAACGACTTAAATCAGCACGACGATCTCGAGATCCAGTTATCGACCAGCGGAACAGGATTCAAAGAGCAGACTACCATCCGTCTGAGGATCCGGATCCACCATCTCGATACCAGCCTTGGCACGCCTGGGATCTTCCGCCACGACTCAACCAAGTACCACCACCGACTCTAGGTTCAGTGGCTCCGCAGGAACAACCCTATATGCTGAAACCGAAGCATATCCCCAGCATTGTACAGGGTTGGAACCTTCATTTTAGCGGGGAGCCAAACGACCTGAACGTGGAAGTCTTCATTGGTCGCGTGGAGTCCTTAGTCGGAGAGATGTTGGCTGGCGACTACACGATGCTGGCAGGATATCTACCAATGCTGTTCAGGGGAGCAGCACTCGAGACGTACTGGCGGATTCATTCGGCCCCACCATCAACACGCTGGACACGGCTGAAGGAGGTACTGCGCATGGAATACTCGACGGTCAACATGGATGAGAGTGTCCTGGACAAGATCCATGCCAGATGGCAACGTCCGGACGAGCCCTTTCATCAGTATCGAGCCGATATCCTTCGGTTTAATGACCAGCTGTCAGAGCCTATGTCTTCCACTCAACTGCTGCGGGTGTTGAAACGGAATCTAAAGCCGGAACTTCGTTGCAATGTGGTAAACTCGGACCCGCAGAACATGGAAGCACTACTGAGGGTCGTGAGTCGATTGGAGAGGCTTGAAGAAGACCTCCAAGAACGGCCTTACCTACATGCGAGGACGGGTCTGCGACGTGAAAGTGCCGAAGTGGCACCAAATTGCAACAACCCAGATCGGGAAGAAGGCACGGAGTCAAACACCTGTGTTCCGGAATACCCAGATGATGCCACACCAAACAACGGACGAGCGAGTACCCTACCACCTCAGTGGTACTCGAAAACCCCACAGTAGTTCCCCAGCCAGCTGCCAACCCCAATCAACCTGACGTTAACCCACCAGCCATGACCATTACGACTGCGGATGTTCACTCTCTACCGGAGACCTCACCAACGACAATATTAAAACGACCATCGCAGTCACTGCCAGAAGAACCGCGGCAGCCTCAAGTACGCACTCTAAAACCTTATCATGTTAGACTGCAGGAATATCGGGTGGCTCGAGAGCGAATATTTGCTTCCGAAGTCGTCACTTCCCGTTCGTGCACGACAAAATGGTCAACCCGTCGTTGGCGGAATTTCCGCAAGAGAGTGCGCACCTGCCGTCAAACCGTAAACTCTTGTAACATCTCGGAGGTTGCTGAGAATGAGATCAGACCTTATCATCCAATCAAAGTGTTGGGCGAGACCGTGTTTGCTTTGATCGACACGGGTGCCAGTATCAGTTGTCTTGCCTCGAGCTTTGGCTCGAAGGTGCTCCAAGAATATCCGAACTTGATTAAATCCTGGCGCACTGAAATCAGTACAGCTGATGGCACCAAACACCCTATACGAGGTAAACTAACCACACCCGTGACGTTCAGGGGTCAGACGAAGGATATTACGTTCTACATTATTCCGTCTTTGACTCAGAATGTATACCTTGGTGTCGATTTCGTCCTTCGCTTTGGACTGGCCTCCGATTTATTCACCGATTTGTCTTTAAAAACCAGAAATGTCAACGAAATCACTTCTACTCCCGATAGGCATGACCTGACGCCTATCCAACGACAACGCCTGGAAGCATCCGTTGCTGCTTTCCCATCGTACGCTACCCAAGGCCTTGGCCGCACCACTCTAGTCTCACACGCCATCGACGTTGGCGATAGTAAACCGATTAAACAGAGACACTACGCCATCTCGCCGGCCATGGAGAAATTGGTGTATGCGGAACTAGATAGGATGCTCGAGTTAGGGGTCATACAGGAGTCCCAAAGTGCCTGGTCCTCACCGGTAACCTTGGTTGTAAAGCCAGGTAAAGTCCGCCTCTGTCTTGATGCCCGTAAGGTAAACGCGGTTACCATCAAGGACGCGTACCCTCTTCCACTCATCGATGGAATACTAGGGAGACTGCCGAAAGCCAATTATATCACCAGTCTCGACCTAAAAGACGCCTTCTGGCAAATTCCACTCGATGAGGGCTCGAGGGAGAAGACCGCCTTCACAGTGCCTGGACAACCATTATATCAGTTCGTCACAATGCCCTTTGGCCTGTGTAACGCGCCGCAAACGATGACTCGGTTGATGGACAAGGTCATTCCACCTCACCTGAAACACCAAGTGTTCGTGTACCTTGATGATCTGCTACTCATCACGGAAACGTTCGACCAACACCTCCTACTTCTACAAGAAGTAGCCCTGCACATCAGTAAGGCGGGACTCACCATCAACGTACAGAAAAGTAAGTTTGTCATGAAAGAAGTCCGATACTTAGGCCATGTCATAGGACATGGCACTATCAAAACGGATCCAGACAAAACTCGTGCGATTGATGAGTTCCCCTTACCAAAAACTGTGAAGCAGCTACGACGTTTCCTTGGTGTGTGCGGTTGGTACCAAAGGTTTGTTCGGAATTATGCAACAGTTTCAGCGCCCCTGTCAGACATGTTGCGGAAAGGGAAGTTCGTTTGGACTGAACTCAGCCGAAAGGCATTTGAAGAGCTTAAACAAGCCCTCACATCAGCTCCTGTCTTGCACAGCCCCGACTTCACGAAGCCCTTCTCCATTCATTGTGACGCAAGTCAACATGGAGTAGGAGCCGTGCTGGTGCAATTGACCGACGAAGGAGAGGAAGCTCCCATCGCCTTCATGTCCAATAAGCTGAATTCGGCCCAAAGAAACTATACTGTTTCCGAGCAAGAATGTTTGGCAGCGGTAATGGCTGTGAAGAAATTTCGAGCTTATATCGAGGGCCACCAATTCGAGATCATCACGGACCACGCGTCACTACAATGGTTGATGAACCAGGCAGATTTAAGTGGACGCCTGGCCAGATGGGCTCTTAAACTGCAAGGGTTCAAGTTCTCCATCAAACATCGGAAAGGAACCCAGAACATCGTACCCGACACTCTCTCACGGATGTTTTCCCCAGAGGGAGCCGAAATAACAATAAATGACGAGGACCCCATCGAAATAGATTTGGACAGCCCACATTTCGAATCAGATAGCTACAAAGAGTTGAGGCAAACCATAGCGACCCAACAGACACAGCTGCCTGATTTGAAGGTAATAGACGGCTATGTGTATAGACGAAACGAATACGCCACTGGTGATCCATGGCAGGAAGAAGAGTCTTGGAAGCTCTGGGTACCGGAGGAAATGACACAACATCTGATCCTCCGCGCACAAGACCATCCTTTAAGTGCCCACGGAGGTTACGGTCGGACTTTACGGCGACTCAAGAAGTACCTCTTTTGGCCTAAAATGGCATCCCAGGTCAAAGACTACGTGAGCGCCTGTGAGACCTGTAAAGGCACCAAAGCGCCCAACCAGCCTCTTCGACCTCCTATGGGTCAACTCAACGTTCCAGAACGCGTGTTCCAGCGTCTATACATCGATCTACTCGGTCCATATCCTCGGTCTTCCATGGGACACATCGGAGCTATAGTCGTTCTAGATCAGCTCTCAAAGTTCCCAATGGTGGAACCTATCCGTAAATTCACAACTCCATCGATCGTGAAACTCTTAGAGAACCGGGTATTCCATGTGTTCGGTGTTCCAGAGAGTGTGTACTCAGATAATGGAGTACAGTTCCGGTCTCGGCAGTTTAAAAGCCTACTTGAGCAGTATGGCGTTGAACACCAACTGACGCCCATATACTCTCCTCAGTCCAACGCATCAGAACGATTGAACCGCACCCTATTGGCCGCGATCCGTTCCTACGTCCACCCATCTCAAAAGGATTGGGATCGTCGATTGTCTGCCATCACATGCGCCCTGCGATCCTCGTATCACTCCGTCACCGGCGTCGCCCTTTACTTTGCCGCCTTTGGACAGCACATGATTTCCCACGGTAAATCATACCGACTGTTACGGCAATTAAAGTGTTTGGGAGACCCCGTCGTTGCGCTGGAGCCCCACGAACGTTTAGGAGACCTCCGCCAACAAATCGGACGGAAGATTAAGGCCGCAGGTAGTGCAAATGAAGCGCAGTACAATCTCCGGTCACGATCTGCTAATTTCAAAGAAGGAGATGAAGTTTTTCGGCGAAATTTCCGCCAAAGCGACGCCGCGGGGCATTAAAACGCCAAGCTGGACAGGCGATTCTTGAAAAGCCGCGTAAAGAAGGTAATGGGACCTAACCGTTACTTGATAACGGATCCATCGGGAAAAGAAGTGGGGGTATACCACGCGAAAGACCTGCGCCGATAGATAATTAGGCACGTCTGTTTGTCCGTCCGCATATATTTTCATAAAACGCGCAAGGTTGTAGACTTCCGAGCAAACATAGATATAAGTCAGTCCGTCCGTCTGTCAATTGTGTTTTTCTCTTAGTGTCCGTCATCTCTAGTCCCGACGCCGAAGCCAACCCATGATACACAGAAACATCCTTCAGCTCCTTTTTCGCAATCCGCATTGCCTTGGGATCGCGAAAAAATTAGCTGCCCTGTAGTAACTGAAGAGGTCAGGAGTGTGAAGAGCGATTTATAAATGACCATCTTGATTTCCTTTATTCTAAATGCAAAGATATGGTATCACAAGAGAAACGAAAAGATCTACGGAATATGTACGTCCTCGTGAAACCCATACCAGATCGATGGCAGGATATGCTCAAACAAATGTTCCTCGATCATATCAAAAAGGAGGGCATTGAAACAATATTTACGCTGAAAGGTGAAAATATTCACATTCAATTTGTCGAGAATATGTGAAGGTGCATCAAAAATATCAAAATTTAATAGCTGATGTTTTTGAAAATGACTCGCTATTTTTAAGTGCATTGAACACAGCATGCGCGAGTGTAACAAATAAATGATTGCACTGACGAGCGCCGGAGTGTGCGCGCGGCGGCAAAACACGAGCAGGCAGAGCAGTACGAAACAAACAGCCATTGCTTTTGAGCGTGGTGTCCGCGGGATTTTAATTCTATTGTCGCGTTTGGCTTTTACTGCGGGTTAGAAGACTTTCCGTTGTAGCTTGTTTCGAAAGTTTATTCACATTTATCATTAAAAGGCTTTCGCTAATAGTTTTAATTAGTGTGTTCATTCTCAGTATACCAACGGGAGTGACGAAAGTTCTGCTGTCGGGAGCTATCGACATACTCCGCGGAGTCCGAGTGAATAATATAATGTTTTTGCAATTTCGACACTTTCGCGTATCGATCTACGTAAATTTTATTTCAAGCCGTGAAAAATAATGTTCCTGTTCTTCGTACGGTCCGACATTAGCATACCTCAACCGTCACGTACGTACGGTACACACTAGGCGAAAGCAAAATAGTGACGGACACAGGTCCGCTGGTATGGTGCCGTTGCGAGTAGTTAAGTGTTTTAGGCAGAGTGCCGGGGCAATCAGACTTGCGTGTTGTGTTAAACACAAATGGACATTATTCAGTGAAGAAATGAAAATTGTCTCAGGGAATTAATTAGAAATCTGATTGCTAGCGCTGATAGCGAGTTCAAAATAATTTTAAGTGTCATAAGAATGTTGGCTAGTCCTAGACAAGTGTGGGTGAACGAGCGAGAGAACGGTTTGCAAAGTGTGTTGGTTCGATGGTTTGCCGCTGTTTCATTCTTTTTGCCTATTGGGGAGCTTGCTCGCACCCGTAGTCGGTGTAACTGGAAAAAATCTCGATACGAGCGCGAAGTACAGTGCAGATAACTGTTCTCGCGATATTTTGGCGGGAATTTCAATAGCATACTTGAGTGTTATAATATCGTGATCGATTGGTTTGTTTAGTTATTTATTATCGCAGTTGAGTTTAAATAGAAAATAGTGGTGACTCAATGATGTCGAAGGTCTTGTGAAGATTTCGAGAAAATTCGTGTTCGTTAATTCTCTAGACTTGACGCCAACGTTTGTCAAGTCTTTCGCGCCTAAATATTGCTTCCATCGGAATTTTTGGGAAATTGTGCTATTTTGTTTGGGAAAATATCTGTTCTGAGGTGTAGATATTTTCGAATTCTCGATTCAATTTTACGAAGCAGCGGCAAACCAACCAAATGGAGAACGAAACTCTAAATGCCGCAATAGACAGTTTTATTGTGAAACATTATAACAGGGCCAAGAATGTGTTCATATTATAAGCTACCCCTCATTGGCGCTCCTTCATGTATTAAAAGCACATCCGGAATCAAGATACGTCGGGATAGGGAGTGTGTGTGCAATGCGAAATGTGAACTCTACTGTTATTTGTATGGCAACTTTTTGTGAGTATTGATTTCCTTTATTGTCGCATCGTTGCGAACAAATAAAAACCCAATTAGTAACGGCGAAATTTGATGGAAATTCCGGTTGCGTTTGTAGTGCGGTCAATATTTTGGTTGATAAATAATTCGAGTAGAAATTACGCACACTGCCACAGTCACCTTACCCAAACGGCATATAAAAAAGGGGTACCCTAGACATTGGAACTAGTGTTGTTCACATCGATCAACTCCCTTCTCCCCCACAATTTTCGGTATAATCAAAACATTAAATAGGACAAGGACAGGAAAAATTCGCTTCAGGGGCATGATTAGTGACATAGAGTGAACGGTTAAGTGTCGTCTATGGCCGAACCCGTTAACAATCAATTGCTCTCGGCAGCGACGGAGGGGCATCGTAGCAACACGACCACGGCGCCAGGTTCACAAGCTTCCAGTAGCCATTCACATTACAATAGCCACCAAAATAGTAGCAAAAACACAAATCGGGAAAAACTCGCGAAGTCTACGAACAAAATCGACACATAACGAAGCCAACACCGACTCCTTGTGTAACGTTGGCAACACAGTGACGGCGACAACAACGCCTGTTAGAAAATAGGACCAACACGAGTGGATCTATTAGGTCATATAAATCTCAATCACCAAATCCTGCACCCCAAAAGATTTGAACGAAAACGGACATCGGACCGAAACTCGTTGCCAAGTTGTGAAGATTTATCGACACATTCAAGTCACAAGAGACGTCGCCAGAACCCATCCGATAGTAACACTAATCGAGAACACGATAAATCTCACCAGAAGGATTCAAGTAAGAAGAAAAACAACTCGTCCAAACGGATTGTGTAGCTTCTAGAACACGATCGCGAACCTCAGACGACTTCAGTACCCCAGCCCACAACTTACGGCAGACATCGATCAAAGCAAGTAAATAACGTTCGTGTTGGAAAGGAACATAGTGCTGCAACAGTCGTTGGAAATCCAACAATATCTCAAAACGAGGAGCCTCCAAACCAAATCTTCGGTAAAGCAACCGAACAGCAACAATCAAATCATTTAGCTGCACAGTTGTCTACTACGCAAAATAAGCCTAACCTGCTTAGTTACTATTGCAAAACGCGTGGTAATCGTACTTCGGGAAAGAAATCTGTAGATAGCACGGTGCTAGACCACGATTACCAATCAACCAGCAGTTGGGATACTCCTAGAGAATCACAAAATACAGAAACATCTTCACCTCCAATTATTTCCGATAGCAAAGTATCAAGCCATCACGAGGCTAAAACCTCTTATCAGGCAACTAGCAAGAACGAATCTAGCGGGAAGACGTGAAGGATTCCGGAACCTTGCGGGAGTAAGTGAATATTCCTTGGAATCAGATTCCCTGAACGAAAGTAAAATGCCAGCTTTTAGTGATTCAGTGGTGAATCCTGAGGAGGCGATAAGCATTCTATACAAGTTATACAATGTCGTATCTGTTTATTCGGCGGGACATAACAAGTTCATTAAGTTCTTAACCAATTATTAATATATTAAACTTTTATTGGCCCAAACGCAACCCTACCTACAATTAAACTAAAATTATCATTAAAAATTAAAATAGTGCACACTAGTATTTAAAACAAGGCATGTGTATTAAATCATTTTCATAACGTGCAAACACTTCAAATGACGATTCAACATAAACTTAATCTAAAACTATTTGTAACTATAAAATAAAAATATCCGTGATGTGCGAAGAACAAATATCTGTTATCTGCGCGCGTGATAGATTTTAAAATAAGAGAGTGTGTTTACGAACTTATTGGTGAGTCGAAACAGCCAACAATTGAAATTTGCGGGGAATACTCTGGTGATGTGAACTTTTCTATTAATTATTACCAGTCGCCGTGCACCTAGAGCTGACCAAAACTTTCTCAATGCAATCATGGTGTTGATAGTGCAAGGATAAATACGGGTACCCAACGCCATTTGAATTGAGGACAAGCCGCAATTACGCCATGGTCTGCCGTGATTACCGCGATTGATAACTACTCGTACACATACAATACCCAAGCCCCATTTCGATGACGATTTCAATCCGTCCGAAGAACCAGCACTGGAGCAGTACTAATTAGCGGATGCCGCGTTTGGTTCGTTTTCAAGGCTTTGGCAACCCCCCCCGCTCTACTGATCATTGTCTGGGACGAGCTGGTTAACGGAAACACGTTCGCCATTCCTGGCATTCAAAGCGCATCGGATCGACAGTTCCTCGTGTTGCAGCGTATTCAACTGGCCCCACAATCATCGAAATGATTTTGTGTTCTGCACCCACCGCTAGCGAGTGAATTATATTCTCCTGTGTCAGGAACTGTGGTAGAGAAGAACATATCAGTTGAGGATACCCCAGGGTCAAGAAATACATCGTGCTATGAAAAGGCTGGTTATTCAAAGTGAAGCGCAGCGAAACTTCAGAAATTGATAAACTTATGGATGAGAAGAATTACGAACAATTCTTGAAAACGGATTCACACTAGCGCCCGTTTCAAGTGATTTGCTTACTAAATTTTTGAATGGCATTCGGCCAAAGAACTTTTATAGTGATAGGTGAATTATTCGACCTTAAACCATTATCGAAGTACATTATAGCGTTTAACCTAACCAAAAACGAAGATTTTCAGGACGTATCCAGCACCCATCGAGCGCTCGACGGATCATGCGGTGAGTCCTTTTGATTTAATTTATTTATTAATATTTTTTTCTTATATAATTATTCAAAGTATATCCGATATACGAGTATCTTATCAGCAATAATTTATTTATTACTCTTAATCGTTCTATCTTTGTTAAATTTGGTTTGTCGTGGAGAAGCTTATATTATTTTGTGATAACCAAAGGGAACGAAAAATAAAAATGAAGAATTAAACTAGGAAATTGGTCTTTTCCCTTCCGGTTTTTCTGACCGAGTATAGGACCCGGTACGGTGGCAGGCTTTCCCCTCAAAATATGAGCCAGTCACCGCGTACAATTTAATCCTTTTTGTTTCAGGTGACTTTATGGGTTGAGTGGCCCAAGCCAAGTGCCTTTTTATGGCATAAAATTATGCAATTCCATTGTATAATTCTATGACATAAATTGGTCACCGGGGTACTCCCCTTCTGATGGGAAAGCTCATATAATTCAAGTTGTATGAGTTTTCCACTCAGAAGAGGAATACCTGGCCACCTCAACGATTTAACATTGGATTTATTCCGGTTGGGTGGGCATGAAGGGGCTCCACCACCACCCGGTTGCCCCTCTTTCATTTGTGGGCCCTGAATGTATTTGGGTAAAGACGAGGTCACCCCAAATTAGTCTTTCTTGTCAGGTTGCACTTGTTCTCGCAACAAGTCGTAATTCCTTCGTGGAGGTTATCTACATATTTGCGACTTCGGTCGTCCTCTGTTGATCTTCTGCAAGCAATTCGTGAATGCGAAATGTTTTGTAGTGAGTCCTCGTGCCGGGGAAACGAACCCGCCCCACGACACCGCAATGCTAGCCTGCCAGCGCATTCACGCGTCTCCGGACGAGGGCATTCTCGGCAGGAACCAACACCTTCCTCTGCCGAGGCAGCAGAACATCGCTGCGGTCCTTCACGGACATTATGAAAACACATTATTCACTACATCGCATCTGCTGTTTTCACAGTTCACAGTGGTAACCACACAAAGGCTGAAATAGCTCGAATAGTTAATTTCAAAAGATTTCCATAAAAGTTTAATCAGCACTTGCATTGCCATTAATATATACATTTCAATTTTTTTTCTGAACTGTGAGGGCCGTCATTTTGATTTTTATTGAAATCGGCTGCTAAAAATATTTAGCTGTAAATTTTCGACTGTTTTATTTGTCATTCGATTTGCATAATCAAATTAAATTAACTTGCCTTAATAACTTATAATTTCAAGTTTCAACGGAATCTGTTGAGAATCTTGGCTGCTAGAGAGCTACAGAAATAAAAAAAATTGTATGCCATCCGCCTGTATGGGGAGACCCGCGTGTATGGGGAGACCCGCCTGTCTGGGCAGACACCCCTTAAATACCTTAAAATATTTTCTTGCATCGCAAATTTCAAGAGGCTGTAGTAACTGAAGAGGTTAGGAGTGTGAAGAGCGATTTATAAATGACCATCTTGATTTCCTCTATTCTGAATGCAAAGATATGGTATCACAAGATAAACGAAAAGATCTACGGAATATGTATGTCCTCATGAAACCCATACCAGATCGATTGCAGGATATGCTCAAACAAATGTTCCTCGATCATATCAAAAATGAGGGCATTGAAACAATATTTACGCTGAAAGGTGAAAATATTCACATTCAATTTGTCGAGAATATGTGAAGGTGCATCAAAAATATCAAAATTTAATAGCTGATGTTTTTGAAAATGACTCGCTATTTTTAAGTGCATTGAACACAGCATGCGCGAGTGTAGCAAATAAATGATTGCACTGACGAGCGCCGGAGTGTGCGCGCGGCGGCAAAACACCATCGAAAGGTCATTTTATTGAATCGTTGTGCTGTGAAATGCGTAAAATTTGGCATGAATTCGTGTATTTTGCATGAGTAATTTCATCCGGCAAGTTCAATTTAATGCAGGGAGTGTACGGGATGTTAGACGAAGGGAAAGAAGAAAGGTGCATTTGAATTTGCCATGGCGTGAGGGAGATTGACTCTTCCGTCGCGACTGAAGGAAAAGATTGGATGGAGTTAAGTGGAGTGTGCCGGGGCAATGAGACTTGCGCGGTGTGTTAAACACAAATGTACATTATTCAGTGAAGAAATGAAAATTGTCTCAGGGAATTGATTAGAAACCTGATTTCTAGCGTGATAGTCGAGTTCCAAATATTTTTAAGTGTGAGAGGAATGTTGGCTAGTCCCAAACAAGTGTGTATGAACGAGCGAGAGAACGGTTTGCAGAGTGTGTTGGTTCGATGGTTTGCCGTTGTTTGATTCTTTGGGTGATGGGGGAACTTGCTCGCGCCGGGAGTCGGTTCACGATCGTCAATCAGTGCGGACGGCGCGAGGAAAAAAAAAAAAAAAAAAGGCAAAATTATCGCGTATACCGACTACGAGTGCGCGAAGTTCTCTTGATTCACACAAGAGTTAGTGGATATGCGAATAAACGCGCGCAGAAGAAAAATCTAAGTGCGAATTTTATCGCGAGGTGTTGACACACGCTTGTGCTCCAATTCGATTTAGTTGCTTACGGTTTCGCAGCAGAGTGCGGACGATTAGAAAATAACGGCAGGCAAGCGCTGTTGCCGAGTTTCTCGAAAAACGAGTTCTATGTGTCAGTGAGTGCACACTTGTGTATGAGTGTTAGCTCAAAATCCGAAACGGGGACGGCGATCGAGACGACGGGAAAAATAAAAAAGACGCGAAGGGAGAGAACGAACAGGTGTTTGCGAATGTTGAAAAGCTAGTCGCCGCGCGATATTTAATTATATGTATTTCGTGATTTCGTAAATAATTTATCACCAAGTGACGAAGATTGAAATTTTGAAAGCGTGTTTTAAAAGTGATAAACATCACCTTATTGTGGATACCTATTAGTTCTACCATCAGGAAAACTTTCATAATTAGAACGTTGTTGGGGTCGTGCTCATTCTTTGGAAAGTTGCTTGATTGCGGGAGGATTAACCGTTTTTTCGAATTATTTTCTTTATCAGGGTAGCAATTGTGTAACGGGATTAAGAAGGCATTAACGACGCGGCAGTGCATGTAAATGATACGGCTTTTCCTTTCTTCTTAAAACCCCGGAAAACGGTACATCCTGCTGGTGACATTTGAGTGGTCACTAATGTGCGGGCGAAAGAGACGAAATTTCTCAGTCTTGATGTAGAAAAACCTCACATCGTCGAAAGCGCGTGACGCTCTTAAGAAGTCTCGTTTTGCTGAAGGAGATAATTGCTAATCCCATCCCGAGAGAGTGCAATAGATTAGTTGGATTTTATGTTAGACTATAAATCTCTTCATCGAGCAAAGAAAGTTCCGGTTTACTGAGAAGAGCTTAAAGTGATGTTGAAGGAAATCTCGTTTTCAAACTCTTGCATTTTGAATACTGTCCGTCAGGCGACTTAAAAGTGGGAGTTCCAACTGAAATGCTAAACAGGAATTGATCGATTCAAGTTGTCCTTTGTGCTCTCCTGGCGCCCGGAAACAGTTCAATTTCTTGCAACGTGATTGTGAACTCCACGAATAAGTGATAAAAATAGCCCAAAGGCGTATCAAAGTGTTCGCAGAGAGAGTTGGCATGCTGAAGAGAGCTTAAAAATTTGTGCAAACACTTCAAATGACAATTCGACACAAACTTAATCTAAGACTATTTGGAACTATAAAATAAAATTATCCGGAGGTGCGAAGAACAAATATCTGTTATCTGCGCGCGTGGTAGAATTGAAAATAAGAGAGTGGGTTTACGAACTTATTGGTGAGTCGAAACAGGCAACAATTGAAATTTGCGGGGAATACTCTGGTGAGGTGAACTTTTTTATTAATTATTACCAGTCGCCGTGCACCTAGAGCTGACCAAAACTTTTTCAATGCAATCACGGTATTGATAGTGCAAGGATGAATACGGGTACCCAACGCCATTTGAATTGAGGACAAGCCGCAATTACTCCATGGTCTGCCGTGATTACAGCGACTGATAACTACTCGTACACATACAATACCCAAGCCCCATTTTGATGACGATTTCAATCCGTCCGAAGAACCAGCACTGGAGCAGTACTAATTAGCGGATGCCGCGTTTGGTTCGTTTTCAAGGCTTCGGCAACCCCCCCCCCCCCCCCCCCGCTCTACTGATCATTGTCTGGGACGAGCTGGTTAACGGAAACACGTTCGCCATTCCTGGCATTCAAAGCGCATCGGATCGACAGTTCCTCGTGTTGCAGCGTATTCAACTGGCCCCACAATCATCGAAATGATTTTGTGTTCTGCACCCACCGCTAGTGAGTGAATTATATTCTCCTGTGTCAGGAACTGTGGTAGAGAAGAACACATTAGTTGAGGATACCCCAGGGTCAAGAAATACATCGTGCTATGAAAAGGCTGGTTATTCAAAGTGAAGCTCAGCGAAACTTCAGAAATTGATAAACTTATGGATGAGAAGAATTACGAACAATTCTTGAAAACGGATTCACACTAGCGCCCGTTTCAAGTGATTTGCTTACTAAATTTTGAATGGCATTCGGCCAAAGAACTTTTATAGTGATAGGTGAATTATTCGACCTTAAACCATTATCGAAGTACAGTGTAGCGTTTAAGTTAACCAAAAACGAAGATTTTCAGGACGTATCCGGCACCCATCGAGCGCTCGACGGATCATGCAGTGAGTCCTTTTGATTTAATTTATTTATTAATATTTTTCTTATATAATTATTCAAAGTATATCCGATATACGAGTATCTTATCAGCAATAATTTATTTATTACTCTTAATCGTTCTATCTTTGTTAAATTTGGTTTGTCGTGGAGAAGCTTATATTATTTTATGATAACCAAAGGGAAAGAAAAATAAAAATGAAGAATTAAACTAGAAAATTGGTCTTTTCCCTTCCGGTTTTTCTGACCGAGTATAGGACCCGGTACGGTGGCAGGCTTCCACCTCAAAATATGAGCCAGTCACCGGGTACAATTTAATCCTTTTTATTTCAGGTGACTTTATGGGTTGAGTGGCCCAAGCCAAGTGCCTTTTTATGGCATAGAGTTATGCAATTCAATTGTATAATTCTATGACACAAATTGGTCACCGGGGTACTCCCCCTCTGATGGGAAAGCTCATATAATTCAAGTTGTATGAGTTTTCCACTCAGAAGAGGAATACCTGGCCACCTCAACGATTTAACATTGGATTTATTCCGGTTGGGTGGGCATGAAGGGGCTCCACCACCACCCGGTTGCCCCTCTTTCATTTGTGGGCCCTGAATGTATGTGGGTAAAGACGAGGTCAACCCGAAATTAGTCTTTCTTGTCAGGTTGCACTTGTTCTCGCAACAAGTCGTAATTCCTTCGTGGAGGTTATCTACAGATTTGCGACTTCGGTCGTCCCCTTGAACTCTGCAAGCAATTCGTGAATGCGAAATGTTTTGTAGTGAGTCCTCGTGCCGGGGAAACGAACCCGCCCCACGACACCGCAATGCTAGCCTGCCAGCGCATTCACGCGTCTCCGGACGAGGGCATTCTCGGCAGGAATCAACACCTTCCTCTGCCGAGGCAGCAGAACATTGCTGCAGTCCTTTACGGACTTATTTGAAAATCTCTTCACTACAAATGGCGCCCAACGTGGGGCCCGAAAAGCCCGGCTGTATCATCAGTCGTGAGCACGAGACAGTCCATCGTCTCTAGGTGTCTCCACTAGGTGTTAGAATTATTGGCGGGTAGATAACTCCCGAGGGTTTTTTCACTGATCGTGCCCCAGCAGCCTAATAACTTTCGAACGTGTGTTGTCTCTGGACATCAATATCGTTTGGTCCTTCTTTTGATTTATACTTTGGTGGTTTACCACCATTGTATAACTAGTAAGGCCAAATGATATTAGAGTCCCTTTTTTGTGTTCGGAGGTTATTATCCCAATATTTATTTTGCGGAGGTTTCTGATCCGCTCCCCAAACCAGCGGTGCCTAAGTGTCTTAAATTACATGGATTTTGATTTCATGTGATTGGCTGATCAGCTAATCCATGACTATCCATGACAAGACACGCGCTGCTTGTGGATTAGAATACCACCCCGGGCTGACAAGTTGCAACTTGAGAAGTTTGCTGACGAGGGATCACTGAGCCCTGACTTTCATGGTGCCACAAGAGAGTGTCCCTGAAACGTTTTAGAAGGATTGTGCCATGGTGTCCATACTTGGGAGGAAGGTCGGAAAGGAAAGACCGTTCATATATATTTTTTCTTATAACTTAATCAAAACTTTTTTTTTGTGAGGTTCTGAGATAGTTCGCCACTGACGGCCACATAAGAATTTTTGTAACTTTTTCTCACCTTTTTTTTTATTATTGTCATCATTCATATAATTAATCTTATATACCCATATTCTTCATTATTTATTTATCTAGGTATTTAATTAGGAAAACCATTTGGATTTAAAATGCCTACAAAAAGAACTCCCGAAAGGAGAAAGTTGCGGTCGGATGCCGGACCAGCTCTATTGTGCTCCATCTGTCACGAGGACATGGACGAAACTACAAGCCAGAGGTTGCAGTGCGGACACAGGCTACACCAGCTGTGTTTGGCCCAACTGCGGCAAACCTCATCCACGTGCCCGCTCTGTCGTCAGCCTTTGGAAATCGCACAGCCAGCAACAGAACGACCTCAGTCCTCCAGTACAAGTGGAGCTGTTCCCAAAAGCGGACCCCTTCCATCCACGACCAGGAGTGCACGAGACGATGACTGCAGGGCTGAAGCAGTTCCGCCTGCAGAAGAAGCGAGTCCCCTGGTGGCTGTGGAAGCCACAGTTCTACGAGATCTAATGGCGCTCGTACAGGACATGTCCACCCGGCTAGCCTCTCTAGAGAGCCAGAGAGAGAACCCCGCACCACCCCGGCCAAGAACTCCTCCTATGTGGGATTTGGACCCAAATCCGTGGGATTTCCCAGTCGATTCGCGGCGTGATCCCGAACGGATCCGGCCAGGTACAGCCATGAATCCGTTGGCTCCAGTGTACCGGCCCCGATTGAGCCAAGCACCGCCACCAAATCAGGCTCCCGTGATTCCGCCGGACCAACGCTTCCATCCACACGACATGTATCGGCTGAAGCCGACACAGATCCCCAGCATCATCCAGGGATGGAATCTACATTTCAGTGGGGAACCCAATACGATAACGGTAGAGGTTTTCATAAGTCGGGTGGAGTCACTGATTGAGCAGATGCTAGCAGGAGACCGCACAGCGCTCGCAGGGTACTTGCCAATGCTGCTTAGGGGAGCAGCACTGGAGACATATTGGAGAATACATTCAGCTCCACCATCCATACGCTGGTCACGGCTGAAGGAGGTACTCCGCATGGAATACCCTACGGTCGACATGGACGAATTAGTCCTGGATAAGATGAATGCTAGATGGCAGCGTCCGGACGAGTCCTTCCATCAATATCGAGCCGATATCCTTCGGTTGAATGACCAGCTGTCAGAGCCATTGTCTTCTACCCAAATTCTGCGCCTGCTAAAGCGCAATCTAAGGCCGGAGATTCGTCGGCATATCGTGAACTCCGATCCACAGAGTATGGAGGCCCTGCTGAGAAATGTGCGTCGCATAGAAGGGTTTGAGGAAGACCTACGGGACCGGCCATACTTACTAACCAGGACGGGTCCTCGACGAGGAGTCGCGGAATTGGCCCCAGATTATACCACCATAGATCTGGAGGATGATTTGGACCCAGACCATCTTGCTGTAGCGGCAGTGGGAAGTCTTACGACCTGCTGGAATTGTCACCAAACCGGACACCGGTTCATTTCATGCCGCGCAGAACGTAAGGTTTTCTGCTACGGTTGCGGCAAGCCGGACACTTACTTCCCGGACTGTTCTGAATGTGCCGCACGAAAAAACGGCCAAAAGAGTACCCGACCACCTCAGCGGTACTCGAAACCCCAGCAGTAGCTCCTCAATCAGTGGCTCACCCCAACCAACCTGACGTTAACCCACCAGCCATGACCATTACGACTGCGGATGTTCACTCTCTTCCGGAGACCTCACCAACGACAATATTAAAAGGACCATCGCAGTCACTGCCAGAAGAACCGCGGCAGCCTCAAGTACGCACTCTAAAACCTTATCATGTTAGACTGCAGGAATATCGGGTGGCTCGAGAGCGAATATTTGCTTCCGAAGTCGTCACTTCCCGTTCGTGCACGACAAAATGGTCAACCCGTCGTTGGCGGAATTTCCGCAAGAGAGTGCGCACCTGCCGTCAAACCGTAAACTCTTGTAACATCTCGGAGGTTGCTGAGAATGAGATCAGACCTTATCATCCAATTAAAGTGTTGGGCGAGACCGTGTTTGCTTTGATCGACACGGGTGCCAGTATCAGTTGTCTTGCCTCGAGCTTTGGCTCGAAGGTGCTCCAAGACTATCCGAACTTGATTAAATCCTGGCGCACTGAAATCAGTACAGCTGATGGCACCAAACACCCTATACGAGGTAAACTAACCACACCCGTGACGTTCAGGGGTCAGACGAAGGATATTACGTTCTACATTATTCCGTCTTTGACTCAGAATGTATACCTTGGTGTCGATTTCGTCCTTCGCTTTGGACTAGCCTCCGATTTATTCACAGATTTGTCTTTACAAACCAGAAATGTCAACGAAATCACTTCTACTCCCGATAGGCATGACCTGACGCCCAACCAACGGCAACGCCTGGAAGCATCCATTGCTGCTTTCCCATCGTACGCCACCCAAGGCCTTGGCCGCACCACCCTAGTCTCACACGCCATCGACGTTGGCGATAGTAAACCGATTAAACAGAGACACTACGCCATCTCACCGGCCATGGAGAAATTGGTGTATGCGGAGCTAGATAGGATGCTCGAGTTAGGGGTCATAGAGGAGTCCCAAAGTGCTTGGTCATCACCGGTAACCTTGGTTGTGAAGCCAGGTAAAGTCCGCCTCTGTCTTGATGCCCGTAAGGTAAACGCGGTTACCATCAAGGACGCGTACCCTCTTCCACTCATCGATGGAATACTAGGGAGACTGCCGAAAGCCAATTATATCACCAGTCTCGACCTAAAAGACGCCTTCTGGCAAATTCCACTCGATGAGGGCTCGAGGGACAAGACCGCCTTCACAGTGCCTGGACGACCATTATATCAGTTCGTCACAATGCCCTTTGGCCTGTGCAATGCGCCGCAAACGATGACTCGATTGATGGACAAGGTCATTCCACCTCACCTGAAAGACCAAGTGTTCGTGTACCTTGATGATCTGCTACTCATCACGGAAACGTTCGACCAACACCTCCTATTTCTACAAGAAGTAGCCCTGCACATCAGTAAGGCGGGACTCACCATCAACGTACAGAAAAGTAAGTTTGTCATGAAAGAAGTCCGATACTTAGGCCATGTCATAGGACATGGCACTATCAAAACGGATCCAGACAAAACTCGTGCGATTGATGAGTTCCCCTTACCAAAAACTGTGAAGCAGCTACGACGTTTCCTTGGTGTGTGCGGTTGGTACCGAAGGTTTGTTCGGAATTATGCAACAGTCTCAGTGCCCCTGTCAGACATGTTGCGGAAAGGGAAGTTCGTTTGGACTGAACTCAGCCGAAAGGCATTTGAAGAGCTTAAACAAGCCCTCACATCAGCTCCTGTCTTGCACAGCCCCGACTTCACGAAGCCCTTCTCCATTCATTGTGACGCAAGTCAACATGGAGTAGGAGCCGTGCTGGTGCAATTGACCGACGAAGGAGAGGAAGCTCCCATCGCCTTCATGTCCAATAAGCTGAATTCGGCCCAAAGAAACTATACTGTTTCCGAGCAAGAATGTTTGGCAGCGGTAATGGCTGTGAAGAAATTCCGAGCTTATATCGAGGGCCACCAATTCGAGATCATCACGGACCACGCGTCACTACAATGGTTGATGAACCAGGCAGATTTAAGTGGACGCCTCGCCAGATGGGCTCTTAAACTGCAAGGGTTCAAGTTCTCCATCAAACATCCGAAAGGAACCCAGAACATCGTACCCGACACTCTCTCACGGATGTTTTCCCCAGAGGGAGCCGAAATAACAATAAATGACGAGGACCCCATCGAAATAGATTTGGACAGCCCACATTTCGAATCAGATAGCTACAAAGAGTTGAGGCAAACCATAGCGACCCAACAGACACAGCTGCCTGATTTGAAGGTAATAGACGGCTATGTGTATAGACGAAACGAATACGCCACTGGTGATCCATGGCAGGAAGAAGAGTCTTGGAAGCTCTGGGTACCGGAGGAAATGACACAACATCTGATCCTCCGCGCACATGACCATCCTTTAAGTGCCCACGGAGGTTACGGTCGGACGTTACGGCGACTCAAGAAATACTTCTTTTGGCCTAAAATGGCATCCCAGGTCAAAGACTACGTGAGCGCCTGTGAGACCTGTAAAGGCACCAAAGCGCCCAACCAGCCTCTTCGACCTCCTATGGGTCAACTCAACGTTCCAGAACGCGTGTTCCAGCGTCTATACATCGATCTACTCGGTCCATATCCTCGGTCTTCCATGGGACACATCGGAGCCATAGTCGTTCTAGATCAGCTCTCAAAGTTCCCAATGGTGGAACCTATCCGTAAATTCACAACTCCATCGATCGTGAAATTCTTAGAGAACCGGGTATTCCATGTGTTCGGTGTTCCAGAGAGTGTGTACTCAGATAATGGAGTACAGTTCCGGTCTCGGCAGTTTTAAAGCCTACTTGAGCAGTATGGCGTTGAACACCAACTGACGCCCATATACTCTCCTCAGTCCAACGCATCAGAACGGTTGAACCGCACCCTATTGGCCGCGATCCGTTCCTACGTCCACCCATCTCAAAAGGATTGGGATCGGCGATTGTCTGCCATCACATGCGCCCTGCGATCCTCGTATCATTCTGTCACCGGTGTCGCCCCTTACTTTGCCGCCTTTGGACAGCACATGATTTGCCACGGTAAATCATACCGGCTGTAACGGCAGTTAAAGTGTTTGGGAGACCCTGTCGTTGCGCTGGAGCCCCACGAACGTTTAGGAGACCTCCGCCAACAAATCGGACGGAAGATTAAGGCCGCAGGTAGTGCAAATGAAGCGCAGTACAATCTCCGGTCACGACCTGCTAATTTCAAAGAAGGAGATGAAGTTTTCCGGCGAAATTTCCGCCAAAGTGACGCCGCGGGGCATTACAACGCCAAGCTGGACAGGCGATTCTTGAAAAGCCGCATAAAGAAGGTAATGTGACCTAACCGTTACTTGATAACGGATCCATCGGGAAAAGAGGTGGGGGTATACCACGCGAAAGACCTGCGCCGATAGATAATTGGGCACGTCTGTTTGTCCGTCCGCATATATTTTCAAAAAAAAAAAAACGCGCAAAGGTTGTATACTTCCAGGCAAACATAGACATAAGTCAGTCCGTCCGTCTGTTAATTGTGTCCTTCTTTTATTGTCCGTCATCTCTAGTCCCGACGCCGAAGCCAACCCATGATACACAGAAATATCCTTCAGCTCCTTTTTCGCAATCCGCATCGCCTTGGGATCGCGAGAAAATTAGCTGCCCTGTAGTAACTGAAGAGGTCAGGAGTGTGAAGAGCGATTTATAAATGACCATCTTGATTTCCTCTATTCTGAATGCAAAGATATGGTATCACAAGATAAACGAAAAGATCTACGGAATATGTATGTCCTCCTGAAACCCATACCAGATCGATTGCAGGATATGCTCAAACAAATGTTCCTCGATCATATCAAAAATGAGGGCATTGAAACAATATTTACGCTGAAAGGTGAAAATATTCACATTCAATTTGTCGAGAATATGTGAAGGTGCATCAAAAATATCAAAATTTAATAGCTGATGTTTTTGAAAATGACTCGCTATTTTTAAGTGCATTGAACACAGCATGCGCGAGTGTAGCAAATAAATGATTGCACTGACGAGCGCCGGAGTGTGCGCGCGGCGGCAAAACACCATCGAAAGGTCATCTTATTGAATCGTTGTGCTGTGAAATGCGTAAAATTTGGCATGAATTCGTGTATTTTGCATGAGTAATTTCATCCGGCAAGTTCAATTTAATGCAGGGAGTGTACGGGATGTTAGACGAAGGGAAAGAAGAAAGGTGCATTTGAATTTGCCATGGCGTGAGGGAGATTGACTCTTCCGTCGCGACTGAAGGAAAAGATTGGATGGAGTTAAGTGGAGTGTGCCGGGGCAATGAGACTTGCGCGGTGTGTTAAACACAAATGTACATTATTCAGTGAAGAAATGAAAATTGTCTCAGGGAATTGATTAGAAACCTGATTTCTAGCGTGATAGTCGAGTTCCAAATATTTTTAAGTGTGAGAGGAATGTTGGCTAGTCCCAAACAAGTGTGTATGAACGAGCGAGAGAACGGTTTGCAGAGTGTGTTGGTTCGATGGTTTGCCGTTGTTTGATTCTTTGGGCGATGGGGGAACTTGCTCGCGCCGGGAGTCGGTTCACGATCGTCAACCAGTGCGGACGGCGCGAGGAAAAAAAAAAAAAAAAGGCAAAATTATCGCGTATACCGACTACGAGTGCGCGAAGTTCTCTTGATTCACACAAGAGTTAGTGGATATGCGAATAAACGCGCGCAGAAGAAAAATCTAAGTGCGAATTTTATCGCCAGGTGTTGACACACGCTTGTGCTCCAATTCGATTTAGTTGCTTACGGTTTCGCAGCAGAGTGCGGACGATTAGAAAATAACGGCAGGCAAGCGCTGTTGCCGAGTTTCTCGAAAAACGAGTTCTATGTGTCAGTGAGTGCACACTTGTGTATGAGTGTTAGCTCAAAATCCGAAACGGGGACGGCGATCGAGACGACGGGAAAAATAAAAAAGACGCGAAGGGAGAGAACGAACAGGTGTTTGCGAATGTTGAAAAGCTAGTCGCCGCGCGATATTTAATTATATGTATTTCGTGATTTCGTAAATAATTTATCACCAAGTGACGAAGATTGAAATTTTGAAAGCGTGTTTTAAAAGTGATAAACATCACCTTATTGTGGATACCTATTAGTTCTACCATCAGGAAAACTTTCATAATTAGAACGTTGTTGGGGTCGTGCTCATTCTTTGGAAAGTTGCTTGATTGCGGGAGGATTAACCGTTTTTTCGAATTATTTTCTTAATCAGGGTAGCAATTGTGTAACGGGATTAAGAAGGCATTAACGACGCGGCAGTGCATGTAAATGATACGGCTTTTCCTTTCTTCTTAAAACCCCGGAAAACGGTACATCCTGCTGGTGACATTTGAGTGGTCACTAATGTGCGGGCGAAAGAGACGAAATTTCTCAGTCTTGATGTAGAAAAACCTCACATCGTCGAAAGCGCGTGACGCTCTTAAGAAGTCTCGTTTTGCTGAAGGAGATAATTGCTAATCCCATCCCGAGAGAGTGCAATAGATTAGTTGGATTTTATGTTAGACTATAAATCTCTTCATCGAGCAAAGAAAGTTCCGGTTTACTGAGAAGAGCTTAAAGTGATGTTGAAGGAAATCTCGTTTTCAAACTCTTGCATTTTGAATACTGTCCGTCAGGCGACTTAAAAGTGGGAGTTCCAACTGAAATGCTAAACAGGAATTGATCGATTCAAGTTGTCCTTTGTGCTCTCCTGGCGCCCGGAAACAGTTCAATTTCTTGCAACGTGATTGTGAACTCCACGAATAAGTGATAAAAATAGCCCAAAGGCGTATCAAAGTGTTCGCAGAGAGAGTTGGCATGCTGAAGAGAGCTTAAAAATTTGTGCAAACACTTCAAATGACAATTCGACACAAACTTAATCTAAGACTATTTGGAACTATAAAATAAAATTATCCGGAGGTGCGAAGAACAAATATCTGTTATCTGCGCGCGTGGTAGAATTGAAAATAAGAGAGTGGGTTTACGAACTTATTGGTGAGTCGAAACAGGCAACAATTGAAATTTGCGGGGAATACTCTGGTGAGGTGAACTTTTTTATTAATTATTACCAGTCGCCGTGCACCTAGAGCTGACCAAAACTTTTTCAATGCAATCACGGTGTTGATAGTGCAAGGATGAATACGGGTACCCAACGCCATTTGAATTGAGGACAAGCCGCAATTACTCCATGGTCTGCCGTGATTACAGCGACTGATAACTACTCGTACACATACAATACCCAAGCCCCATTTCGATGACGAGTTCAATCCGTCCGAAGAACCAGCACTGGAGCAGTACTAATTAGCGGATGCCGCGTTTGGTTCGTTTTCAAGGCTTCGGCAACCCCCCCCCCCCCCCCCCCCGCTCTACTGATCATTGTCTGGGACGAGCTGGTTAACGGAAACACGTTCGCCATTCCTGGCATTCAAAGCGCATCGGATCGACAGTTCCTCGTGTTGCAGCGTATTCAACTGGCCCCACAATCATCGAAATGATTTTGTGTTCTGCACCCACCGCTAGCGAGTGAATTATATTCTCCTGTGTCAGGAACTGTGGTAGAGAAGAACACATTAGTTGAGGATACCCCAGGGTCAAGAAATACATCGTGCTATGAAAAGGCTGGTTATTCAAAGTGAAGCTCAGCGAAACTTCAGAAATTGATAAACTTATGGATGAGAAGAATTACGAACAATTCTTGAAAACGGATTCACACTAGCGCCCGTTTCAAGTGATTTGCTTACTAAATTTTGAATGGCATTCGGCCAAAGAACTTTTATAATGATAGGTGAATTATTCGGCCTTAAACCATTATCGAAGTACAGTGTAGCGTTTAAGTTAACCAAAAACGAAGATTTTTAGGACGTATCTGGCACCCATTGAGCGCTCGACGGATCATGCGGTGAGTCCTTTTGATTTAATTTATTTATTAATATTTTTCTTATATAATTATTCAAAGTATATCCGATATACGAGTATCTTATCAGCAATAATTTATTTACTACTCTCAATCTTTCTATCTTTTTTAAATTTGGTTTGTCGTGGAGAAGCTTATATTATTTTATGATAACCAAAGGAAAAGAAAAATAAAAATGAAGAATTAAACTAGAAAATTGGTCTTTTCCCTTCCGGTTTTTCTGACCGAGTATAGGACCCGGTACGGTGGCAGGCTTCCACCTCAAAATATGAGCCAGTCACCGGGTACAATTTAATCCTTTTTATTTCAGGTGACTTTATGGGTTGAGTGGTCCAAGCCAAGTGCCTTTTTATGGCATAGAGTTATGCAATTCAATTGTATAATTCTATGACATAAATTGGTCACCGGGGTACTCCCCCTCTGATGGGAAAGCTCATATAATTCAAGTTGTATGAGTTTTCCACTCAGAAGAGGTATACCTGGCCACCTCAACGATTTAACATTGGATTTATTCCGGTTGGGTGGGCATGAAGGGGCTCCACCACCACCCGGTTGCCCCTCTTTCATTTGTGGGCCCTGAATGTATGTGGGTAAAGACGAGGTCAACCCCAAATTAGTCTTTCTTGTCAGGTTGCACTTGTTCTCGCAACAAGTTGTAATTCCTTCGTGGAGGTTATCTACAGATTTGCGACTTCGGTCGTCCCCTTGAACTCTGCAAGCAATTCGTGAATGCGAAATGTTTTGTAGTGAGTCCTCGTGCCGGGGAAACGAACCCGCCCCACGACACCGCAATGTTAGCCTGCCAGCGCATTCACGCGTCTCCGGACGAGGGCATTCTCGGCAGGAATCAACACCTTCCTCTGCCGAGGCAGCAGAACATCGCTGCAGTCCTTTACGGACTTATTTGAAAATCTCTTCACTACAAGGCACCACTTTTGACCTACGTAGAAAATTTCCTCATTGTAGCTCATGTGGTTTGCGAGAAAACTTGTTATGACGCACGAACAAACGGGCGGAGGGACGGACAGACAGACAAGTCGCGATTTTATAACTTCTTAGGGTATTGTTAAAAATATTATACAATATCTTAAAAATGATCTGGTTTATAAGTTCTTTCAAGTAAAGTCATTTAAAACGTTTCAATGAAAATATTCATTATTTCAGTTGGCACTAAAATAGCGAATTGCGCTTGCCTTCAGACCTTTGGGGCCGCCATTTTGAATGCATGCATTTGATTTTGGATTATTTTAAATCTTTGTATGCTAGGACCTCATCAACCAATGTACTATCTCGTTCAAATAGGAGTTTCACTCTAGACAGGGCAAAATAATTCAATTTTTAAAGAAAATCGCAGCTAAAAATACTGGGCTTTAAATTTTTGACTTTTTTATATTTCTTTCAATTTTAATAATTTCCTCCAAAATACAAGAACATAGTACAGGGATTCATAATCTCAAGTTTCATCAAAATCCGTTGGAAAATGTGACCGCTAGAGGGCCACAAAAACATGAAAAAAAACGCATATTTAAACGGCCGCCATTTTGAAATTTGCACATGCATGATCACCAAAATATCAAAGACTGTAGGTGTAAGTTATGCTTATCTTGAAACCAAGTTTCATATATGTCGAATCAAAATTGCGACTTTTAAAAGCCTTTGAAATTTCGACTTTCAACTGGCCGTCATTCTGTTTTTGCAACCTGACCTCCAGTTTTTTTACGTAATTCTTTAGATACTTATAATTCCTATCAAACTACCGAGCTTCATGAAAATCTCTTGAAAGCTTTGACCACTATTACAACAACAAAATTTTGCACGTTTTTCGACTTTTGAGCGGCCGCCATTTTGTTTCTGAAGTACCGACTTTGGATTTTTTATTGTGAGATTCATCACATACTTCAATGAACCTTTGTACCAAATTTCATCTAAATCGGAGCTACACTTTGGTCAGAACAGAAATCGTGATTTTTCGTGTAAAATGGCCGCCATTTTGTTTTTGCTCGCCCGATATAGCTGGTTCACGAACTTAACCGAGATATCTGCCCAATACACCTTTCCTGAAAATTTGGTGAAAATCGAAGCAAAATTGCAACCTCTAGCGTGGTCACAAATTTCGTTATATCCCATATATATATATATATATATATATATATATATATATATATATATATATATATATATATATATATATATATATATATATATATATATATATATATATATATATATATATATAGATCTATATGATGCTCTCCGCAATAGGTAAATTTCTCTCGAGAAATTTACCTAATAAAGATCTTCGCTACAACGATATCCTGGGGTTCCTCGGAAAACGGTCGGATTAAAAGGAATGCGTTGCTGGAGAAACGGCCGTTTTTCATACTTTCTCCAATTTCGATATATGGGGTGTCAAACGGAAGCTAGTGATGAGTAGGATTCAATAAAAGTGCATTCAGGCAGCTTCGCGATACCTGCAAGTGCAGTTTTTTCGTGGTTGGGATACTTTTGATTCCAAAACCATACAGCTGTAAAATCATCGGAAACAGGAGTCGAAAGTGCCCGAATATCAAAATCGCGCTGTTATTGTACTCAGGTACATAAAAAAATTAAAGATCTTCACTACAACGATATTCTGGGGTTCCTCGGAACACGATCGGATTACAAGGAGTGCGTTGCTGGAAAAACGGCCGTTTTTTCATACTTTCTCCAATTTCAATATATGGGGTGCCAAACGATAGCTAGTGATGAGTAAAATTCAATAAAAGTGCATTCAGGCAGGTTCGCGATACAAAAAATTGCAGTTTTTTGCGTGGTTGGGATACTTTTGATTCCGAAACCATACAGCTGTAAAATCATCGGAAACGGGAGTCGGAAGTGCCTGGTTATCAAAGTCGCGCTGTTATTGTACTCAGGAACATAAACAAATTAAAGATCTTCACTAGATCGATATTCTCGAGTTCCTCGGAAAACGATGGGATTGCAAAGAGTGCGTTGCTGGCAGAACGGCCGTTTTTCATACTTTCTCCAATTTCAATATATGCGGTGTCAAACGAAAGCCAGTGATGAGTAGGATTCAATAAAAGTGCATTCAGGCAGCTTCGCGATACCTGCAATTGCAGTTTTTTGCGTGGTTGGGATACATTTGATTCCGAAACCATACAGCTGTTAAATCATCGGACACGGGAATCGGAAGTGCCTGAATATCAAATGCGCACTGTTATTGTACTCAGGAATATAAAAAAATTAAAGATCTTCACTACAACGATATTCTGGAGTTCCTCGGAAAATGATCGGATTAAAAGGAGTGCGTTGCTGGAAAAACGGCCGTTTTTCATACTTTCTCCAATTTCAATACATGGCATTTCAAATGAAAGCTAGTGATGAGTAGAATTCAATAAAAGTGCATTCACTGCAATTGCAGTTTTTTGCGTGGTTGGGATACTTTGATTCCGAAACCATACAGCTGTAAAATCATCGGAAACGAGAGTTGGAAGTGCCTGAAAATCAAAGTCGCGCTGTTATTGTACTCAGGAACATAAAAAAAACTAAAGATCTTCACTACAACGATAGTCTCGAGTTCCTCGGAAAACGATCGGATTAAAAGGAGTGCGTTGCTGGAAAAATGGCCGTTTTCCATACTTTCTTCAATTTCAATATATGGGGTTTCAAACGAAAGCTAGTGGTCAGTAGAATTCAATAAAATTGCATTCAGGCAGCTTCGCGATAGCTGCAATTGCAGTTTTTTGAGTGGTTGGGATACTTTTGATTCCGAAACCATACAAGTAGGTATAGAATACCAGTTCTAACGCACTTTTTCCATACGAATTGAGATTGATTTTGCGCGCCACCTAGTGGTGGAAATTGGAACTAATGGCGCTTGAAGCGGCCGGGAATGAAACTAATGGTTTGTGTCTCGGATATGTGGGTGTGTGTCTTGGGTGTGTGGGTGCTTGTGTTAGGGTGGTATAGGTAGGTGCCTGGGATAAGAAGACATGAGTCCGGGATATGTGTAACAGATTTGTGTAGGTGTGGGTCTTAAATATGTGTACTGAATTAGCATATGTGGGTGCCAGGGATGAGGAGGTATGGGTCGTAGGTAAGTAAGGGATCAGTGTCTTGGTTTAGTAGGTAAGCGTTCCGAGTTTTAGTACCCTCTAGCAGCTAGTAGAAGTAGTCTTGATGGTTGCATTCTAGAATAGTTATATGTCTGTAGATTACAGGTGCAGTTTCTTAGCCTTAGTAGCCTCTAATGGTAAATAGTGAAACTAGCCATATTGACTATAGTCTAGGATAGTCCTAAGTATTTCAATTAATCGTATAGATTAAAGACATAGATTTCTCAGCGTGTGTTTACATAGCGTTAATATTTACGTTTAAAATTAATAGCTTTTGACGCTTTTAGCGATAGATAATTATACTATTCATGGTTGTTATTCATCTATAGTGGGAGGATTTTTCATATATTCATTGCTTCTAGTCTTCGAGTAGTTTTGTTATTCATCTTTGGTAGAAGTGCTTCTCGGGTCTTTAACGCTTCTAGCGGTAGATAGTTTTTTACCCATGACTACTTTAATGTATATGTTAGGAAATCCATGTCTAGAGTTGATAGCTTGAAGTATTAGGGCTATTAATCCATTAGGGAAGCACCGTGTGGTTGGATTGCTGCTCGTAGGGCTTGAGATCTTTTAGTGTATCTCACTACTGAGAGGCCTCCCAGGTCGAGCGATTTACTTTATCACATTAGGCGTGCTGAACGTTTTTTATGGTGCGATTGGCTGCGCGGTGACGGCGGGCGTTTGTATAGACGGATGATTGCAGTATTGATGGATGATGAACGTGCCCGCAAGCGCGTATTCTATGGCATGGGAATTTACTTCATGGGCGCTTGGATAAGGAACGCGTTGTTCAGCGATTGGTGTCTTTGGCTAAGGATAGACGGCTGCGTGTGGAAATGGCCGATTCGCTTGATCATGCTAGCCGTGCCGGAAGTTTTTATGATGCGAGTAGTTGCGTTGTGATGGAGAGCGCTGCTATAGACGGGTGACTTCACATTATGGACAGACGACGGGCTTGCCTTTCGATGGGTGCTCTAAGGCATGAGAATTTACTTAGTGGATGCTTGCTTAAGGTACGTTTTGCTCCTCGGTTGATGTCTGTGGTTAAAGATGGATGGTATTGTAGATGTGATGCGCGTCGCTTGTTGGAGGAGTAATCTGAGGTGTATGTTTCCTCCGAGGTGGATGTTATGAGCCGTAGAAATTTGTCTCGTGAGCGTTTGGTTAAGTTTCCGCGTTGCTCATCAAAGGGTGCCTGTCTTTAAGTATGGACGACCTTGTAGGAAATTCGGAATGATTTGCGTCGCTTTTCAGAGGATCGTGATTGCGGTGTAGATTTGCCCGGCGGCGAGTTCTGTTAAGCATGGAAATTGACCTCGGGGGATGCGTGGCATGTGCAAGTGATTTTGCTTGTTAAGATTAGTTTTTCGTACGCATAGACTTCCCTGTCGGCGCGAGTTTTGAGGCATCGGAATCTACAGCGTGGAAGAGAAGTGGCATGGCGTACATTGCATTGTAATTTGGTTTTGCTTGATGGAGGTGTTTTTTCTTGTTGTGTTGGCCGTGGGCAGCGGGTAACGTGATGCGCGACATTGAGACGTGTTTTCATAAATGTCCATTCACAGATGCGCCTGTTCTAGTTTGCTGATTATTATTTACATTGATTGTTTTCAGTTTCATTTTGCTTGGATACGTCGTTTCTTTGGTTTGTGACTCATTGCTATTGTATATTATTGCTTTTATCGGTTTCATGTCAATAGTACTTTAAAAATCGTCTACAATGTATTTTGTTCGGTTAGACTACTATGTTGATTGCTCAAATCTATGGATGCAGTAATACGTTCTTGATATTTAGTATAGTTTTAAATTTTAGTTTGCTTGTAGCAGCATTTTGTTTGTCTTCATCATCATCACTTATTTCTTAAAGCAGTTTCTATACTTCATTCTCTGATTTTACTATTATGTAGAAGTATGGTACTATATTCATTCATGTTTTCTTTACTATAGGATGCTCATTGGTTTTATTCAAAAATTCTAATAATTTCTTCCAAGAGAGTTATTATCTTGTAGTGCCTGAGATGGTGATAATTTTGTTCGTACAATTTATGATTTGTCCCTTTTGATAAGTGCGTGGGTCTATTTTTTAGATCACTATGTTGAGATGTATGTTTTGGGTATCTATTCTAAATTTGAGATTATTTATGGATGTTGTATAGGAAAGATATTACGGTTTATGGCTTCTGGAATGCTACTTTTTATGGAGTTTATGTATGATCGATGTAGGAGTAGTCCTAATGAGTAGGAATATAGACGCATTTTCATTGATAAATTTTGGGTACGTACTGAAAGATAAATAATATAGAAAAAAGTGAATGCGGTAGGTCATTGACATTAGGGGTTTGTTGGTATTATTCATTGTTTATGCCCATAACGCATGGAAAAATATTTTTTAGTCATGCTAGCATTATAGGCATGCACTAGATTGAATAAATTTTTATATTTACTCTGAATTAGGTGCTGTTATTGTGGGTCTGTATCATTTAGTTTAGGTAGTTTCATGAGTGTCAGTATAATATAGAGTAAAACTATTATTTTATGCTTGTCTCATATTCTTCACAGTATATATGATTTTTCGACATTTCCGAATTTCTTTAGGTATATTTTCATTGAGAACTTGTCGATATTCGAGTATGAGAATCTCTAATTTGTTATCTCCTTAGGAATGCTTGCATGCATGGATGATGCCATTTAGCTGATACTTTTCGGATGCATATTAGCGCTTTTAGTGCCTATATGATTGCATGAGAATTTACAAATCTCATACTTTGTGTGCTTGTATTAAGCGTAAAGTCACTTCAGCTATAGTCATATACATTTTCAATATTTGAGCATTGTAAAATACGTATTTCCTACATTTCAAATATGCTAGATTTATCATCATAGGGATTGTCGGGTATGCCCATTGACATATTCAAGTATTATTTTCACATAAGTAAAATCTATTCTTGTTGAGTTTTTTTCTTATCAGAATTTTTTTCTGCTGGATGCTTGGTTGAATTTTTATAGGTTTGAAGAAGATCTAATTAGTTTCCAACATAAAGGGTATGTTTTGGGTTAGCGCACTGCTACTATAGATCACTTAGGCTAATGTTTATGTAAGATAGTTCGGTATAGATAACGATGTGTGGTAGCATATGAGTTTACGGTAGGCTATTTTTAGATCGATCTCATCGCATCTTGTATAGACAAGTAGCATATGTTATGAAGTGTTCTTGATAAGGATGGTCGCGAGTCATTGTAGGATGTTAAGAGATGATCATTACTTTCAGGAGGTGTTTGTCTGCTGTTAATTTGATGAACAGATGTACACTTGAGTTGAATGAACTAATGAGGGTTTTTTTTGTCTCTCATTGGCTATTTATGAATGGTAGAGTTAAGTGTTTGATAGTTGAGAGTTTCGGATATGCTAAGAATGTTTAGAACATTATGCTTGGTTGTTTAAGATATTTGTTTGCTTGGACGGTTGTAAAACAGTTGATAAAATTAAAAAAACCTGTATATTTTTCTGATAAAAATAATTTATTGAGTAATACTACTTTTTAACATATATTACTAAATGTTGATAAAATCTTTAACAGCACATCTGATAAATAGCTATATATTTTTATGTATTCTACAGTATATTGAACAATTTTCAAGTTTACTCAACCCAGGTTTATTCAGCTGCACTATTTAAGCATTAGGACCATACAAATGTATAATAAGTCCTCTCACTTCTTTTTTAATGTTTATTGTACAATTTATTAAGCCTCCTCAGCATATCATTGTAGTTTATGTCCCCTTCACTCTAGTGCAAACTGTTGATGTTTCAATTCCAATATTGTTTTGGTTGTATGTTATGAAAATTGTATGTCCCTTGATGAATTACTGATGAGCATTTCCTTAAACTTTTTCATTCTAATAGCGCTGGCCACCAGTTGGCTCTGATTTTGTTTGGACTATTTATACTACCCGATGCTATGAATTATTACTTTGTCTTATGTATGCGAGACTGCAGGAGTATGTACTGTTTTATTAGTTTAAAAATATTTCTTGTCTCTTGATCGTACGAATGACAAATGCATGTATCAGTGCCTGATGTCGTATTAGAGTTGGACCATTCACATATTTGGTAGTGCATTCCATATTTATTAGATACTTTCTCACCCATATTACCATATTGAAGCATATAATTCTCGATTCGTATTCGGTGTTCAGGAAAAATATCACGGTACTCTTCCATGAAGTATAGGATAACCATTGTAATAGATCTTATCGCGGTGAAAGTGTATTGACCTCTGTTTTCCTAGTTTTCTTGACGTCGTTTACGTTGGTTTGCTGAATTTTAAAAACCTCATAATAATCCGTAGAATTATATGTAGTCTAGTGATAGAAAAAACGATGTGCTGTCTTTAAGTTAACATACATTCATGTCCTAGTTTGTACAGTGCAGCTAAGATGAGGGTCTGTTTCTCAATATTAAATTTCAGTATTTTATAGACTCAAGAGATTATACTTGATTTCAAAGCCTTTCATAATAGTTTGTAGTTTACCAAGTCTCAATTTCCAATTTCCTTATGAATAATTCCTTTAAGTGAAGTAAAACATTGTTTATAGGGTTTTTAGTATTTTATTTCATCACATGGAAAATAAGATCATTACATAGTACTGGTATTTCATAAAAAAGCCTAGAGTAGTTTATATTTATAAATGATGTTTGAGTTGGAGTGAAGAAGTCGTTGATATCCAGTTTAAGTACGCTTTTTTCTCTGCATCTTGCACAATATTGGTCATAGTATTCCTTCACACAATCGGTAAGCAAATTGTTGTATTGCATGACAATGTTGAAAAAATCCATCAAGATGAAAAGCGTGAAGAGCTCGGGATGTTTCAGTATTAGTCTCTCTCCTCCAATAGGTATGTAGAAGAGTTCAAGAAGTCCAAGCTGATTTGCAGGGAACTCATCTACTCTATCCTTGAAATCAATGAGGTATTGGCGAAGTGAAGTCCATTGACTGTTATCTAACTCCAACTGATTTTGTCCACTGCATTGGAAGATTATTTTCGCTTGAAATGTGAGCGGGTCAAATCCAAGTATTACTTTGCTTTTGTGGAAGCCTTCATCAAGATAGTATGTATAGTTCAGCAAGAGGTTTTTCTCATAGATTCGCTGTTTCTCTCGATTCTTTTTTAGTTTCTTCTCTTTCATGTTCACTTTTCTGGCTGAAGTAGCCTTATCAGTCTGGCCGGCCTTTTCATGCTTCTGACTGACTGACGAAGTTACTGGATCTGCTCCGTTCATTTTAAATGACTGCTCCTAGTAGTAAAACTAAAAGATGTATATTTGTTACACCAGCATATATATTCAAATCTCTGCATTTACAGATGGAGTGGGGGGCAAGTTCAATATGTGTTGATAATTCTATTGCATAAGTAAACATGTTTCGCCCTTGAATGCTGTAATGTTGCTTACTCTCATGATTTGAATTCAAAGATAAGAAAGTGCTATGGAGTTAAGATTTGAACCACCAAGCTAACAGGAGTAGGAGTCAGTAACAGGAAATGACACTTTGCTCCGTATTTCCTTTAGAATTTTTAGGAGTACTGCTGGGCTACAATAGATTGCTTCTAGGCTAATTAGCTGTCTTTTTATCTGTTAAACTATCTATTTAGCTGTCACTTTTGCTGATGAGCTGTCTATCTTATGTGTAATGCTGTCTTTTAAGCCGATTCCCTGTCTGTTTAGCTGATATGCTATCCTCTTGAGCTGTCTATTTAGCTGTCACTTTTGCTGATGAGCTGTCTATTATATGTATAATGCTGTCTATGCAGCTGTCTATTTAGCTGATGCCCTGTCTGTTTAGTTGTTATGCTGTCTGCTGAGCTAACCGTTTAGCTGATAAGCCCGTACATTTAGCTGGTAAGTGGTCTATGTAGCTTTCTTTTTAGCTGATGCCCTGTCTGCTTAGTTGATATGCTATCTCTTTAGCTGTCTGTATAGCTATCTTTAGTTAATAAATTGAGCGTTTCACCTTACGTGCTATCTGCCATTCGGTAAATTCATTTGATTGTTGATAATTGTCTACCCATAAAAAAATTCTTACTTTCCATACAGTTGCAGTCAGCTTTTTTTTTTACATTTACTTTAAATGTCATATGCTCATCACGATTTCCGTTAGGCCTATTGATGACCAAGACTGCATGTTGATCATCTTCCAAGTTATTCGTAGGCATACATGGGTCAGACAAGAATCTTCACGTCTATGTTGCTCTTCTGGTGAACAAATCTTGATTAGGAGCAAGCCATTGTTATTTGCTCGAGAGTTAATTGATCTTATTTCACACTGATGCATTCTTCATAAGAATGAGTCAAGTCACCATTCTTTTTTATCTGCGTCAGTTTTTCTCTTGACCTCTGTCTATCGTATCTATATGATCCTCTTTCTACAGCAATTCGATTTCAGTTCTCTAGGTTTTCATGTCTTCATAGGATTTGCGGCCTATGGGACCCTTATTGCTCACTATAATGTTCCATTGCATTGAAATTATGTTGCTACACTTATGAACTCATCCAATCTGCCCAAAAATCATATGATCCCATGGATCAGCCATTTGAATCATTTTGTAAAGCACAAACTTGTTGAATAAATCTCTACTTCATGCAAACCATTGCTAGGGCCTTAACATGAATTAGTTCAGCCTGTTGCTTAGTCGATGTATTAAGGGTTTATAGTGGAACTTATTAAGTATATTGAATCATCTTGGCGTTCTCATGTATGATCAACCCTTTTGGATTATCCGGGATATGCTATGACTGGAACGATTTTTTCCCTATCATTGAACAATTGAGTAAAATTGAGTAAAATCATTGATCCATTTTCAGCGAATGTTTGAATGGTTTGGAAGACTTGAGGCTGCATCATTACTCACAACCTGTGAAATGATTAAATATCATGGACAAATGTGTCTACATATGTACATTATAATAGCTATCAAATGTCTATGTATTAGTATCATATGATCGACTGGTCTCTTTATCATGCAAAGAGGGTTATCCACAATCACCGATCAGTTGAGCCATCTGATACGATCATGAGTTGCCTGTTCAGCAGTTGAACTTTGGTCAACTTCACACCAATATGTTTTCTCTTTCGCACATGCTAGCCCAATTGCCTGACGAACTCAAGGTAGCCTTCTCTTTCACACCTACAACTCGAGTTGATTGGTAAGCAGAAGGTGGTGAAGAGCCTTACAGGGCTTCTACCCAGCCTGCCTCGTGGCATGCATGCATGATGATCCTCGCAGAGATGCAGAATAACCTTCTACCCAGCCTACCTCATTGCCACGCAGGCATCAATGACCGGTCATCATGCGTTATGACGCGTCATAATGCATGATGATGGGTCATCATGCCTGCATGGCAATGGGGTAGGCTGGGTAGAAGGTTATTCTGCATCCCTGCGAGGATCATCATGCATGCATGCCACGGGGCAGGCTGGGTAGAAGCCCTGTAAGGCTCTTCACCACCTTCTGCTCACCAACCAACTCGAGTTGTAGGTGTGAAAGAGAAGGCTACCTTGAGTTCGTCAGGCAATTGGGCTAGCATGTGCGAAAGAGAAAACATATTGGTGTGAAGTTGACCAAAGTTCAACTGCTGAACAGGCAACTCATGATCGTATCAGATGGCTCAACTGATCGGTGATTGTGGATAACCCTCTTTGCATGATAAAGAGACCAGTCGATCATATGATACTAATACATAGACATTTGATAGCTATTATAATGTACATATGTAGACACATTTGTCCATGATATTTAATCATTTCACAGGTTGTGAGTAATGATGCAGCCTCAAGTCTTCCAAACCATTCAAACATTCGCTGAAAATGGATCAATGACAGATTTTTAGTCAGTTGGAGGTATCAAGATTTTACTCAATTGTTCAATGATAGGGAAAAAATCGTTCCAGTCATAGCATATCCCGGATAATCCAAAAGGGTTGATCATACATGAGAACGCCAAGATGATTCAATATACTTAATAAGTTCCACTATAAACCCTTAATACATCGACTAAGCAACAGGCTGAACTAATTCATGTTAAGGCCCTAGCAATGGTTTGCATGAAGTAGAGATTTATTCAACAAGTTTGTGCTTTACAAAATGATTCAAATGGCTGATCCATGGGATCATATGATTTTTGGGCAGATTGGATGAGTTCATAAGTGTAGCAACATAATTTCAATGCAATGGAACATTATAGTGAGCAATAAGGGTCCCATAGGCCGCAAATCCTTTGAAGACATGAAAACCTAGAGAACTGAAATCGAATTGCTGTAGAAAGAGGATCATATAGATACGATAGACAGAGGTCAAGAGAAAAACTGACGCAGATAAAAAAGAATGGTGACTTGACTCATTCTTATGAAGAATGCATCAGTGTGAAATAAGATCAATTAACTCTCGAGCAAATAACAATGGCTTGCTCCTAATCAAGATTTGTTCACCAGAAGAGCAACATAGACGTGAAGATTCTTGTCTGACCCATGTATGCCTACGAATAACTTGGAAGATGATCAACATGCAGTCTTGGTAACCAATAGGCCTAATGGAAATCGTGATGAGCATATGACATTTAAAGTAAATGTAAAAAAAAAAGCTGACTGCAATTGTATGGAAAGTAAGAATTTTTTTATGGGTAGGTAATTATCAACAATCAAATGAATTTACCGAATGGCAGATAGCACGTAAGGTGAAACGCTCAATTTATTAACTAAAGATAGCTATACAGACAGCTAAAGAGATAGCATATCAACTAAGCAGACAGGGCATCAGCTAAAAAGAAAGCTACATAGACCACTTACCAGCTAAATGTACGGGCTTATCAGCTAAACGGTTAGCTCAGCAGACAGCATAACAACTAAACAGACAGGGCATCAGCTAAATAGACAGCTGCATAGACAGCATTATACATATAATAGACAGCTCATCAGCAAAAGTGACAGCTAAATAGACAGCTCAAGAGGATAGCATATCAGCTAAACAGACAGGGAATCGGCTTAAAAGACAGCATTACACATAAGATAGACAGCTCATCAGCAAAAGTGACAGCTAAATAGATAGTTTAACAGATAAAAAGACAGCTAATTAGCCTAGAAGCAATCTATTGTAGCCCAGCAGTACTCCTAAAAATTCTAAAGGAAATACGGAGCAAAGTGTCATTTCCTGTTACTGACTCCTACTCCTGTTAGCTTGGTGGTTCAAATCTTAACTCCATAGCACTTTCTTATCTTTGAATTCAAATCATGAGAGTAAGCAACATTACAGCATTCAAGGGCGAAACATGTTTACTTATGCAATAGAATTATCAACACATATTGAACTTGCCCCCCACTCCATCTGTAAATGCAGAGATTTGAATATATATGCTGGTGTAACAAATATACATCTTTTAGTTTTACTACTAGGAGCAGTCATTTAAAATGAACGGAGCAGATCCAGTAACTTCGTCAGTCAGTCAGAAGCATGAAAAGGCCGGCCAGACTGATAAGGCTACTTCAGCCAGAAAAGTGAACATGAAAGAGAAGAAACTAAAAAAGAATCGAGAGAAACAGCGAATCTATGAGAAAAACCTCTTGCTGAACTATGCATACTATCTTGATGAAGGCTTCCACAAAAGCAAAGTAATACTTAGATTTGACCCGCTCACATTTCAAGCGAAAATAATCTTCCAATGCAGTGGACAAAATCAGTTGGAGTTAGATAACAGTCAATGGACTTCACTTTGCCAATACCTCATTGATCTCAAGGATTCAGTAGATGAGTTCCCTGCAAATCAGCTTGGACTTCTTGAACTCTTCTACATACCTATTGGAGGAGAGAGACTAATACTGAAACATCCCGAGCTCTTCACGCTTTTCATCTTGATGGATTTTTTCAACATTGTCATGCAATACAACAATTTGCTTACCGATTGTGTGAAGGAATACTATGACCAATATTGTGCAAGATGCAGAGAAAAAAGCGTACTTAAACTGGATATCAACGACTTCTTCACTCCAACTCAAACATCATTTATAAATATAAACTACTCTAGGCTTTTTTATGAAATACCAGTACTATGTAATGATCTTATTTTCCATGTGATGAAATAAAATACTAAAAACCCTATAAACAATGTTTTACTTCACTTAAAGGAATTATTCATAAGGAAATTGGAAATTGAGACTTGGTAAACTACAAACTATTATGAAAGGCTTTGAAATCAAGTATAATCTCTTGAGTCTATAAAATACTGAAATTTAATATTGAGAAACAGACCCTCATCTTAGCTGCACTGTACAAACTAGGACATGAATGTATGTTAACTTAAAGACAGCACATCGTTTTTTCTATCACTAGACTACATATAATTCTACGGATTATTATGAGGTTTTTAAAATTCAGCAAACCAACGTAAACGACGTCAAGAAAACTAGGAAAACAGAGGTCAATACACTTTCACCGCGATAAGATCTATTACAATGGTTATCCTATACTTCATGGAAGAGTACCGTGATATTTTTCCTGAACACCGAATACGAATCGAGAATTATATGCTTCAATATGGTAATATGGGTGAGAAAGTATCTAATAAATATGGAATGCACTACCAAATATGTGAATGGTCCAACTCTAATACGACATCAGGCACTGATACATGCATTTGTCATTCATACGATCAAGAGACAAGAAATATTTTTAAACTAATAAAACAGTACATACTCCTGCAGTCTCGCATACATAAGACAAAGTAATAATTCATAGCATCGGGTAGTATAAATAGTCCAAACAAAATCAGAGCCAACTGGTGGCCAGCGCTATTAGAATGAAAAAGTTTAAGGAAATGCTCATCAGTAATTCATCAAGGGACATACAATTTTCATAACATACAACCAAAACAATATTGGAATTGAAACATCAACAGTTTGCACTAGAGTGAAGGGGACATAAACTACAATGATATGCTGAGGAGGCTTAATAAATTGTACAATAAACATTAAAAAAGAAGTGAGAGGACTTATTATACATTTGTATGGTCCTAATGCTTAAATAGTGCAGCTGAATAAACCTGGGTTGAGTTAACTTGAAAATTGTTCAATATACTGTAGAATACATAAAAATATATAGCTATTTATCAGATGTGCTGTTAAAGATTTTATCAACATTTAGTAATATATGTTAAAAAGTAGTATTACTCAATAAATTATTTTTATCAGAAAAATATACAGGTTTTTTTAATTTTATCAACTGTTTTACAACCGTCCAAGCAAACAAATATCTTAAACAACCAAGCATAATGTTCTAAACATTCTTAGCATATCCGAAACTCTCAACTATCAAACACTTAACTCTACCATTCATAAATAGCCAATGAGAGACAAAAAAAACCCTCATTAGTTCATTCAACTCAAGTGTACATCTGTTCATCAAATTAACAGCAGACAAACACCTCCTGAAAGTAATGATCATCTCTTAACATCCTACAATGACTCGCGACCATCCTTATCAAGAACACTTCATAACATATGCTACTTGTCTATACAAGATGCGATGAGATCGATCTAAAAATAGCCTACCGTAAACTCATATGCTACCACACATCGTTATCTATACCGAACTATCTTACATAAACATTAGCCTAAGTGATCTATAGTAGCAGTGCGCTAACCCAAAACATACCCTTTATGTTGGAAACTAATTAGATCTTCTTCAAACCTATAAAAATTCAACCAAGCATCCAGCAGAAAAAAATTCTGATAAGAAAAAAACTCAACAAGAATAGATTTTACTTATGTGAAAATAATACTTGAATATGTCAATGGGCATACCCGACAATCCCTATGATGATAAATCTAGCATATTTGAAATGTAGGAAATACGTATTTTACAATGCTCAAATATTGAAAATGTATATGACTATAGCTGAAGTGACTTTACGCTTAATACAAGCACACAAAGTATGAGATTTGTAAATTCTCATGCAATCATATAGGCACTAAAAGCGCTAATATGCATCCGAAAAGTATCAGCTAAATGGCATCATCCATGCATGCAAGCATTCCTAAGGAGATAACAAATTAGAGATTCTCATACTCGAATATCGACAAGTTCTCAATGAAAATATACCTAAAGAAATTCGGAAATGTCGAAAAATCATATATACTGTGAAGAATATGAGACAAGCATAAAATAATAGTTTTACTCTATATTATACTGACACTCATGAAACTACCTAAACTAAATGATACAGACCCACAATAACAGCACCTAATTCAGAGTAAATATAAAAATTTATTCAATCTAGTGCATGCCTATAATGCTAGCATGACTAAAAAATATTTTTCCATGCGTTATGGGCATAAACAATGAATAATACCAACAAACCCCTAATGTCAATGACCTACCGCATTCACTTTTTTCTATATTATTTATCTTTCAGTACGTACCCAAAATTTATCAATGAAAATGCGTCTATACTCCTACTCATTAGGACTACTCCTACATCGATCATACATAAACTCCATAAAAAGTAGCATTCCAGAAGCCATAAACCGTAATATCTTTCCTATACAACATCCATAAATAATCTCAAATTTAGAATAGATACCCAAAACATACATCTCAACATAGTGATCTAAAAAATAGACCCACGCACTTATCAAAAGGGACAAATCATAAATTGTACGAACAAAATTATCACCATCTCAGGCACTACAAGATAATAACTCTCTTGGAAGAAATTATTAGAATTTTTGAATAAAACCAATGAGCATCCTATAGTAAAGAAAACATGAATGAATATAGTACCATACTTCTACATAATAGTAAAATCAGAGAATGAAGTATAGAAACTGCTTTAAGAAATAAGTGATGATGATGAAGACAAACAAAATGCTGCTACAAGCAAACTAAAATTTAAAACTATACTAAATATCAAGAACGTATTACTGCATCCATAGATTTGAGCAATCAACATAGTAGTCTAACCGAACAAAATACATTGTAGACGATTTTTAAAGTACTATTGACATGAAACCGATAAAAGCAATAATATACAATAGCAATGAGTCACAAACCAAAGAAACGACGTATCCAAGCAAAATGAAACTGAAAACAATCAATGTAAATAATAATCAGCAAACTAGAACAGGCGCATCTGTGAATGGACATTTATGAAAACACGTCTCAATGTCGCGCATCACGTTACCCGCTGCCCACGGCCAACACAACAAGAAAAAACGCCTCCATCAAGCAAAACCAAATTACAATGCAATGTACGCCATGCCACTTCTCTTCCACGCTGTAGATTCCGATGCCTCAAAACTCGCGCCGACAGGGAAGTCTATGCGTACGAAAAACTAATCTTAACAAGCAAAATCACTTGCACATGCCACGCATCCCCCGAGGTCAATTTCCATGCTTAACAGAACTCGCCGCCGGGCAAATCTACACCGCAATCACGATCCTCTGAAAAGCGACGCAAATCATTCCGAATTTCCTACAAGGTCGTCCATACTTAAAGACAGGCACCCTTTGATGAGCAACGCGGAAACTTAACCAAACGCTCACGAGGCAAATTTCTACGGCTCATAACATCCGCCTTGGTGGAAACAAGCGACGCGCATCACATCTACAATACCGTCCATAGACATCAAACGAGGAGCAAAAACGTACCTTAAGCAAGCGCCCACTAAGTAAATTCTCATGCCTTAGAGCACCCATCGAAAGGCAAGCCCTGCGCCCATCCATAATGCAGCGCCCTCCATACCACACAATAACTCGCATCATAAAAACTTCCGGCACGGCTAGCATGATCAAGCAAATCGGCAATTTCCACACGCAGCCAAAGACACCAATCGCTGCAACGCGTTCCCTATCCAAGCGCCAATGAAGTAAATTCCCACGGCTTAGAATACGCGCTGACGGGCACGTCCATCATCCATCAGTATCGCAGTCATCCGTCTATACAAACGCCCGCCGTCACCACGCAGCCAATCGCACCATAAAAAACGTTCAGTACGCATATTGTGAAAAAGTAAATCGTTCGACCCGGAAGCCTCTCAGTAGTGAGATATGCTAGAAATTCTCAAGCCCTATAAGCAGTAAACCAACCACACGGTGCTTCCCTAATGGCTTAGCAACCCTAATACTTCAAGCTATCAACTCTAGACGTGGATTTCCTAACATATACATTAAAGTAGTCATGGGTAAAAAACTATCTACCGCTAGAAGCGTTAAAGACCCGAGAAACACTTCCACCAAAGATGAATAACGAAACCATGCAAAGACTATAAGAAACGAATGTATGAGAAATCCTTCCAGATGAATAAAAAAACATGAATAGTATAATTATCTATCGCTAAAAGCGTCAAAAGCTATTAATTTTAAACGTAAATATTAACGCTATGTAAACACACGCTGAGAAATCTATGTCTTTAATCTATACGATTAATTGAAATACTTAGGACTATCCTAGACTATAGTCAATATGGCTAGTTTCACTATTTACCATTATAGGCTACTAAGGCTAAGAAACTGCACCTGTAATCTACAGACATATAACTATTCTAGAATGCAACCATCAAGACTACTTCTACTAGCTGCTAGAGGGTACTAAAACTCGGAACGCTTACCTACTAAACCAAGACACTGATCCCTTACTTACCTACGACCCATACCTCCTCATCCCTGGCACCCACCTATGCTAATTCAGTACACATATTTAAGACCCACACCTACACAAATCTGTTACACATATCCCGGACTCATGTCTTCTTATCCCAGGCACCTACCTATACCACCCTAACACAAGCACCCACACACCCAAGACACACACCCATATATCCGAGACACAAACCATTAGTTTCATTCCCGGCCGCTTCAAGCGCCATTAGTTCCAATTTCCACCACTAGGTGGCGCGCAAAATCAATCTCAATTCGTATGGAAAAAGTGCGTTAGAACTGGTATTCTATACCTACTCATACAGCTCTAAAATCATCGAAAACGAGAGTCGGAAGCACCTGAATATCATAATCGCGCTGTTATTGTACTCAGGAACATGAAAAAATTAAAGACCATCACTACAACGATATTCTAGAGTTCCGCGGAAAACGATCGGATTAAAAAGAGTGCGTTGCTGGAAAAACGGCCCTGAATCACACTTTCTCCAATTTCAATGTACGAAAGCTAGTGATGAGTGGAATTCAATAAAGGTGCATTCAGGCAGCTTCGCGGTAGCTGCAAATGCAGTTTTTTGCGTGAGTCGGATATTTTTGACCCCGAAACCATACAGCTGTAAAATCATCGACAACGGGAGTCAGAAGTGCCTGAATATACAAATCGCGCTGTTATTGTACTCAGGAACATAAAAAAATTAAAGATCTTCACTACAACGATATTCTGGAGCTCCTCGGAAAACGATCGGATTGCAAGGAGTGCGTTGCTGGAAAAACGGCCGTTGTTGATACTTTCTCGAATTTCACTATATGGGGTGTCAAACGGAAGCTAGTGATGAGTAGAATTCAATAAAAGTGCATTCAGGCAGCTTCGCGATAGGTACAATTGCAATTTTTTGCGTGGTTGGGATACTTTTGATTCCGAAACCATACAACTGTAAAATCATCGAAAACGGGAGTCGGAAGTGCCTGAATATCAAAATCGCGCTGTTATTGTACTCAGGAACATAAAAAAATTAAAGATCTTCACTACAACGATATTCTGGAGTTCCTCGGAAAACGATCGGATTGCAAGGAGTGCGTTGCTGGAAAAACCGCCGTTTTTCATACTTTCTCCAATTTCAATCTCTAGGGTGTCGAACGAAAGCTAGCGAAGAGAAGAATTCAATAAAAGTGTATTCAGGCAGCTTCCCGATACCTGCAATTGCAGTTTTTTGCGTGGTTGGGATAATTTTGATTCCGAAACCAAACAGCTGTAAAATCATCGGAAACAGGAGTCGGAAGTGCCCGAATATCAAAATCGCGCTGTTATTGTGCTTTGGAACATAAAAAAATTAAAGATCTTCACTACAACAAGATTCTGGAGTTCCTCGGAAAATGATCGGATTAAAAGGAGTGCGTTGCTGGAAAAACGGCCGTTTTTCATAGTTTCTCCAATTCCAATATATGGCGTGTCAAATGAAAGCTAGTGATGAGTAGCATTCAATGAAAGTGCATTCAGGCAGCTTCGCGATACCTGCAACTGCAGTTTTTTGCGTGGTTTGAATACTTTTGATTCCGAAACCATACAGCTGTAAAATCATCGGAAACGGGAGTCGGAAGTGCCTGAATTTCATAATCGCGCTGTTATTGTACTAAGGAACATTAAAAAATTTAAGATCTTCACTCCAACGATATTCTGGAGTTCCTCCGAAAACGGTCGGATTAAAAGGAGTGCGTTGCTGGAAAAACGGCCGTTTTTCATACTTTCTCCAATTTCAATATATGGGGTGTCAAACGAAAGCTAGTGATGAGTAGAATTCAATAAAAGTGCATTCAGGCAGCTTCGTGATACCTGCAATTGAAGTTCTTTGCGTGGCTGGGACATTGTGATTCCGAAACCATACAGCTGCAAAATCATCGGAAACGGGAGTTGGAAGTATCTGAATATCAAAATCGCGCTGTTATTCTACTCAGGAACAAAAAAAGATTAAAGATCTTCACTACAACGATATTCTGGAGCTCCTCGGAAAACGATCGGATTGCAAGGAGTGCGTTGCTGGAAAAACGGCCGTTTTTCATACTTTCTCGAATTTCACTATATGGGGTGTCAAACGGAAGCTAGTGATGGGTAGAATTCAATAAAAGTGCATTCAGGAAGCTTCGCGATAGGTACAATTGCAGTTTTTTGCGTGGTTGGGATACTTTTGATTCCGAAACCATACAGCTGTAAAATCATCGAAAACGGGAGTCGGAAGTGCCTGAATATCAAAATCGCGCTGTCATTGTACTCAGGAACATAAAAAAATGGAAGATCTTCACTACAACGATATTCTGGAGTTCCTCGAAAAACGATCGGATTGCAAGGAGTTCGTTGCTGGAAAAACGGCCTTTGTTCATACTTTCTCCAATTACACTATATGGGGCGTCAAACGAGAGCTACCGATGAGTAGAATTCAATAAAAGTGCATTCAGGCAGCTTCGCGATACCTGCAATTGCAGTTTTTTGCGTGGTTGGGATACTTTTCATTCCGAAACCATACAGCTGTAGATTCACCGGAAACGGGAGTCGGAAGTGCCTGAATATCAAAATCGCGCTGTTATTGTACTCAGGAACATAAAAAAATTAAAGATCTTCACAACAACGATATTCTGGAGTTCCTCGGAAAACGATCGGATTAAAAGGAGTGCGTTGCTGGAAAAACGGCCGTGGTTCATACTTTCTCCAATTTCAATATATGGGGTGTCAAACGAAAGCTAGTGATGCGTAGAATTCAATAAAAGTGCATTCAGGCAGCTTCGCGATAGCTGCGATTGCAGTTTTTTGCGTGGTTGGCATACTTTTGATTCCGAAACTATACAGCTATAAAATCATCGGAAACGGGAGTCGGAAGTGCCTGAATATCAAAATCGCGCTGTTATTGTACTCAGGAACGTAAAAAAATCCACGTTGGCACCACCAGCCGGAAAGGTAAATTTCTCGTATGTAGCGTAAAGTTTCGAAAAAGAATATGGCTTGCCTACTACTAAATTTCTTTCTGCAATTTTCGTAGTACCACATGGGTATTTATTAACATAAAAAAAATCTGGCCACGTTCGTTTTTAGAAACTTTTATCGGGGCGCAAATATTTTGCTAATTAAATTGAGTTGCATGCGTATGGATTACATATTGTTGTAAACATATAAACACCGGTTTCGCCCTTCTCGCATCTGCTGTTTTCACAGTTCACAGTGGTAACCACACAAAGGCTTAAATAGCTCGAATAGTTAATTTCAAAAGATTTCCATAAAAGTTTAATCAGCACTTGCATTGCCATTAATATATACATTTCAATTTTTTTCTGAACTGTGAAGGCCGTCATTTCGATTTTTATTGAAATCGGCTGCTAAAAATATTTAGCTGTAAATTTTCGACTGTTTTATTTGTCATTCGATTTGCATAATCAAATTAAATTAACTTGCCTTAATAACTTATAATTTCAAGTTTCAACGAAATCTGTTGAGAATCTTGGCTGCTAGAGGGCTACAGAAATAAAAAAAATTGTATGCCATCCGCCTGTATGGGGAGACCCGCCTGTATGGGGAGACACCCCTTAAATACCTTAAAATATTTTCTTGTACTGCAAATTTCAAGAGGCACCACTTTTGACCTACGTAGAAAATTTCCTCATTGTAGCTCATGTGGTTTGCGAGGAAACTTGTTATGACGCACGAACAAACGGGCGGACAGACGGACAGACAGACAAGTCGCGATTTTATAATTTGCGTACCGCCCGTTATGCATGCTAGACATGGCTGGGAAGGTGCTAGAGAAACTCATCAAGGGAAGACTCACTGACGCGATTCGTGCTGCTGGGGACCTATCTCCTCGGCAGTACGGCTTTAGAGCAGGACGTTCTACCATTGATGCGATTGCAGAGGTGGTGAACGCGGTCCAAAAGGCAGAGGCATGTAGTCGCACCAAGCGACGGATCGTCCTGTTGGTGACACTCGACGTCAGGAATGCCTTCAACTCCGCTAGATGGGTGGATATTCTGGACACGCTGGAAAACTCTTTTCAAGTTCAAGAATATCTAATGCGGCTTTTGAGGAACTACCTAAAGGACCGAAGCCTGCTCTACGACACGTCACAGGGCCAACGAAGGATGGAAATTACATTGGGTGTTGCCCAGGGATCTATCCTTGGTCCAGACCTGTGGAACGTGTCTTACGATGGGCTACTGAGACTTGAGATGCCAGATGAGTCACGCTTGGTTGGCTATGCGGATGATGTTGTGGCTCTGGTCGCCGGACGCACCGTTGAACAAGCGCAACTTAGGCTAGGTATGCTAATGCGCCGAGTGAGGGACTGGATGACTGCTCGCGGGCTCAGTTTAGCACTGGAGAAAACCGAAGTGGTCATCTTGGCAAAAAAGAGAATCCCTAGAGTAAGGATGATTAGTATTGGAGATATACAGGTCGAATCGAAGCCAGCGGTGAAGTACCTGGGGCTACTGATCGACTCGAAGATGAGTTTTTCTGAGCAAATCAGGGCAACGGCTGAGAAGGCTGCTTCGGGAATATCGGCCCTGAGTCGACTTATGGCCAACGTAGGGGGACCCAGCCCATCAAGTAGACGCCTCTTGATGAGTGCTGTAGGGTCAGTGCTACTGTACGGAGCAGAGGTATGGGGCGACGCTCTCAGCAAGGAGGTATACCGAAAACGATTGGCATAGGTACAGCGAAGAGGAGCACTGAGAATTGCATCTTCGTATCCAACAGTCTCCGACTCGGCGGTGAGAGTGATCGCAGGCGTGATAGCTGTCGCCCTCCTTGCGAGAGAGCGCCGCGCTATTTACCTGCGCTGAAACGAGGATGCAAGGGAGATGGTTGTCTCGAGGAGAGACAACGCTCGCTCAACGATTGGCAGCAGTCTTGGAGGAATTGCACGAAGGGAAGGTGGACTGCGTGCCTCATCCCGGATGTGAGACCGTGGCTAAATCCAAGGCATGGTGAGACTGACTTTTATCTGACCCAGCTTTTGAGCGGGCACGGGTGTTTTCAGTCTTACCTGCACAAGATCGGCAAGTCACGGTCTCCCGATTGTCGGTTTTGCACAGGAGAGGAGGACAATGCCTGTGACACATTTTTTGCGTGTACCAAATGGGCCAGGCTGCGAAAGGAACTCTACAGGGAGACGGGAGAGCTCACCCCGGATAATATAGTTCCGGTGATGCTCGAATCGGTTGACAAATGGAACCAGGTGGCGCATTATGCTCGGGCAGTCCTAAAATATAAAAGGACTCACAGCAGCCGGAGGTGCTGGGGCTGGGGGATCGCTCTTCTGGCGTTTCCTCTTCCCCTCTCCCCTCCCGCTAGGAAAGGGACTCCCCAGCTTGAAGGCACCCCACGGCGTAACAAAACGAGACCTGGCCCGAAGTAATGTGTCAAACGGTTCCAGGCTAGGTTCTCAGATTGGCAGGGGAGGTGTTTAGTGGGTAGTCCAAGGGTATCCTCCATTGGAGTCCCACACCGCCACACTCGGCGGGCGTAAATGCCTTCACCTCCCTACCACAAAAAAACAAAATAAAAAAACAAAAAACAAAAGGTAGTGATGAGTAGAATTCAATAAAATTGCATTCAGGCAGCTTCCCGATACCTGCAACTGCAGTTTTTGGCGTGGTTTGGGATACTTTTGATTCCGAAACCATACAGCTGTAAAATCATCGGAAACGGGAGTCAGAAGTGCCTGAATATCAAAATCGCGCTGTTATTTTACTCAGGAACATAAAAAAATTAAAAATCTTCACTACAACGATATTCTGGAGTTACTCGGAAAACGATCGGATATCAAGGAGTGCGTTGCTGGAAAAACGGCCGTTTTTCATACCTTCTCCAATTTCAATATGTGGGGTGTCAAACGAAAGCTAGTGATGAGTAGGATTCAATAAAATTGCATTCAGGCAGCTTCGTGATAGCTACAATTGCAGTTTTTTGCGTGGTTCGGATACTTTTGATTTCGAAACCATACAGCTGTAAAATCATCGGAAACGGGAGTCGGAAGTGCTTGAATATCAAAATCGCGCTGTTATTGTACTCAAGAACATAAAAAAATGAAAGATCTTCACTACAACGATATTCTGGAGTTCCTCGGAAAACGATCGGATTGCAAGGATTGCGTTCCTGGAAAAACGGCCGTTTTTCATACTTTCTCCAATTTCAATATATGGGGTGTCGAACGTAAGCTAGTGGGTGGTAAAATTCAATAAAAGTGCATTCAGGCAGCTTCGCGATACCTGCAATTGCAGTTTTTTGCGTGGTTGGGATACTTTTGATTCCGAAACCATACAGCTGTAAAATCATCGGAAACGGGAGTCGGAAGTGCTTGAATATCATAATCGTGCTGTTATTGTACTCAAGAACATAAACAAATTAAAGATCTTCACTACAACGATATTCTGGAGTTCCTCGGAAAACGATCGGATTGCAAGGAGTGCGTTGCTGGAAAAACGGCCGTTTTTTATGCTTTCTGCAATTTCAATATATGGGGTGTCAAACGAAAGCTAGTGATGAGTAGAATTCAATAAAAGTGCATTCAGGCAGCTTCGCGATACCTGCAATTGCAGTTTTTTGCGTGGTTGGGATACTTTTGATTCCGAAACCATACAGCTGTCAAATCATCGGAAACGGGAGTCGGTAGTGCTTATATAACAAAATCGCGCTATTATTGTACTCAGAAACATAAAAAAATTAAAAATCTTCACTACAACGATATTCTGGAGTTCCTCGGAAAACGATCGGATTCAAAGGAGTGCGTTGCTGGAAAAATGGCCGTTTTTCATACTTTCTCCAATTTCAATATATGGGGTGTCAAACGAAAGCTAGTGATGAGTAGAATTCAATAAAATTGCAGTCAGGCAGCTTCACGATACCTGCAATTGCAGTTTTTCGCGTGATTGGGATACTTTTGATTCCGAAACCGTACAGCTGTAAAATCAATGGAAACGGGAGTCGGAACTGCCTGAATATCAAAATCGCGCTGTTATTGTACTCAGGAACATAGAAAAATTAAAGATTTCACTACAACGATATTCTGGAGTTCCTCGGGAAGCGAGCGGATTGCAAGGAGTGCGTTGCTGGAAAAATGGCCGTTTTTCATACTTTCGCCAATTTCAATATATGGGGTGTCAAACGAAAGCTATTGATGAGTAGAATTCAATAAAAGTGCATTCAGGCAGCCTCGCGATACCTGCAATTATAGTATTTGCGTGGTTGGGATCCTTTTGATTCCGAAACCATACACCTGTAAAATCATCGGAAACGGGAGTCGGAATTGCCTGAATATCATAATCGCGCTGTAATCGTACTAAGGAACATAAAAAAATTTTGAGATCTTCACTACAACGATATTCTGGAGTTCCTCGGAAAACGATCGGATTAAAAGGAGTGCGTTGCTGGAATAACGGCCGTTGTTCATACTTCCTCCAATTTCAATATATGGGGTGTCAAACGAAAGCTAGCGATGAGTAGAATTGAATAAAAGTGCATTCAGGCAGCTTCGCGATACCTGCAATTGCAGTTTTTTGCGTGGTTGGGATACTTTTGATTCCGGAACCATACCGCTGTAAAATAATCGGAAACGGGAGTCGGAAGTGCCTGAATATCAAAATCGCGCTGTTATTGTACTCAGGACCATCAAAAAAATTAAGGAACTTCACTACAACGATATTCTGGAGTTCCTCGGAAAACGATCGGATATCAAGGAGTGCGTTGCTGGAAAAACGGCCGTTTTTCATACTTTCTCCAATTTCAATATGTGGGGCGTCAAACGGAAGCTAGTGATGAGTAGGATTCAATAAAATTGCATTCAGGAAGCTTCGTGATAGCTACAATTGCAGTTTTTTGCGTGGTTCGGATACTTTTGATTTCGAAACCATACAGCTGTAAAATCATCGGAAACGGGAGTCGGAAGTGCTTGAATATCAAAATCGCGATGTTATTGTACTCAAAAACATAAAAGAATGAAAGATCTTCACTACAACGATATTCTGGAGTTCCTCGGAAAACGATCGGATTGCAAGGAGTGCGTTGCTGGAAAAACCGCCGTTTTTCATACTTTCTCCAATTTCAATATATGGGGTGTCAAACGAAAGCTAGTGGTGAGTAAAATTCAATAAAAGTGCATTCAGGCAGCATCGCGATGCAGTTTTTTGCGTGGTTGGGATAATTTTGATTTCGAAACCATACAGCTGTAAAATCATCGGAAACGGGAGTCGGAAGTGCTTGAATATCAAAATCGCGATGTTATTGTACTCAAGAACATAAAGAAATGAAAGATCTTCACTACAACGATATTCTGGAGTTCCTCGGAAAACGATCGGATTGCAAGGAGTACGTTGCTGGAAAAACGGCCGTTTTTTATGCTTTCTGCAATTTCAATATATGGGGTGTCAAACGAAAGCTAGTGATGAGTAGAATTCAATAAAAGTGCATTCAGGCAGCTTCGCGATACCTGCATTGCAGTTTTTTGCGTGGTTGGGATACTTTTGATTCCGAAACCATACAGCTGTCAAATCATCGGAAACGGGAGCCGGGAGCGCTTATATAACAAAATCGCGCTGTTATTGTACTCAGAAACATAAAAAAATTAAAGATCTTCACTACAACGATATTCTGGAGTTCCTCGGAAAACGATCGGATTCAAAGGAGTGCGTTGCTGGAAAAACGGCCGTTTTTCATACTTTCTCCAATTTCAATATATGGGGTGTCAAACGAAAGCTAGTAATGAGTAGAATTCAATAAAATTGCAGTCAGGCAGCTTCGCAATACCTGCAATTGCAGTTTTTCGCGTGATTGGGATACTTTTGATTCCGAAACCGTACAGCTGTAAAATCAATGGAAACGGGAGTCGGAAGTGCCTGAATATTAAAATCGCGCTGTTATTGTACTCAGGAACATGAAAAAATTTAAGATTTCACTACAACGATATTCTGGAGTTCCTCGGAAAGCGAGCGGATTTTAAGGAGTGCGTTGCTGGAAAAATTGCCGTTTTTCATACTTTCTCCAATTTCAATATATGGGGTGTCAAACGAAAGCTATTGATGAGTAGAATTTAATTAAAGTGCATTCAGGCAGCTTCGCGATACCTGCAATAATAGTATTTGCGTGGTTGGGATCCTTTTGATTCCGAAACCATACACCTGTAAAATCATCGGAAACGGGAGTCGGAAGTGCCTGAATATCATAATCGCGCTGTTATTGTACTAAGGAACATAAAAAAATTTAAGATCTTCACTACAACGATATTCTGGAGTTCCTCGGAAAACGATCGGATTAAAAGGAGTGCGTTGCTGGAATAACGGCCGTTTTTCATATTTCTCCCAATTTCAATATATAGGGTGTCAAACGAAAGCTAGCGATGAGTAGAATTGAATCAAAGTGCATTCAGGCAGCTTCGCGATACCTGCAATTGCAGTTTTTTGCGTGGTTGGGATACTTTTGATTCCGAAACCATACCGCTGTAAAATCATCGGAAACGGAAGCCGGAAGTGCCTGAATATCAAAATCGCGCTGTTATTGTACTCAGGAACATAAAAAAATTACAGATCTTCACTACAACGATATTCTAGAGTTCCTCGGAAAACGATCGGATTACAAGGAGTGCGTTGCTGGAAAAACGGCCGTTATTCATAATTTCTCCAATTTCAATTTATGGGGTGTCAAACGAAAGCTAGTGATGAGTAGAATTCAATAAAAGTGCATTCAGGCAGCTTCGCGATAGGTGCAATTGCAGTTTTTTGCGTGGTTGGGATACTTTTGATTCCGAGACCATACAGCTGTAAAATCATCGGAAACGGTAGTCGGAAGTGCCTGAATATCAAAATCGCGCTATTATTGTACTCAGGAACATAAAAAAATTAAAGATCTTCCTTACAACGATATTCTGGGGTTCTTCGGAAGACGATCGGATTAAATAGAGTGCGTTGCTGGAAAAACGGCCGTTTTTCATACTGTCGCGTGTTTTTTCGGTTTGCGGCCAATAATTTCAATATTCTGGGAAAGTGGAAACGCAATGTCCTTTATAATTATATAGTTTATTTAATTCGTCAAAAATGCACAATCACTTCACTATCAATTTCACAACTTTAATTTTCACTATTGAAATTCAACCTTCTTGTCCATAAATTTCTATCGCGATCGTCTACTTAAAATCACTTCACACTCAGACAATCAATAACGGCTGTACTTTGCGTATCGCAGTTTTCTATCGCGGTTGTAATGAATGATCCCACATTCCTTCAGCTCGCCTTTATATAGGGTCTCCAATCATTCAACTCAGTTCTCGTACGTTGACGAATAAGCGGGAACATTCCAGCAGCGTGATGAATGGGCTGTGGCTCACTTTCAGATGTCGATAATGCTTGTTGGGTTCTCGTGGATTCGAATAAATTCATTTGCTGATGTTCTTAATGATTGTGAAAACAATTGCGACAGCAGCTCGCAGAATTATTTGCGCATGTAACAATATTTTCTCCAATTTCAATATATGGGGTGTCAAACGAAAGCTAGTGATGGGTAGAATTTGATAAAAATCCCCGTTGGCACCACCAGCCGGAAAGGTAAATTTCTCGTATGTAGCGTAAAGTTTCGAAAAAGAATTTGGCTTGCCTACTACTAAACTTCTTTCTGCAATTTTCGTAGTACCACATGGGTATTTATTAACATAAAAAAAATCTGGCCACGTTCGTTTTTAGAAACCTTTATCGGGGCGCAAATATTTTGCTAATTAAATTGAGTTGCATGCGTATGGATAACATATTGTTGTAAACATATAAACACCGGTTTCGTCCTTCTCGCATCTGCTGTTTTCACAGTTCACAGTGGTAACCACACAAAGGCTTAAATAGCTCGAATAGTTAATTTCAAAAGATTTCCATAAAAGTTTAATCAGCACTTGCATTGCCATTAATATATACATTTCAATTTTTTTCTGAACTGTGAGGGCCGTCATTTCGATTTTTATTGAAATCGGCTGCTAAAAATATTAAGCTGTAAATTTTCGACTGTTTAATTTGTCATTCGATTTGCATAATCAAATTCAATTAACTTGCCTTAATAACTTATAATTTCAAGTTTCAACGGAATCTGTTGAGAATCTTGGCTGCTAGAGGGCTACAGAAATAAAAAAAATTGTATGCCATCCGCCTGTATGGGGAGACCCGCCTGTATGGGGAGACCCCCCTTAAATACCTTAAAATATTTTCTTGCACTGCAAATTTCAAGAGGCACCACTTTTGACCTACGTAGAAAATTTCCTCATTGTAGCTCATGTGGTTTGCGAGAAAACTTGTTATGACGCACGAACAAACGGGCGGACGGACGGACAGACAGACAAGTTTACAATATCTTAAAAAAGATCTGGTTTATAAGTTCTTTCAATGACTTTATTTAAAACGTTTCAATGAAAAATATTCATTATTTCAGTTGGCACTAAAATAGCGAATTGCGCTTGCCTTCAGACCTTTGGGGGCCGCCATTTTGAATGCATGCATTTGATTTTGGATTATTTAAAATCTTTGTATGCTAGGACCTCATCAATCAATGTACTATCTCGTTCAAATAGGAGTTTCACTCTAGACAGGGCAAAATAATTCAATTTTTAAAGAAAATCGCAGCTAAAAATATTAGGCTTTAAATTTTTGACTTTTTTATTTTTCATTCAATTTTAATAATTTCCTGCAAAATACAAGAACATAGTACAGGGATTCATAATCTCCCGTTTCATCGAAATCCGTTGGAAAATGTGACCGCTAGAGGGCCACAAAGACATGAAAAAAACGCATATTTAAACGGCCGCCATTTTGAAATTTGCACATGCGTGATCACCAAAATATCAGAGACTGTAGGTGTAAGTTATGCTTATCTCGAAACCAAGTTTCATATATGTCAAATCAAAATTGCGACTTTTAAAAGCCTTTGAAATTTCGACCTTCAACTGGCCGCCATTTTGTTTTTTGCAACCTCACCTCCAATTTTTTTACGTAATTCTTTAGATACTTATGATTTCTATCAAACTACCGAATTTCATGAAAATCTGTTTGTTGCACAATACCAGTACATCCTATGCATACTGGCATGCGCTGGGAGCTTGATATGTTATGTACCCTATGTATACATCAAGACTCCCCGGCTGCAGAGAGGAATCTAACTGTAATACCACTTACATGCTACTGGTCAATACAATATTTTAGACATGAATGTTTCCAAAGTGATTAATTTGTTAAAAAACTAGTTAATGCGATTTACATATGTCCGCATATCAATAAATTTAGAGTATTAATTGAGTAGTTAATGAGGTTAAATGTCGGTATATGGATAAAGTTAGTTAATTCGCACGATTATTATTTTCTTTAATTATTTTTGTTACCAGAGAAAAACAAATCAATTTAATTAAAACTTCAACTGTTGCTCGGGCTGACGCCTTGAGCACGCAGTTATATTAAAGAATTGATTGATTATAATCCAACTGCTAGCCCCGGACACAAAGCCTTGGGACGCTAATACTCGGGCTGATGCCTTGAGTACGCAGTCAGATTGATAAATCAATCAATTACTAGTTCAACTGCAGGCCCCGGGCATAACTGCCTTGGGGCGCTGATACTCGGGCTGATGCCTTGAGTACGCAGTTGAACGTATCCTAAATTCACTTATCCCGGGCTAAGTGCCTTGGGATAGAATAAGCTCAGGCGCACGCCTTGAGCCAGTGAATGGAGAAATACTTCTCGATTTTCTTGTGTCTTTAATTTTCTTTTATACTATAATCATGCTGACTTTATTGCTTACCAACTAAAATAATGAAGAAAATTTACCATTTCAAAAAAGATCAAAGTTCAACAACAAAACAGTTTAACGTATTTAGTGCCATCTCTCTGTGACTGGTGCAACCACAAAGCTAAAGCTTTCACTCGATTTGCAATGCATGTATCCAATTCGTTCCGCTGGGCGGTACGTTCGATTGCGAAGTCTTGTGTGTATATGTTTGATACTTAATACGAGTATAGATACACACCCACTTCTGCTAATCCATGATACGACACCGTGCCCACAGATGCATTGACTACAATTTGCAGCTTTTCGTATATGTATGTTGTAATTTACAGTACACAGAGAGGAACGACGGAACACGAACCGAGCAATATTTGCACTGCGGTTCCCGTAACATTGCCTCCCCGCTGAAAAGAAAAGTTCACGACTGGCTTGAAGAGCCTTGTCGTGAAAGATATTCATTTTTGCTTCATTGTTTTAATTGGTAAACTTGGAATGTTGATTTAAAATTACTATTTTAAACAATTTTAATCGAACTTACTTTTTTCTTTGCTTATCGTTTCATAAAAAGTTATGACATGCTCCTTTGAATATTAATTTTTTGTCGCAATTTTTGTTTTTTCTTATTGAATCATAATGACTTGTAGTTCTTTCATAATTTTTGTTTTGAGTTACTTTGCTTTGAATATTTTTACTAATCGTTCGCTAAGACTTATTAGGCATTTTAATTTGATTTTGTTTTGCTCCATTTACATACTTGAAGATGAATTATAATTAATTACACATTTATACACTGTTTTGGTTATTTGTATTTTACAATCTATTTTTTTTTTTGCTTTACTTTAATACTTCTGCCTTGCTGTAATTTATGTAACATATAATTTCTCTTCATTTTCACTTTATAGCCTTGTTTTGCTTTACTTACATATTAGAATATTAATGCAAATGAAGATATAACTATTTCACAAATATATACGAGTGCAGTTTCGGTTATTTACAATATGCTTTGCATTTTCCTTACTTGAATCAGATTACTGATTATACTTTCGCATTGCTATGATTTATGTAACATATAATCAGTTCTTTTTTTTAGGGTTTTGTAAAATAATTTTACAAAACCCTACTAGTTTCGCGACCAGTCTGTCCGTCTGTCCGTCTGTCCGTCCGTCCGTCCGTCCGTCCGTCCGTCCGTCCGTCCGTCCGTCCGTCCGTCCGTGTGTCACAGCAGTTTTTCTTAGAAACTACTTAAGCTAGAAACATCAAATTTTGTGTGTAGGTGTAAAGTGGTGATCTCTTCAAAGTTCATTTACAAAAAAAATTTATAAGGTATTTAAGGGGGGTCTCCCCATATAGGAGAGTGACCCCCCGAAAAAAAAATTTCATTGAAGGTAGCCGATATGGGTATCAAATGTAAGGTCTTGATGAGAGCTTTTCAAAACAGGTCTTAGTTTGGCAAAATTTGATTCGAGAGGCGCACAGGGAGGGGAAATACACGAAAAATTTGTGTCCCCCCCCTCGCGATTGGACACCTGTGATCCGAAAAATCTGAAAAAAATCAGGAATGTAGGCCTTGGTGAGTACAACAACAACAAATACGTGAGAAGTCGCAATTCACTCAACTTTGTTAGTAATAGTATGATTTATCGATTTTATGTTTTCTTGAATAAAATTTTAACGGTACCCTTAAATTCAATGAAATTTAGTGCAAAGATGTCTATTTATAAGATTGATCTATCCTGAAAGTTTCATAAAGATTGAATCATATTTAGCGAAGTTATAGCGGTTTGAATTTTCCTGTATTACTATGGAACAATATGCGCTGCATTTATTACTATGGCAACATATGGCTATGGAACAACATGCGCTTTTTACCGACTCAGACACTACAGTTTGGCTAGGATTTGCATGAAAATTTCAGGAATGATAGGTGTCATGTATATCTTTGAGAATCGGTTCAGCTAGTGATATCAGTAATCGTAAAACAAAATGGTGGCTATTTTAAATGCGAAGATTGAATAATTTTGAGTTATTTTTTCCCAACTTCAACGTTTAAAGTGCATGCTTTGAACACTTGATTCAATTTAATTAACGACTGAAGATGAATACCTACAATTAATGCTCACAAGTGAAACAAGTCAAGGAGGTGGGAGAGAGCTCCTAGCAAAAGGGTTTTGTAACCATTCTAGGATTCGAAAAAATTGGCCATTAATCGATGATAACAGTACAGGAGAGTGGCCCCTGAAAAAAAAATTTATCAAACGTAGTCGGTAGGAGTATGAAATGAAAGTTTTCATGGGAGCTTTTCAAAACAGTTGCTAAACTGTCAGTTTATGCTTCATTGGGGGCACAGGGGGGAAATACATGAAAAATGTGTTTCCTCCGTCGTGGATGGACTTCAGAAATAATTATCAAGGGAGATGTTTATGAGTATAACAATACTAAAAACCTCAGAAGTTGAAATTCGTTAAACTTTGTTAATAATAGTATGATCCTCGTATTTCATATTTTCTCCAATAAAATCGTCTTTGACATGTTTCTTGATTTGATTCGATCTGGTGACTGCATTTTGTAAATTGAATACAAAACCCTTCTGACATGAGCGCAGGTCTGTTTACCCAACTTGTTTCTTCTTTATTTTCTTGTTTTCTCTACTTACATTTTAGAATGTTAATGAAAATATAATCAATTTTCTGATGAACTAATTTCACATTTATGTACAGTTTCGCTTATTTGTCTTTTTGCAACCTATTTTCATATTACATGAAAGGTTTTCTTTTGAAACTTTTGTATGTTTTTTTTTTTAATGTTTATTTTTCTATTTACTACTGCTTTATTTCGTTCTCTTCCTTTTATTGTTACATTCATTCGGTTTTGTTTTTCAAGATTTAAACTGTATTATGTGTATAGTTCGTTTGATATTGCGTTACACCAATTTTTGGTTGTTTTTCGTTTTCAGACTTTTTAGTTTTATTGATGGTTGGTAGCAAAAATAATGTTTCCAAAACATAAACAAAAAAGAGATTTTGTTTTTTTTTTACTTTAGTCTACTAAATTTTTTCTTTCGCATTTGTTAAGGCTTTTTATGAAAGAAAAAATCCTTCATTTGCTTCATTTTTCCTTCTTATTAAATTTTCATAGACTATAACGAAAAGCTTGCTAAATAAGCTTTTGGTTATGTACTTTGCAAATAATATATTAAGTTAATAGGTTAGTAGGGAAATTTGTTAGTATATGAAGCTCTAGATGCTCGTTTGTTTTGGGAACAACCCAGTTAAATTGTCCATGGGAAACGTAAGATCGATATGATCGTTTTGGTTCGGGAATTATTAGCTTTGCAAGGGAATAGGTTGCGAGTTGTTGTTGTTGCTTCATTGCTAAAGCTTTCATTGGTTTTATGTAGCGTGGGACCTAAGTTTTTCTCTTAATGTGGATCGTTAATGTTGTTAGTGGGAAACAAAGATTGATAATTTACATGAAGGTGCTTAATGAGGTTTGAAGATAAGATAATAAGGAGAATAGGTTTGTCTCTGTAATTACGAATGAACAAATTGTATGTTTTTTTTTAAGCTTTCACATGCGCCAATTGCACGGAATTCTATGCTATGTACATTATGCATGCTAATTTGTGGTTGGCGGGTAATCGTAATGAAGATGATTTGTTTCTATTAGGTTATATTTATGTAGTTTGCTGTGGGATTATGTAGCTTTTAAGGTATATGCCTTAATCGTTATTTTATTGGTTCAAATTGTCTATTGCAACTCCAGTATTTATATGAAATAGAACTTTAGGTACTTGAATTATACCACTCTTTCTTTTAATTATGTGTAAAGCTGGAGATTATTGATAAATCGAAGACAACGTGTTATTTTGAAGTATTTTTATTAAATATAGAAACGTTGGGTATGTTATAATGAATGTTATTAAGGAACTAAATTAGAAGGAAAGACCTTAAGCTTGAAAGTTATGATATCAACTTGGAATGATTTCAGCAAACTGTTAAGTTAAAAATATCTTGCGAGAAAGAGTCGCAACAAAACTATCACTTTATGTTGGGCATGGAAGCATATAGTTCCGGCCTTCATTTAAGACCCTATATGTTCCGTCAAATTTCTCCCTAGTGAGTGTCTGTTTGATTTAGCGTAACGCTGTCCCAGACTTTACTGGAAGACAGAACAGTGCCGTGCGAGGTCACTTCATTAGCCGTACGTTAAAATTGTTGATCCCGATCTCGAGGATGCGTGTAAAGTGGAAACGTTGGAAATGGGTGGGCTGTTAAGCAGAAATAACACGTTAAAAATATCTTGCGAGAAAGAGTCGCAACAAAACTATCACTATATGTTGGGCAAAGGAGCATATAGTTTCGGCCTTCATTTAAGACCCTATATGTTCCGTCAAATTTCTCCCTAGTGAGTGTCTGTTTGATTTAGCGTAACGCTGTCCCAGACTTTGCTGGAAGACAGTACAGTGCCGTGCGAGGCCACTTCATTAGCCGTTTGTTAAAATTGTTGATATCTATCTCGAGGATACGTGTAATATGTAAGGGTGGGAAACGGGTGGGTTTTAAATTTTTTGCGTTAATCACAGGGGCTTTAATCGTGAGTTATTTAGTAGTTAGCAGTTAGAATGTATGTATTGAGCAGGGAAACTTAATGACTAGTGGAAGCATGTCTGCAAACCATTTTAGTTCAACAGCGCCGAGGCTCCGATTGGTTGGTATATTGTCTTAATATTAAATGAATGTAGCGTGTCTGCCGACGTGCAGCTCAGAGGCTTTTGTTTGTTTCTATAGTGACTCACAACTAAAAATAGCGTGTCCGCTGACAACTAGGGTCCACAGCTCAGAGGCTATTGTCGGTTTCCTTACCGACTTGTAGCTAAGATTAGCGTGTCCACCGACAGCTTCGGCCGATGGCTCAGAGGCTATTATGCGTTTCTGTTGTGCCTTATAACTAGAAATAGCGTCTCCGCTGACAACTAGAGGTAACGGCTCAGAGGCTATTGTCGGTTTTCTTACCGACTTGTTATTAAAAATAGCGTGTCCACCGACAGCTTCGGTCGATGGCTCAGAGGCTATCTTTTTTTTTAACTTAGACTAAAGGCTGAGTGGCTGCCGACAGTTTTATTTTGAAGGGACCACATTTGTGGCTGTCGACAGTGGGTTTTCCGGGAACCACTCAACTTATAGGGTTTTCCTATTTATTTATAAAAACTTGCCGGGATTTATCGGCTTGACTGCCACTGGTTTCCTTTTTATTACTGCTAATACTATGAAATTGCAAATTGAGTGCTAAATTCATATTTTGTCATTCGTGGGGGGGAAAATGGGAATTGAAAGAGATAATAAGATTAAGGGTAAATTTGTTTTTATTGAGTTGGCCTATATTGTATTGGGCTATAATAATTAAAACTCATTTGTTTCACAGTTCCTACACTTGGATTATTTTAGTGAAATTTGAAATTATTAAAGTTTCTTGTTTAGCATTTGTATTGAAACAATTTCTCTTGTATATGAATTTCATATTCATTTCACGCGGTTGGTATATTTATTTGTACTTGAATTTAATTGTACTAAAAATTATTGTTCAAACGTCTTTTCAATAATTTCAATTTCATGAAAGGCTCTCAAGAAATTATTCGAATGCTAGATCAATTTTAAAGATAAGACTTGAATATTCATGTGGGTGCGCGTTATTGTTACTATTATTGTTTCAGTTGTTTGAGCGATAAAAGATGTTATGTTGATATAACGATGGACACGAGTTTGTTTACTCGTTATGTATGTTTTCATTATGCTTGATGTTTACTTGTACTGTTGATTGTTTTGCATGTAAGTCAACTGAAACTTTTTTTCTTTGATATATTGTGCATCAAATTAAGTTTGAATCATTTGGAAGTTTATTTGACTGATTTTAAAATAAACTAGATTAGATTTTCGAATATAAAATATTCGATATAAAAATTATATGCTTGTTATTTAAATAATCAATGGGATTGGTTTTTTTTAAATTTGAGAAAACTGATCTAGTTTCATTGACAATGTAAGTAGCAATGATATCATACAGGAATTGAGTGGTTTCGGATATCGGCTGGGAGGAAAGACTTACATCCCATTTAACTTTACTACACAATGCGCTACATTGTGGTGTTTGCAGAACCGATATCCTACCGGATGCGCCAAATTGTTGCACAATACCAGTACATCCAATGTATACTGGCATGCGCTGGGAGCTTGATATGTTATGTACCCTATGTATACATCAAGGCTCCCCGGCTGCAGAGAGGAATCTTACTGTAATACCACTTACATGCTACTGGTCAATACAATATTTTAGACATGAATTTTTCCAAGGTGATTAATTTATTAAAAAGCTAGTTAATGCGATTTACATATGTCCGCATATCAATAAATTTAGAGTATTAATTGAGTAGTTAATGAGGTTAAATGTTGGTATATGGATAAAGTTAGTTAATTCGCACGATTATTATTTTCTTTAATTATTTTTGTTACCAGAGAAAAACAAATCAATTTAATTAAAACTTCAACTGTTGCTCGGGCTGACGCCTTGAGCACGCAGTTATATTAAAGAATTGATTGATTATAATCCAACTGCTAGCCCCGGACACAAAGCCTTGGGACGCTAATACTCGGGCTGATGCCTTGAGTACGCAGTCAGATTGATAAATCAATCAATTACTAGTTCAACTGCAGGCCCCGGGCATAACTGCCTTGGGGCGCTGATACTCGGGCTGATGCCTTGAGTACGCAGTTGAACGTATCCTAAATTCACTTATCCCGGGCTAAGTGCCTTGGGATAGAATAAGCTCAGGCGCACGCCTTGAGCCAGTGAATGGAGAAATACTTCTCGATTTTCTTGTGTCTTTAATTTTCTTTTATACTATAATTATGCTGACTTTATTGCTTACCAAGTAAAATAATGAAGAAAATTTACCATTTCAAAAAAGATCAAAGTTCAACAACAAAACAGTTTAACGTATTTAGTGCCATCTCTCTGTGACTGGTGCAACCACAAAGCTAAAGCTTTCACTCGATTTGCAATGCATGTAACCAATTCGTTCCGCTGGGCGGTACGTTCGATTGCGAAGTCTTGTGTGTATATGTTTGATACTTAATACGAGTATAGATACACACCCACTTCTGCTAATCCATGATACGACACCGTGCCCACAGATGCATTGACTACAATTTGCAGCTTTTCGTATATGTATGTTGTAATTTACAGTACACAGAGAGGAACGACGGAACACGAACCGAGCAATATTTGCACTGCGGTTCCCGTAACATTGCCTCCCCGCTGAAAAGAAAAGTTCACGACTGGCTTGAAGAGCCTTGTCGTGAAAGATATTCATTTTTGCTTCATTGTTTTAATTGGTAAACTTGGAATGTTGATTTAAAATTACTATTTTAAACAATTTTAATCGAACTTACTTTTTTCTTTGCTTATCGTTTCATAAAAAGTTATGACATGCTCCTTTGAATATTAATTTTTTGTCGCAATTTTTGTTTTTTCTTATTGAATCATAATGACTTGTAGTTCTTTCATAATTTTTGTTTTGAGTTACTTTGCTTTGAATATTTTTACTAATCGTTCGCTAAGACTTATTAGGCATTTTAATTTGATTTTGTTTTGCTCCATTTACATACTTGAAGATGAATTATAATTAATTACACATTTATACACTGTTTTGGTTATTTGTATTTTACAATATATTTTTTTTTGCTTTACTTTAATACTTCTGCCTTGCTGTAATTTATGTAACATATAATTTCTCTTCATTTTCACTTTATAGCCTTGTTTTGCTTTACTTACATATTAGAATATTAATGCAAATGAAGATATAACTATTTCACAAATATATACGAGTGCAGTTTCGGATATTTACAATATGCTTTGCATTTTCCTTACTTGAATCAGATTACTGATTATACTTTCGCATTGCTATGATTTATGTAACATATAATCAGTTCTTTTTTTTCTTCTTTATTTTCTTGTTTTCTCTACTTACATTTTAGAATGTTAATGAAAATATAATCAATTTTCTGATGAACTAATTTCACATTTATGTACAGTTTCGCTTATTTGTCTTTTTGCAACCTATTTTCATATTACATGAAAGGTTTTCTTTTGAAACTTTTGTATGTTTTTTTTTTAATGTTTATTTTTCTATTTACTACTGCTTTATTTCGTTCTCTTCCTTTTATTGTTACATTCATTCGGTTTTGTTTTTCAAGATTTAAACTGTATTATGTGTATAGTTCGTTTGATATTGCGTTACACCAATTTTTGGTTGTTTTTCGTTTTCAGACTTTTTAGTTTTATTGATGGTTGGTAGCAAAAATAATGTTTCCAAAACATAAACAAAAAAGAGATTTTGTTTTTTTTTTACTTTAGTCTACAAAATTTTTTCTTTCGCATTTGTTAAGGCTTTTTATGAAAGAAAAAATCCTTCATTTGCTTCATTTTTCCTTCTTATTAAATTTTCATAGACTATAACGAAAAGCTTGCTAAATAAGCTTTTGGTTATGTACTTTGCAAATAATATATTAAGTTAATAGGTTAGTAGGGAAATTTGTTAGTATATGAAGCTCTAGATGCTCGTTTGTTTTGGGAACAACCCAGTTAAATTGTCCATGGGAAACGTAAGATCGATATGATCGTTTTAGTTCGGGAATTATTAGCTTTCCAAGGGAATAGGCTGCGAGTTGTTGTTGTTGCTTCATTGCTAAAGCTTTCATTGGTTTTATGTAGTGTGGGACCTAACCTAATGTGGATCGTTAATGTTGTTAGTGGGAAACAAAGATTGATAATTTACATGAAGGTGCTTAATGAGGTTTGAAGATAAGATAATAAGGAGAATAGGTTTGTCTCTGCAATTACGAATGAACAAATTGTATGTTTTTTTTAGGTAAATTTCTCGAGAGAAATTTACCTATTGTGGAGAGCATCATATATATATATATATATATATATATATATATATATATATATATATATATATATATATATATATATATATGGGATATAACGCAATTTTGTGACCACGCTAGAGGTTGCAATTTTGCTTCGATTTTCACCAAATTTTCAGGAAAGGTGTATTGGATAATTATCTCTGTTAAGTTCGTGAACCAGCTGTATCGGCCATGCAAAAACAAAATGGCGGCCATTTTAGACGAAAAATCGTGATTTCTGTTCTGACCAAAGTATATCTCCGATTTGGATGAAATTTGGTACAAGAGTTCATTGATGTATGTGATGAATCTCACAATAAAAAATCCAAAGTCGGTACGGCAGAAACAAAATGGCGGCCGCTCAAAGGTCGAAAAACGTGCAAAATTTTGTTGTTGTAATAGTGGTAAAAGATTTCAACAGATTTTCATGAAATTCGATAATTTGATAGAAATTATGAGTATTTAAAGAATTGCGTAAAAGAACTGGAGGTCAGGTTGCAAAAAACAAAATGGCGGCCAGTTGAAGGTCGAAATTTCAAAGGCTTTTAAAAGTCGCAATTTTGATCCGACATATATAAAACTTGGTTTGAAGATAGACATTCCCTGGACCTACAGTCTTTGATATTTTGGTGATCACGCATGTGCAAATTTCAAAATGGCGGCCGTTTAAATATGCGTTTTTTTCATGTTTTTGTGGCCCTCTAGCGGTCACATTTTAAAACGGATTTTGATGAAACTTGAGACTATGGATCTCTGCACAATGTTCTTGTATTTTGTAGGAAATTATTAAAATTGAATGAAAAATAAAAAAGTCGAAAATTTAAAGCCTAATATTTTTAGCTGCCATTTTCTTTAAAAATTGAATTATTTTGCCCTGTCTAGAGTGAAACTCCTATTTGAACGAGATAGTACATTGATTGATGAGGTCCTAGCATACACAGATTTAAAATAATCCAAAATCAAATGCATGCATTCAAAATGGCGGCCCCCAAAGGTCTGAAGGCAAGCGCAATTCGCTATTTTAGTACCAACTGAAATAATGAATATTTTTCATGGAAACGCTTTAAATGACTTTACTTGAAAGAACTTATAAACCAGATCATTTTTAAGATATTGTAAAATATTTTTAACAATACCCTAAAAAATTATAAAATCGTGACTTGTCTGTCTGTCCGTCCGTCCGCCCGTTTGTTCGTGCGTCATAACAAGTTTTCTCGCAAACCACATGAGCTAGAATGAGGAAATTTTCTACGTAGGTCAAAAGTGGTGCCTCTTGAAATTTGCAGTGCAAGAAAATATTTTAAGGTATTTAAGGGGGGTCTCCCCATACAGGCGGGTCTCCCCATACAAGGGGGTGGCATACAATTTTTTTTATTTCTGTAGCCCTCTAGCAGCCAAGATTCTCAACAGATTTCGTTGAAACTTGAAATTATAAGTTATTAAGGCAAGTTAATTTAATTTAATTATGCAAATCGAATGACAAATAATACAGTCGAAAATTTACAGGTTAATATTTTTAGCAGCCGATTTCAATAAAAATCGAAATGACGGCCCTCACAGTTCGGAAAAAAATTGAAAATGTATGTATTAAGTGCAACGCAAGTGCTGATTAAACTTTTATGGAAATCTTTTGAAATTAACTATTCGAGCTATTTAAACCTTTGTGTGGTTACCACTGTGAACTGTGTAAACAGCAAATGCGAGAAGGGCGAAACCGGTATTTATATGTTTACAACAATTTATGATCCGCCGATTTTCAATATGTAATCCATACGCGTGCAACTCAATTTAATTAGCAAAATATTTGCGCCTCGATAAAAGGTCTCTAAAAACGAACGTGACCAGATTTTTTTTATGTTAATAAATACCCATGTGCTACTACGAAAATTGCAGAAAAAAGTTTAGTAGTAGGCAAGCCAAATTCTTTTTCGAAACTTTACGCTACATACGAGAAATTTACCTTTCCGGCTGGTGCTGCCAACGGGGATTTTTTAAGCTTTCACATGCGCCAATTGCACGGAATTCTATGCTATGTACATTATGCATGCTAATTTGTGGTTGGCGGGTAATCGTAATGAAGATGATTTGTTTCTATTAGGTTATATTTATGTAGTTTGTAGTGGTTAGGGCGTGCTGTGGGACTATGTAGCTTTTAAGGTATATGCCTTAATCGTTATTTTATTGGTTCAAATTGTCTATTGCAACTCCAGTATTTATATGAGATAGAACTTTAGGTACTTGAATTATACCACTCTTTCTTTTAATTATGTGTAAAGCTGGAGATTATTGATAAATCGAAGACAACGTGTTATTTTGAAGTATTTTTATTAAATATAGAAACGTTGGGTATGTTATAATGAATGTTATTAAGGAACTAAATTAGAAGGAAAGACCTTAAGCTTGAAAGTTATGATATCAACTTTGAATGATTTCAGCAAACTGTTAAGTTAAAAATATCTTGCGAGAAAGAGTCGCAACAAAACTATCACTTTATGTTGGGCATGGAAGAATATAGTTCCGGCCTTCATTTAAGACCCTATATGTTCCGTCAAATTTCTCCCTAGTGAGTGTCTGTTTGATTTAGCGTAACGCTGTCCCAGACTTTACTGGAAGACAGAACAGTGCCGTGCGAGGTCACTTCATTAGCCGTACGTTAAAATTGTTGATCCCGATCTCGAGGATGCGTGTAAAGTGGAAACGTTGGAAATGGGTGGGCTGTTAAGCAGAAATAACACGTTAAAAATATCTTGCGAGAAAGAGTCGCAACAAAACTATCACTATATGTTGGGCAAAGGAGCATATAGTTTCGGCCTTCATTTAAGACCCTATATGTTCCGTCAAATTTCTCCCTAGTGAGTGTCTGTTTGATTTAGCGTAACGCTGTCCCAGACTTTGCTGGAAGACAGTACAGTGCCATGCGAGGCCACTTCATTAGCCGTTTGTTAAAATTGTTGATATCTATCTCGAGGATACGTGTAATATGTAAGGGTGGGAAACGGGTGGGTTTTAAATTTTTTGCGTTAATCACAGGGGCTTTAATCGTGAGTTATTTAGTAGTTAGCAGTTAGAATGTATGTATTGAGCAGGGAAACGTAATGACTAGTGGAAGCATGTCTGCAAACCATTTTAGTTCAACAGCGCCGAGGCTCCGATTGGTTGGTATATTGTTTTAATATTAAATGAATGTAGCGTGTCTGCCGACGTGCAGCTCAGAGGCTTTTGTTTGTTTCTATAGTGACTTACAACTAAAAATAGCGTGTCCGCTGACAACTAGGGTCCACAGCTCAGAGGCTATTGTCGGTTTCCTTACCGACTTGTAGCTAAGATTAGCGTGTCCACCGACAGCTTCGGCCGATGGCTCAGAGGCTATTATGCGTTTCTGTTGTGCCTTATAACTAGAAATAGCGTCTCCGCTGACAACTAGAGGTAACGGCTCAGAGGCTATTGTCGGTTTTCTTACCGACTTGTTATTAAAAATAGCGTGTCCACCGACAGCTTCGGTCGACGGCTCAGAGGCTATCTTTTTTTTTAACTTAGACTAAAGGCTGAGTGGCTGCCGACAGTTTTATTTTGAAGGGACCACATTTGTGGCTGTCGACAGTGGGTTTTCCGGGAACCACTCAACTTATAGGGTTTTCCTATTTATTTATAAAAACTTGCCGGGATTTATCGGCTTGACTGCCACTGGTTTCCTTTTTATTACTGCTAATACTATGAAATTGCAAATTGAGTGCTAAATTCATATTTTGTCATTCGTGGGGGGGAAAATGGGAATTGAAAGAGATAATAAGATTAAGGGTAAATTTGTTTTTATTGAGTTGGCCTATATTGTATTGGGCTATAATAATTAAAACTCATTTGTTTCACAGTTCCTACACTTGGATTATTTTAGTGAAATTTGAAATTATTAAAGTTTCTTGTTTAGCATTTGTATTGAAACAATTTCTCTTGTATATGAATTTCATATTCATTTCACGCGGTTGGTATATTTATTTGTACTTGAATTTAATTGTACTAAAAATTATTGTTCAAACGTCTTTTCAATAATTTCAATTTCATGAAAGGCTCTCAAGAAATTATTCGAATGCTAGATCAATTTTAAAGATAAGACTTGAATATTCATGTGGGTGCGCGTTATTGTTACTATTATTGTTTCAGTTGTTTGAGCGATAAAAGATGTTATGTTGATATAACGATGGACACGAGTTTGTTTACTCGTTATGTATGTTTTCATTATGCTTGATGTTTACTTGTACTGTTGATTGTTTTGCATGTAAGTCAACTGAAACTTTTTTTCTTTGATAAATTGTGCATCAAATTAAGTTTGAATCATTTGGAAGTTTATTTGACTGATTTTAAAATAAACTAGATTAGATTTTCGAATATAAAATATTCGATATAAAAATTATATGCTTGTTATTTAAATGATCAATGGGATTGGTTTTTTTTAAATTTGAGAAAACTGATCTAGTTTCATTGACAATGTAAGTAGCAATGATGTCATACAGGAATTGAGTGGTTTCGGATATCGGCTGGGAGGAAAGACTTACATCCCATTTAACTTTACTACACAATGCGCTACATTGTGGTGTTTGCAGAACCGATATCCTACCGGATGCGCCAAATTGTTGCACAATACCAGTACATCCTATGTATACTGGCATGCACTGGGAGCTTGATATGTTATGTACCCTATGTATACATCAAGGCTCCGCGGCTGCAGAGAGGAATCTTACTGTAATACCACTTACATGCTACTGGTCAATACAATATTTTAGACATGAATTTTTCCAAGGTGATTAATTTATTAAAAAGCTAGTTAATGCGATTTACATATGTCCGCATATCAATAAATTTAGAGTATTAATTGAGTAGTTAATGAGGTTAAATGTCGGTATATGGATAAAGTTAGTTAATTCGCACGATTATTATTTTCTTTAATTATTTTTGTTACCAGAGAAAAACAAATCAATTTAATTAAAACTTCAACTGTTGCTCGGGCTGACGCCTTGAGCACGCAGTTATATTAAAGAATTGATTGATTATAATCCAACTGCTAGCCCCGGACACAAAGCCTTGGGACGCTAATACTCGGGCTGATGCCTTGAGTACGCAGTCAGATTGATAAACCAATCAATTACTAGTTCAACTGCAGGCCCCGGGCATAACTGCCTTGGGGCGCTGATACTCGGGCTGATGCCTTGAGTACGCAGTTGAACGTATCCTAAATTCACTTATCCCGGGCTAAGTGCCTTGGGATAGAATAAGCTCAGGCGCACGCCTTGAGCCAGTGAATGGAGAAATACTTCTCGATTTTCTTGTGTCTTTAATTTTCTTTTATACTATAATTATGCTGACTTTATTGCTTACCAAGTAAAATAATGAAGAAAATTTACCATTTCAAAAAAGATCAAAGTTCAACAACAAAACAGTTTAACGTATTTAGTGCCATCTCTCTGTGACTGGTGCAACCACAAAGCTAAAGCTTTCACTCGATTTGCAATGCATGTAACCAATTCGTTCCGCTGGGCGGTACGTTCGATTGCGAAGTCTTGTGTGTATATGTTTGATACTTAATACGAGTATAGATACACACCCACTTCTGCTAATCCATGATACGACACCGTGCCCACAGATGCATTGACTACAATTTGCAGCTTTTCGTATATGTATGTTGTAATTTACAGTACACAGAGAGGAACGACGGAACACGAACCGAGCAATATTTGCACTGCGGTTCCCGTAACATGTTGAAAGCTTTGACCACTATTACAACAACAAAATTTTGCAGGTTTTTCGACCTTTGAGCGGCCGCCATTTTGTTTCTGCCGTACTGACTTTGGATTTTTTATTGTAAGTTTCATCGCACACTTCAATGAACCTTTGTACCAAATTTCATCCAAATCGGAGCTACACTTTGGTCAGAACAGAAATCGCAATTTTTCGTCTAAAATGGCCGCCATTTTGTTTTTGCTCGCCCGATATAGCTGATTCACGAACTTAACTGAGATAATAACCCAATACACCATTCCTCAAAGTTTTGTGAAAATCGAAGAAAATTGCAACCTCTAGCGTGGTCACAAATTTCGCTATATCCCATATATATATATATATATATATATATATATATATATATATATATATATATATATATATATATATATATATATATATATATATCTATATATATATATATATATATATATATATATATATATATATATATATCTATATATATATATATATATATATATATATATATATATATATAGATATATATATATATATATATATAGATATATATATATATATATATATATATATATATATATATATATATATATATATATATATATATATATATATATATATATATATATGATGCTCTCCGCAATAGGTAAATTTCTCTCGAGAAATTTACCTAAAAGTGCAGTCAGGCAGCTTCGCGATACCTGCAATTGCAGTTTTTTCGTGGTTGGGATACTTTTGATTCCGAAACCATACAGCTGTAAAATCATCGGAAGTGCCTGAATATCAAAATCGCGCAGTTATTGTACTCAGGAACATAAAAAAATTTAAGATCTTCACTACAAAGATATTCTGGAGTTCCTCGGAAAACGATCGAATTAAAAGGAGTGCGTTGCTGGAAAAACGGCCGTTTTTCAAACTTTCTCCAATTCCAATATATGGGGTGTCAAACGAAAGCTAGTGATGAGTAGGATTCAATGAAATTGAATTCAGGCAGCTTCGCGATACCTGCAGTTGCAGTTTTTGCGTGGTTGGGATACTTTTGATTCCGAAACCATACAGCTGTAAAATCATCGGAAACGGGAGTCGGAAGTACCTAAATATAAAAATTGTGCTGTTATTGTACTCAGAAACATAAAAAAATCCCCGTTGGCAGCACCAGCCGGAAAGGTAAATTTCTCGTATGTAGCGTAAAGTTTCGAAAAATAATTTGGCTTGCCTACTACTAAACTTCTTTCTGCAATTTTCGTAGTACCACATGGGTATTTATTAACATAAAAAAAATCTGGCTACGTTCGTTTTTAGAGACCTTTTATTGGGGCGCAAATATTTTGCTAATTAAATTGAGTTGCACGCGAATGGATTACATATTGAACATCGGCGGATCATAAATTGTTGTAAACATATAAATTCCGGTTTCGCCCTTCTCGCATTTGCTGTTTACACAGTTCACAGTGGTAACCACACAAAGGCTTAAATAGCTCGAATAGTTAATTTCAAAAGATTTCCATAAAAGTTTAATCAGCACTTGCATTGCAATTAATATATACATTTTCAATTTTTTTCTGAACTTTGAGGGCCGTCATTTCGATTTTTATTGAAATCGGCTGCTAAAAATATTAAGCTGTAAATTTTCGACTGTTTTATTTGTCATTGAATTTGCATAATCAAATTAAATTAACTTGCCTTAATAACTTATAATTTCAAGTTTCAACGGAATCTGTTGAGAATCTTGGCTGCTAGAGGGCTACAGAAATAAAAAAAATTGTATGCCACCTCCCTGAATGGGGAGACCCGCCTGTATGGGGAGACCCCCCCCCCTTAAATACCTTAAAATATTTTCTTGCACTGCAAATTTCAAGAGGCACCACTTTTGACCTACGTAGAAAATTTCCTCATTCTAGCTCATGTGGTTTGCGAGAAAACTTGTTATGACACACGAACAAACGGGCGGACGGACGGACAGACAGACAAGTCGCGATTTTATAATTTTTTAGGGTATTGTTAAAAATATTTTACAATATCTTAAAAATGATCTGGTTTATAAGTTCTTTCAAGTAAAGTCATTTAGAACGTTTCCATGAAAAATATTCATTATTTCAGTTGGCACTAAAATAGCGAATTGCGCTTGCCTTCAGACCTTTGGGGGCCGCCATTTTGAATGCATGCATTTGATTTTGGATTATTTTAAATCTTTGTATGCTAGGACCTCATTAACCAATGTACTATCCCGTTCAAATAGGAGTTTCACTCTAGACATTGCAAAATAATTCAATTTTTAAAGAAAATCGCAGCTAAAAATATTAGGCTTTAAATTTTTGACTTTTTTATTTTTCATTCAATTTTAATAATTTCCTACAAAATACAAGAACATAGTACAGAGATTCATAATCTCAAGTTTCATCAAAATCCGTTGGAAAATGTGACCGCTAGAGGGCCACAAAGAAATGAAAAAAAACGCATATTTAAACGGCTGCAATTTTGAAATTTGCAAATGCATGATCACCAAAATATCAAAGACTGTAGGTGTAAGTAATGTCTATCTCGAAACCAAGTTTCGTATATGTCGGATCAACATTGCGACTTTTAAAAGCCTTTGAAATTTCGACTTTCAACTGGCCGCCATTTTGTTTTTTGCAACCTGACCTCCAGTTTTTTACGTAATTCTTTAGATACTTATAATTTCAATCAAACTACCGAATTTCATGAAAATCTGTTGAAAGCTTTGACCACTATTACAACAACAAAATTTTGCACGTTTTTTGACGTTTGAGCGGCCGCCATTTTGTTTCTTCCGTACCGACTTTGCATTTTTTATGGTGAGATTCATCGCATACATCAATGAACCTTTGTACCAAATTTCATCCAAATCGAAGCTATACTTTGGTCAGCACAGAAATCACGACTTTTCGTCTAAAATGGCCGCCATTTTGTTTTTGCCCGGCCGATATACCTGGTTCACGAACTTAACCGAGATAATAACCCAATGCTGGAAAAACGGCCGTTTTTCAAACTTTCTCGAATTTCAATATATGGGGTGTCAAACGAAAGCTAGTGATGAGTAGAATTCAATAAAATTGCATTCAGGCAGCTTCGAGATACCTGTAATTGCAGTTTTTTGCGTGGATGGGATACTTTTGATTCCGAAACCATACAGCTGTAAAATCATCGGAAACGGGAGTCGGAAGTACCTGAATATCAAAATCGCACTGTTATTGTACTCAGGAACATAAAAAAATTAAAGAATTTCACTACAACGATATTCTGGAGCTCCTCGGAAAGCGATCGGATTGCAAGGAGTGCGTTGCTGGAAAAACGGCCGTTTTTCAAACTTTCTCCGATTTCAATATATGGGGTGTCAAACGAAAGCTAGCGATGAGTAGAATTCAATAAAAGTGCTGTTGATAAGCAAGGAATATAATCAAGTTTAATTGTTTGGTCCTAGTTTGAAATTAAAGATTCAGGCTTACCCAGGTATTCTAAAGCGCCTAGGTGCGCATGTAGGTTAGGCGGTTAACGATGGATTGCAACTTGACTGAAGTGAAAGAAGAGCAGCGTGTAACGCTAGTAATTATCTTCACAAGAGTGTGTCTTATTATTTCGTCCAACGCTATTTATACAAATTTCGTACCAATGCTCCTATGAAAACTTATGTAAAAAAAATCTATATTCTAAATCCAAATCAAGTCTATTCCTACAAATTTCACATTTAAAAACCTATTCATAAAAATTTGAATTCTAATTTCTTTTTACAACAAATTGCATTTCAAAATCTATCCATAAAAAAATGTATTCCAATTTCTATTTACAACAAATTGCATTTCAAAACCTATTCATAAAAAATTGCATTGCATTCTATTCATAACCCATTACCACGAGTCGTAGTACAACCCATTGTTTATAGTTGGTCACGTGGACCTCATACATTCATGTAGGGTTCAATGTGCATTCCTTAGTTTCTTTAATTATCGGAAGGTCAAGTACAATTGTCATTGCACAAGACTTCCCGATATATGGGAACACATAAGAACGTTGTGGTCACGTGGACCACACACAGTTCATTCACACAGTATGTGTTTCCATCATGCATGATACATACGAGGAAGGTCAAGTGCAATTTCTACTTTCGTATGCGGAAGAAATTTAATATTTCACTTTCTAAGGCGGGCCGAACATCGCGAGCTTGTGTGTAGGTCCCAAGGGGTTTGCACATGTTTCTTGTAAAATTTAGTTTTAAGTATTTTTATTTCAGGGAATGTAATACAGTGCATTCAGGCAGCTTCCCGATACCTGCAATTGCAATTTTTTGCGTGGTTGGGATACTTTTGATTCCGAAACCATACAGCTGTAAAATCATCGGAAAGGGGAGTCGGAAGTGCCTGAATATCAAAATCGCGCTGTTCTTGTACTCAGGAACATAAAAAAATTACAGATCTTCACTACAACGATATTCTGGAGTTCCTCGGAAAACGATCGGATTAAAAGGAGTGCGTTGCTGGAAAAACGGCCGTTTTTCATACTTTCTCCAATTTCAATATATGGGGTGTCAAACGAAAGCTAGTGATGAGTAGAATTCAATAAAAGTGCATTCAGGCAGCTTCGCGATAGCTGCGATTGCAGTTTTTTGCGTGGTTGGGATACTTTTGATTCCGAAACCATACGTCTATAGAATCATCGGAGCCGGGAGTCGGAAGTGACTGAATATCAAAATCGCGCAGTTATTGTACTCAGGAACATAAAAAAATTAAAGATCTTCACTACAACGATTTTTGGAGTTCCTCGGAAAACAATCGGATTAAAAAGAGTGCGTTGCTGGAAAAACGGCCGTTTTTCACACCTTCTCCAATCTCAATATATGGGGTGTCAAACGAAAGCTAGTGATGAGTAGAATTCAATAAAATTGCATTCAGGCAGCTTCGCGATACCTGCAATTGCAGTTTTTTGCGTGGTTGGGATACTTTTGATTCCGAAACCATACAGCTGTAAAATCATCGGAAACGGGAGCCGGAAGTGCCTGAATATCAAAATCGCGCTGTTATTGTACTCAGGAACATGAAAAATTAAATATCTTCACCACAACGATATTCTGGAGTTCCTCGGAAAGCGATCGGATTGCAAGGAGTGCGTTGCTGGACAAATGGCCGTTTTTCATACTTTCTCCAATTTCAATATATGGGACGTCAAACGAAAGCTAGTGATGAGTAGAATTCAATAAAAGTGCATTCAGGCAGCTTCGCAATACCTGCAATTATAGTATTTGCGTGGTTGGGATCCTTTTGATTCCGAAACCATACAGCTGTAAAATCATCGGAAACGGGAGTCGGAAGTGCCTGAATATCATAATCGCGCTGTTATTGTACTCAGGAACATAAAAAAATTAAAGATCTTCACTACAACGATATTCTGGAGTCCCTCGGAAAACGATCGGATTAAAAGGAATGCGTTGCTGGAAAAACGGCCGTTCTTCATACTTCCTCCAATTTCAATATATGGGGTGTCAAACGGAAGCTAGTGATGAGTGGCATTCAATAAAATTGCATTCAGGCAGCTTCGCGATACCTGCAATTGCAGTTTTTTGCGTGGTTGGGATACTTTTGATTCCGAAACCATACCGCTGTGAAATCATCGGAAACGGGAGCCGGAAGTGTCTGAATATCAAAATCGCGCTGTTATTGTACTCAGGAACATAAAAAAATTAAAGATCTTCACTACAACGATATTCTGGAGTTCCTCGGAAAACGATCGGATTAAAAGGAGTGCGTTGCTGGAAAAACGGCCGTTTTTCATACTTCCTCCAATTTCAATATATGGGGTGTCAAACGAAAGCTAGTGATGAGTAGCATTCAATAAAATTGCATTCAGGCAGCTTCGCGATACCTGCGATTGCAGTTTTTTGCGTGGTTGGGATACTTTTGATTCCGAAACCATACAGCTGTAAAATCATCGGAAACGGGAGTCGGAAGTGCCTGAATATCAAAGTCGCGCTGTTATTGTACTCAGGAACATTAAAAAATTAAAGATCTTCACTACAACGATACTTTGGAGTTCCTCGCAAAACGATCGGATTGCAAGGAGTGCGTTGCTGGAAAAACGGCCGTTTTTCATATTTTCTCCGATTGCTATATAGGGAAGGTCAAACGAAAGCTAGTGATGAGTAGAATTCAATAAAAGTGCATTCAGGCAGCTTCGCGATAGCTGCAATTGCAGATTTTTGGGTGATTGGGATACTTTTGATTCCGAAACCATACAGCTGTAAAGTCATCGGAAACAGGAGTCGGAAGTGCCTGAATATCAAAATCGCGCTGTAATTGTACTCAGGAACATAAAAAAGTTAAAGATCTTCCTTACAACGATATTCTGGGGTTCTTCGGAAAACAATCGGGTTAATTGGAATGCTTTGCTGGAAAAAAACGGCCGTTTTTAATACTGTCGCGTGTTTTTTCGGTTTTCGGCCAATAATTTCAATATTCTGGGAAAGTGGAAATGCAATGTCCTTTATAATTATATAGTTTATTTAATTCGTCAAAAATGCACAATCACTTCACTATCAATTTCACAACTTTAATTTTCACTATTGAAATTCAACCTTCTACTTGTCCATAAATTTCTATCGCGATCGTCTACTTAAAATCACTTCACACCCAGACAATCAATATCAGCTGTACTTTGCGTACCGCAGTTTTCTATCACGGTTGTAATGAATGATCCCACATTCCTTCAGCTCGCCTTTATATAGGGTCTCCAATCATTCAACTCAGTTCTCGTACGTTGACGAATAAGCGGAAACATTCAAGCAGCGTAATGAATGGGCAGTGGCTCACTTTCAGATGTCGATAATGCTTGGTCGGTTCTCGTGGATTCTAATAAATTCATTTGCTGATGTTCTTAATGATTGTGAAAACAATTGCGACAGCAGCTCGCAGAATTATTTGCGCTAGTAACAATACTTTCTCCAATTTCAATATATGAGATGTCAAACGAAAGCTAGTGATGAGTAGAATTTAATAAAAGTGCAGTCAGGCAGCTTCGCGATACCTGCAATTGCAGTTTTTTGCGTGGTTGGGATACTTTTGATTCCGAAACCATACAATTGTAAAATCATCGGCAACGGGAGTCGGAAGTACCTGAATATCAAAATCGCGCTGTTATTGTACTCAGGAACATAAAAAAGTTAAAGATTTTCACTACAACGATATTCTGGAGTTCCTCGGAAAACGATCGGATTAAAAGGAGTGCGTTGCTGGAAAAACGGCCGTTTTTCATACTTTCTCCAATTCCAATATATGGGGTGTCAAACGAGAGCTAGTGATGGGTAGGATTCAATGAAATTGCATTCAGGCAGCTTTGCGATACCTGCAATTGCAGTTTTTGCGTGGTTGGGATACTTTTGATTCCGAAACCATACAGCTATAAAATCATCGGAAACGGGAGTCGGAAGTACCTGAATATTAAAATCAGGCTGTTATTGTACTCAGGAACATAAAAAAATTAAAGAATTTCACTACAACGATATTCTGGAGCATAAACATAAACATAAAAAAAATCTGGCTACGTTCGTTTTTAGAGACCTTTTATTGGGGCGCAAATATTTTGCTAATTAAATTGATTTGCACGCGAATGGATTACATATTGAACATCGGCGGATCATAAATTGTTGTAAGCATATAAATTCCGGTTTCGCCTTTCTCGCATTTGCTGTTTACACAGTTCACAGTGGTAACCACACAAAGGCTTAAATAGCTCGAATAGTTAATTTCAAAAGATTTCCATAAAAGTTTAATCAGCACTTGCATTGCCATTAATATATACATGTTCAATTTTTTTCTGAACTATGAGGGCCGTCATTTCGATTTTTATTGAAATCGGCTGCTAAAAATATTAAGCTGTAAATTTTCGACTGTTTTATTTGTCATTGAATTTGCATAATTAAATTAAATTAGCTTGCCTTAATAACTTATAATTTCAAGTTTCAACGGAATCTGTTGAGAAGCTTGGCTGCTAGAGGGCTACAGAAATAAAAAACATTGTATGCCACCTCCCTGTATGGGGAGAGCCGCCTGTATGGGGAGACCCCCCCCCCCCTTAAATACCTTAAAATATTTTCTTGCACTGCAAATTTCAAGAGGCACCACTTTTGACCTACGTAGAAAATTTCCTCATTGTAGCTCATGTGGTTTGCGAGAAAACTTGTTATGACGCACGAACAAACGGGCGGAGGGACGGACAGACAGACAAGTCGCGATTTTATAATTTTTTAGGGTATTGTTAAAAATATTTTACAATATCTTAAAAATGATCTGGTTTATAAGTTCTTTCAAGTAAAGTCATTTAGAACGTTTCCATGAAAAATATTCATTATTTCAGTTGGCACTAAAATAGCGAATTGCGCTTGCCTTCAGACCTTTGGGGGCCGCCATTTTGAATGCATGCATTTGATTTTGGATTATTTTAAATCTTTGTATGCTAGGACCTCATCAATCAATGAACTATCTCGTTCAAATAGGAGTTTCACTCTAGACAGGGCAAAATAATTCAATTTTTAAAGAAAATCGCAGCTTTAAATTTTCGACTTTTTTATTTTTCATTCAATTTTAATAATTTCCTGCAAAATACAAGAACATAGTACAGAAATTCATAATTTAAAGTTTCATGAAAATCCGTTGGAAAATGTGACCGCTAGAGGGCCACAAAGACATGAAAAAAACGCATATTTAAACGGCCGCCATTTTGAAATTTGCACATGCATGACCACCAAAATATCAAACTGTAGGTGTAAGTAATGTCTATCTTGAAACCAAAATGCATACATGTCGGATCAAAATTGCGACTTTTAAAAGCCTTTGAAATTTTGACCTTCAACTGGCCGCCATTTTGTTTTTTGCAACCTGACCTCCAGTTTTTTACGTAATTCTTTAGATACTTATAATTTCAATCAAACTACCGAATTTCATGAAAATCTGTTGAAAGCTTTGACCACTATTACAACAACAAGTTTTGCACGTTTTTTACCTTTGAGCGGCCGCCATTTTGTTTCTTCCGTACCGACTTTGCATTATTTATTGTGAGATTCATCGCATACATCAGTGAACCTTTGTACCAAATTTCATCCAAATTGAAGCTATACTTTGGTCAGCACAGAAATCACGATTTTTCGTCTAAAATGGCCGCCATTTTGTTTTTGCATGGCCGATATAGCTGGTTCACGAACTTAACCGAGATAATAGTCCAATACACCTTTCCTGAAAATTTGGTGAAAATCAAAGCAAAATTGCAACCTCTAGCGTGGTCACAAATTTCGTTATATCCCATATATATATATATATATATATATATATATATATATATATATATATATATATATATATATATATATATAAATATATATATATATATATATATATATATATATATATATATATATATATATCTATATATATATATATATATATATATATATATATATATATATATATATATATATGTATATATATATATATATATATATATATATCTATATATATATATATATATATATATATATATATATATTTATATATATATATATATATATATATATATATATATATATATATATATATATATATATATATATATATATATATATATGATGCTCTCCGCAATAGGTAAATTTCTCTCGAGAAATTTACCTAAAAATTAAAGATCTTCACCACAACGATATTCTGGAGTTCCTCGGAAAACGATCGGATTACAAGGAGTGCGTTGCTGGAAAAACGGCCGTTTTTCAAACTTTCTCGAATTTCAATATATGTGGTGTCAAACGAAAGCTCGTGATGAGTAGAATTCAATAAAATTGCATTCAGGCAGCTTCGAGATACCTGTAATTGCAGTTTTTTGCGTGGATGGGATACTTTTGATTCCGAAACCATACAGCTGTAAAATCATCGAAAACGGGAGTCGGAAGTACCTGAACATCAAAATCGCGCTGTTATTGTACTCAGGAACATAGAAAAATTAAAGAATTTCACTACAACGATATTCTGGAGCTCCTCGGAAAGCGATCGGATTGCAAGGAGTGCGTTGCTGGAAAAACGGCCGTTTTTCAAACTTTCTCCGATTTCAATATATGGGGTGTCAAACGAAAGCTAGCGATGAGTAGAATTCAATAAAAGTGCTGTTGATAAGCAAGGAATATAATCAAGTTTAATTGTTTGGTCCTAGTTTGAAATTAAAGATTCAGGCTTACCCAGGTATTCTAAAGCGCCTAGGTGCGCATGTAGGCTAGGCGGTTAACGATGGATTGCAATTTGACTGAAGTGAAAGAGTGTGTTTTATTATGTCTTCCAACGCTATTTATACAAATTTCGTACCAATGCTCCTATGATAACTTATGTAAAAGAAATCTATATTCTAAATCCAAATAAAGTCTATTCCTAAAAATTTCACATTTAAAAACCTATTCATAAAAAATTGATTTCTAATTTCTATTCACAACAAATTGCATTTCAAAACCTATCCATAAAAAATTGTATTCCAATTTCTATTTACAACAAATTGCATTTCAAAACCTATTCATAAAAAATTGCATTGCATTCTATTCATAACCCGTTACCACGAGTCGTAGTACAACCCATTGTTTATAGTTGGTCACGTGGACCTCATACATTCATGTAGGGTTCAATGTGCATTCCTTAGTTTCTTTAATTATCGGAAGGTCAAGTACAATTGTCATTGCACAAGACTTCCCGATATATGGAAACACATAAGAACGTTGTGGTCACGTGGACCACACACAGTTCATTCACACAGTATGTGTTTCCATCATGCATGATACATACGAGGAAGGTCAAGTGCAATTTCTACTTTCTTATGCGGAAGAAATTTAATATTTCACTTTCTAAGGCGGGCCGAACATCGCGAGCTTGTGTGTAGGTCCCAAGGGGTTTGCACATGTTTCTTGTAAAATTTAGTTTTAAGTATTTTTATTTCAGGGAATGTAATACAGTGCATTCAGGCAGCTTCCCGATACCTGCAATTGCAGTTTTTTGCGTGGTTGGGATACTTTTGATTCCGAAACAATACAGCTGTAAAATCATCGGAAAGGGGAGTCGGAAGTGCCTGAATATCAAAATCACGCTGTTATTGTACTCAGGAACATAAAAAAATTAAAGATCTTCACCACAACGATATTCTGGAGTTCCTCAGAAAACGATCGGATCAAAAGGAGTGCGTTGCTGAAAAAACGGCCGTTTTTCATACTTTCTCCAATTTCAATATATGGGGTGTCAAACGAAAGCTAGTGATGAGTAGAATTCAATAAAAGTGCATTCAGGCAGCTTCGCGATACCTGCAATTGCAGTTTTTTGCGTGGTTGGGATACTTTTGATTCCGAAACCATACAGCTGGAAAATCATCGGAAACGGAAGTCGGAAGTCCCTGAATATCAAAATCGGGCTGTTATTGTACTCAGGAACATAAAAAAATTAAAGATCTTCACAACAACGATTTTTGGAGTTCCTCGGAAAACGGTCGGATTAAAAGGAGTGCGTTGCTGGAACAATGGCCGTTATTCATACTTTCTCCAATTACAATATATGGGGTGTCAAACGAAAGCTAGTGATGAGTAGAATTCAATAAAAGGGCATTCAGGCAGCTTCGCGATAGTTGCAATTGCAGTTTTTTGCGTGGTTGGGATACTTTTGATTCCGAAACCATACGTCTATACAATCATCGGAAACGGGAGTCGGAAGTGACTGAATATAAAAATCGCGCAGTTATTGTACTCAGGAACATAAAAAAATTAAAGATCTTCACTACAACGATATTCTGGAGTTCCTCGGAAAACGATCGGATTAAAAGGAGTGCGTTGCTGGAAAAACGGCCGTTTTTCATACCTTCTCCAATCTCAATATATGGGGTGTCAAACGAAAGCTAGTGATGAGTAGCATTCAATAAAATTGCATTCAGACAGCTTCGCGATACCTGCAATTGCAGTTTCTTGCGTGGTTGGGATACTTTTGACTTCGAAACCATACAGTTATAAAATCATCTGAAACGGGAGTCGGAAGTGCCTGAATATCAAAATCGCGCAGTTATTGTACTCAGGAACAGAAAAAATTTAAAGATCTTCAGTACAACGATATTCTGGAGTTCCTCGGAAAACAATCGGATTAAAAGGAGTGCGTTGCTGGAAAAACGGCCGTTATTCAAACTTTCCCGAATTTCCAATATATGGGGTGTCAAACGAAAGCTAGTGATGAGTAGAATTCAATAAAAATGCATTCAGGCAGCTTCGCGATAGCTGCAATTGCAGTTTTTTGCGTGGTTGGGATCCTTTTGATTCCGAAACCATACAGCTTTAAAATCATCTGAAACGGGAGTCGGAAGTGCCTGAACATCAAAATCGCGCAGTTATTGTACTCAGGAACAAAAAAAAATTAAAGATCTTCACTACAACGATATTCTGGAGTTCCTCCGAAAACGATCGGATTAAAATTAGTGCGTTGCTGGAAATATGGCCGTTTTTCATACTTTCTCCAATTTCAATATATGGGGTGTCGAACGAAAGGTAGCGATGAGTAGAATTCAATAAAATTGCATTCAGGCAGCTTCGCGATAGCTGCAATTGCAGTTTTTTGCGTGGTTGGGATACTTTTGATTCCGAAACCATGCAGCTATAGAATCATCGGAAACGGGAGTCGGAAGTGACTGAATATCAAAATCGCCCTGTTATTGTACTCAGGAACATAAAAAAATTAAAGATCTTCACCACAACGGTTTTCTGGAGTTCCTCGGAAAACGATCGGATTAAAAGGAGTGCGTTGCTGAAAAAACAGCCGTTTTTCATACTTTCTCCAATTACAGTATATGGGGTGTCAAACGAAAGCTAGTGATGAGTACTATTCAATACAAGTGCATTCAGGCAGCTTCGCGATACCTGCAATTGCAGTATTTTGCGTGGTTGGGATACTTTTGATTCCGAAACCATACAGCTGTAAAATCATCGGAAACGGGGTCGGAAGTGCCTGAATATCAAAATCGCGCTGTTATTGTACTCAGAAACATAAAAAAATTAAAGATCTTCACTACAACGTTATTCTGGAGTTCCTCGGAAAACGATCGGATTAAGAGGAGTGCGTTGCTGGAAAAACGGCCGTTCTTCATACTTTCTCTAATTTCAATATATGGGGTGTCAAACGAAAGCTAGTGATGAGTAGAATTCAATAAAAGTGCATTCAGGCAGCTCCGCGATACCTGCATTCGCAGTTTTTTGTGTGGTTGGGATACTTTTGATTCCGAAATCATACAGCTGTAAATCATCGGAAACGGGAGTCGGAAATGCCCGAATATCAAAATCGCGCTATTATTGCACTCAGGAACATAAAAGAACTAAAGATCTTCACTACAACGATATCCTGGGGTTCCTCGGAAAACGATCGGATTGCAAGGAGTGCGTTGCTGGAAAAACGGCCGTTTTTCAAACTTTCTCCGATTTAAATATATGGGGTGTCAAATGAAAGCTAGCGATGAGTAGAATTCAATAAAAGTGCTGTTGATAAGTAAGGAATATAATCAAGTTTAATTGTTTGGTCCTGGTTTGAAATTAGAGATTCAGGCTTACCCAGGTTTTCTTAAGCGCCTAGGTGCGCATGTAGGTTAGGCGGTTAACGATGGATTGCAACTTGACTGAAGTGAAAGAAGAGCAGCGTGTAACGCTAGTAATTATCTTCACAAGAATGTGTTTTATTATTTCTTCCAACGCTATTTATACAAATTTCGTACCAATGCTCCTATGATAACTTATGTAAAAAAAATCTATATTTTAAATCCAAATAAAGTCTATTCCTAAACATTTCACATTTAAAAACCTATTCATAAAATCCCCGTTGGCACCACCAGCCGGAAAGGTAAATTTCTCGTATGTAGCGTAAAGTTTCGAAAAAGAATTTGGCTTGCCTACTACTAAACTTCTTTCTGCAATTTTCGTAGTACCACATGGGTATTTATTAACATAAAAAAAATCTGGCCACGTTCGTTTTTAGTAACCTTTATCGGGGCGCAAATATTTTGCTAATTAAATTGAGTTGCATGCGTATGGATTACATATTGTTGTAAACATATAAACACCGGTTTCGCCCTTCTCGCATCTGCTGTTTACACAGTTCACAGTGGTAACCACACAAAGGCTTAAATAGCTCGAATAGTTAATTTCAAAAGATTTCCATAAAAGTTTAATCAGCACTTGCGTTGCCATTAATATATACATTTCAATTTTTTTCTGAACTGTGAGGGCCGTCATTTCGATTTTTATTGAAATCGGCTGCTAAAAATATTAAGCTGTAAATTTTTGTTTTATTTGTCATTCGATTTGCATAATCAAATTAAATTAACTTGCCTTAATAACTTATAATTTCAAGTTTCAAAGGAATCTGTTGAGAATCTTGGCTGCTAAAGGGCTACAGAAATAAAAAAAATTGTATGCCATCCGCCTGTATGGGGAGACACCCCTTAAATACCTTAACATATTTTCTTGCACTGCAAATTTCAAGAGGCACCACTTTTGACCTACGTAGAAAATTTCCTCATTCTAGCTCATGTGGTTTGCGAGAAAACTTGTTATGACGCACGAACAAACGGGCGGAGGGACGGACAGACAGACAAGTCGCGATTTTATAATATCTTAGGGTATTGTTAAAAATATTATACAATATCTTAAAAATGATCTGGTTTATAAGTTCTTTCAAGTAAAGTCATTTAAAACGTTTCAATGAAAAATATTCATTATTTCAGTTGGCACTAAAATAGCGCATTGCGCTTGCCTTCAGACCTTTGGGGGCCGCCATTTTGAATGCATGCATTTGATTTTGGATTATTTTAAATCTTTGTATGCTAGGACCTCATCAATCAATGTACTATCTCGTTCAAATAGGAGTTTCACTCTAGACAGGGCAAAATAATTCAATTTTTAAAGAAAATCGCAGCTAAAAATATTAGGCTTTAAATTTTTGACTTTTTTATTTTTCATTCAATTTTAATAATTTCCTGCAAAATACAAGAACATAGTACAGGGATTCATAATCTCAAGTTTCATCAAAATCCGTTGGAAAATGTGACCACTAGAGGGCCACAAAAACATGAAAAAAACGCATATTTAAACGGCCGCCATTTTGAAATTTGCAAATGCATGATCACCAAAATATCAAAGGCTGTAGGCGTAAGATATGCTTATCTTGAAACCAAGTTTCATATATGTCGAATCAAAATTGCGACTTTCAAAAGCCTTTGAAATTTCGACTTTCAACTGGCCGCCATTTTGTTTTTTGCAACCTGACCTCCAGTTTTTTTACGTAATTCTTTAGGTACTTATAATTTCTATCAAACTGCTGAACTTCATGAAAATCTGTTGAAAGCTTTGACCACTATTACAACAACAATATTTTGCACGTTTTTCGACCTTTGAGCGGCCGCCATTTTGTTTCTGCCGAACCGACTTTGGATTTTTTATTGTGAAATTTATCACATACTTCAATGAACCTTTGTACCAAATTTCATCCAAATCGGAGCTACACTTTGGTCAGAACAGATATCGCGATTTTTCGTCTAAAATGGCCGCCATTTTGTTTTTGCTCGCCCGATATAGCTGGTTCACGAACTTAACCGAGAAAATAACCCAATACACCTTTCCTCAAAACTTGGTGAAAATCAAAGCAAAATTGCAACCTCTAGCGTGGTCACAAATTTCGTTATATCCCATATATATATATATATATATATATATATATATATATATATATATATATATATATATATATATATATATATATACATATATATATATATGTGTATATATATATATATATATATATATATATATATATATATATATATATATATATATATATATATGTATATATATATATATATATATATATATATATATATATATATATATATATATATATATATATATATATATATATATATGATGCTCTCCGCAATAGGTAAATTTCTCTCGAGAGATTTACCTAAAAAATTAAAGATCTTCACTACAACGATATTCTGGAGTTCCTCGGAAAACGATCGGATTAAAAGGTTTGCGTTGCTGGAACAACGGCCGTTATTCATACTTATTCCAATTTCAATGTTTGGGGTGTCAAACGAAAGCTAGTGATGAGTAGAATTCAATAAAAGTGCATTCAGGCAGCTTCGCGATACCTGCAATTGCAGTTTTTTGCGTGGTTGGGATACTTTTGATTCCGAAACCGTACAGCTGTAAAATCGTCGGAAACGGGAGTCGGAAGTGCCTGAATATCAAAATCGCGCTGTTATTGTCCTCAGGTGCATAAAAAAATTAAAGATCTTCACTACAACGATATTCTAGAGTTCCTCGGAAAACGATCGGATTAAAAGGAGTGCGTTGCTGGAAAAACGGCCGTTTTTCATACTTTCTCCAATTTCAATATATGGGGTGTCAAACGAAAGGTAGTGATGAGAATGATTCAATAAAATTGCATTCAGGCAGCTTCGCGATAGCTGCAATTGCAGTTTTTTGCGTGGTTGGGATACTTTCGATTCCGAAACCATACAGCTGTAAAATCATCGGAAACGAGAGTCGGAAGTGCCTGATATCAAAATCACGCTGTGATTGTACTCAGGAACATAAAAAAAATTAAAAATCTTCACCACGACGATATTCTGGAGTTCCTCGGAAAACGATCGGATTAAAAGGAGTGCGATGCTGGAACAGTGGCCGTTTACATACTTTCTCCAATTTCAATGTATGGGGTGTCAAACGGAAGCTAGTGATGAGTACAATTCAATAAAAGTGCATTCAGGCAGCTTTGCGATAGCTGCAATTGCAGTTTTTTGCGTGATTGGGATACTTTTGATTCCGAAACCACACAGCTGTAAAATCATCGGAAACGGGAGTAGGAAGTGCCTGATATCAAAATCGCGCTGTTATTTTACTCCGGAACAAGAAAAAATTAAAGATCTTCACTACAACGTGTAGTGAATAGAGATTTTCAAATAATTCCGTGAAGGACTGCAGCGATGTTCTGCTGCCTCGGCAGAGGAAGATGGAGGTATCTGCCGAGAATGCCCTCGTCCGGAGACGCGTGAGTGCGCTGGCAGGCTAGATTGCGGTGTCATGGGGCGGGTTCTTTCCCCGGCACGAGGAGTCACTACAAAACAATTTCGCATTCACGAATTGCTTTCAGATCAAAAAGGCGACCGAAGTCGCAAAACTGTAGATAACCTCACCGAAGGAGATGTACTTGTTACAAGAACAAGTGAAACCTGAGAAGAAAGGCGAACTTGGGGTGACCTCGTCGTTACCCAACGAAGTTCATGGCACACAAATGAAAGAGGGGCAACCGGGTGGTGGTGGAGCCCCTTCATACCCACCCAACCGGAATAAATCCATAGATATCTTTGTTGAGGTGGCCAGGTTTTCCTCTTCTGAGTGGAAAACTCATACAACTTGAATTGTATGAACTTTCCCATCAGAAGGGGAGTACCCCGGTGACCAATTTATGTCATAGAATTATACAATTGGATTGCATAAATCTATGCCATAAAAAGGCACTCTGCTTGGGCCACTCAACCCAAAACGTCTCCTGAAACAAAAGAAGGAATTAGATTGTACCCGGCGGCTGGCTCATGTTTTGGGATGGAAGCCTGCCACCGTACCGGGTCCTATACCCGATTAGAAATGGAGGAAAGGAAAGACCCTCGGGTACGTTATTACTTCATTTTTATTTAATATATCATCCCATAAATTTTTCAATTTTTAAAAGTAATTTATATATTTCCAAAATAAACTAAAATTTGCTAATTATTTGATTAATTTTGAAAGGTAAGCGCCAAAAAAAAACAATCTAACGCATAAAAAAAATTTTAAACGGATATCTAAATTAATTAATTTAGAAAAAGAATTTAAACTCAATTATAAAAACGTATACAAAAAAAAATGTAAAAAAATACATGTAAAACAAATGTAACCAAAAAAACTTTTAGAAAAAAAAGAAAACCGACTTCAAAATGCCCTAAAAAGGATGAAATAAATTTTAATGGAAGCGGTGCCATATCATATTTTCCCCATTCTTTTGTGATGGTGAAGATGTTGGAAGTATTTATGTTGAAATGGGGAAATTGATTTGGCACCGCTTCCATTAAAATTTATTTCATCCTTTTTAGGGCATTTTGAAGTCGGTTTTCTTTTTTTTCTAAAAGTTTTTTATTTCACCCTTTTTAGTGGCAAATTTTTTCATTTCAAACCTTTCAAAACTCAGTTTCTTGAATACATTGCATCATGTACTCGTATATTAAAATATAATTTTTTACTGCAATGCAAAAACCACTACGGCTAAAATCTGCAGCGTTTATTGGAATCGAATTTAGTTCTGGTACATTTAATACATGATCTCATCAACATCTACCTTGATTTTTTAGACTTCATAAAAATCCAATATGGATTGTAGCTTTGAAAAATTTTGAATTTCGGACTTTTCCCAGACGCCATTTTTATATTCTGACTTGACTCTGAAGTGCATTTTTATCGTTCAACTTTTTTCGACCTTTGAGCGGTGGCCATTTCGTTTCAAATTGTTTCACTTTGGATTTTTTATTGTGAGCTTTATCACACAATTGAATAAATTCTTGTACCAATTTTGGTACAATCCGGAACTATACTATGGTCAGAACAGAAATATTTCTGAAAATTTTTTTATATCCTATCTACATATAACCAACCATACACACAGACACATCTTTATATATATATATATATATATATATATATATATATATATATATATATATATCTATATATATAAAATAAACATATACATATACATATATATATATATATATATATATATATATATATATGTGTGTGTGTGTGTGTGTGTGTGTGTGTGTGTGTGTATGTGTGTGTATGAACTATATACATTATATGTATATATATATATATATATATATATATATATATATATATATATATATATATACATATATATATATATATATATATATATATATATATATATATATATATATATATATATATATATTATATATGTATCGACATATCTATTTATAAATAACATAAAGTTTGCTCCGGAATTAATCTCAAGAAATTTACTTAAAAAGGTCCTTCTTAACCGTATCACTCGTTCACTTTTATTCGAAACCACTCGCCTTCGTTTTCATTTAACTATGGCACCTAATTTTCATGAAATTATATCCTTTAGTTCCATGAAAAATAGGCTATGCATTTTCATCTCCATATGTAAAGTTATGATCAGTTATAGAAGGAAAAGTATCTCTTTTTAGGTTGCAATTCTCGCCGGTCTTTAGTATGGAAATTACTTATTTTAGATTTCTGGGCATATGTTATAATGTATAATATTAACTGGAAAGTAACGAATCAACTCTATAATTTGAAATCACAGAGTCCTTATTATTTCTTTGGGAAGTTTTATAAATCCTATATGTAATGTTTACATCAAAGGATGTAAGAAGGATCCTTTACTAAGCTCATCGGTAAGCAAAGGATGACTTCGGAAGAAAAAAGCATCCTGAAATGTTCCCTCTACCTATTTTACACATTTAGAAGTAATTTATCGGTTATTTCCGGTAGAAATGATTGAATCAAATGTACCGTTTATGCAGAAAATTAAGGATACTGATTTTTTTATCATCCGTCGCCAAAGGACTCGGTGTCTCCAACAAATCCTTGAACAGTGCCAACTAATTGGAACTTTTCGTGCCAAAAATTATTTAAACTCAAATTCTTGACACCAATGTATCATATTGAACTGTTAGTATCTACAGAGTCCTTGGAAGGATTACATTTCTGTTCCGATACATTTTAGATCAATATGTTATCCTTCATTTGAAACCACCACAATCAAAATCCCTACACCCGTCGATCAGTTATGCTGAAAAATCCGGGGGAAAGTCGGAAATTTTTTAGTTTTAAGGATAAGAGTCCTTTACCGTTACTTGAATTTCTTATCCTTTAAACGGTACCTAACTGGAAGAAAGACACATCATTTGCCAAAAACAGCCTCTTCTATCTTTCTCCGTTTAAAAGTTATGCGTGAACATACAAAAAAAAAAAGCAAAAAAAAAATACACGCGATGAATTGATAACCTTCTTTCTTTTGGAAGTCGGTTAAAAAGTATATAAATACAAAATTAGGCAACCAAAGGGTACTCACCTGCATGTTCCGTCGAGCGCTCGATGGGTGCAGGTATCTTCTGTTAAATTCGGGAAAATCCCAAAAATAAAATTTTTCTCGACTCACAAGGAATAACAAAGAATAACAAAGATTATTTATCATTTAAAACAGTCCATGCAAAAAAAAATAGATACTAATAAACCCGGCGACTTATTGAAGTGCTTCATTCATTCATTCACTTCCGGTGTTATTGTAAAAGCGTGGAGTTGTATTCAATGCAATTTCAAGAAACCAAATTACTCTGCTATTCACATTCGCATTTGTATTTTGTTAATTCGATAGTCCCGGCGAAACCCCGCAACAATTCCACTCGTTCTCAATCACTTTCCGCTTGTTTTCATTTTCCCGCTTTCGCCACTGCACTCGCGGCTCAATTATTTTGAATTATAGAAACACCAGCTAAACAAGATTCCCGATCAAAGAAAAATGCATCCATCCATCCATTGGATGTTCGCAGGCCGCAGCAGTAGCAGCACGCAAGAAAGTTTCAGAGCAAAACGTCAAATTGAGGTCGAATGTTAAAAATTCGATTATTTCCCGAATTACTCAGCCTGTCGTCCTCTGATTGCCAATTCCACTTTCCAGGTTTTGGATTTCAAACACGCGAATTAACAGAACACGGGAGAAAATGTCGAAAGCCGGCAACGAAATACTTTGGTAATTGATAGAAAATGGGACAAATGGAATCTACCCGTGGTTTTTAATACAAAAATGATTGTATGCTTCTTTAAATAAATTGTAAACCGTCACTCGCCCGACAGACAAACTTTATGGAATCCATTAAAGTTCAATATCAATCGTCATCCCTTGTTCGTCAGTGATTAGTTGAACTTCGGAACCGCCAAGACCTTTGCACAACTCTGTATCGATAATCACATAGCACAGCACTCCTCACAGTTTTCAAGTTTCATTAAGTTCTTGATAAAATTACACTTTTTCATCGCTCGTCACTTTGGTTACTCCTCTCAAACTGCAGCCAACCTCGCACTCTCTTGTTTTTCCGAACATGAACGCAATGAATATTTGAAGTACGTATGTTATCAAATTCCGATTCCAATAAGTTTGGAACTTTTTCCGAAATTCCGCCAAAGATAATATTTAGCACTAGCTAATTACGTTTCCCGTAATTTGGATTTTTCGCGACACGCGAAAAGATATTTTTCCATGTAAACCTCACAAATTATTTCTTTTGATAACTGTACAACATGCACACCAGCAACAATCCAACAGTACACGATGCCTTCATGTTCGCGGACATCCGAGTATATCCAAACTGTAGACGTTTCACCTCTCAGCCCCTAATAAGCTTGCACAGTATTTACTTTCACTTAGAATGGCACAGGAATGAAACATAATATGGAAACTGTATTTTTTTTTTGCAGTTTCTTCACATAATCCAATTTCGATTAAAGGTATTAAATACAGTTATCTTTGCACCACTAAAACTTTTGCAAATATAGTTCAAATTTCCTCTCTTCGCGACCGCACGCGTTCGCAGTTCCAACTCGACTCCTCTTCTGTGTGTCTGTCCTCAGATTTTGATGAACAGATGTTTCTTTTGGTGGTCGTCGAAGTTTTCTCCATCGGTTGTTTTATACTCGCACAAATTGCAGGAATGGAGTGTTTGTGCACCGGCCACGACACCACCACTCGGTGACTTGTTCTCTGAATGATCCAGCTCCATGTGTTGCTTTAAAGTTATTTCGTTTAAAAAGTTTGTGTTGCAAATATTGCAATTATATTCATTAGGATGTTTTTCGGCGACCTGCTGTTTAACGTCGTCATATTTACGCAAATCTTTTTAAATGTTTTACATCGGAATCCATTTTGTTGACGACAAGTTTCATAATGCGGCGGGAATCGCTTCAAATCTGTTGTTTTAAATTCACACGACATGCATTTGTAAATTTTAATTGGGCCCTTCCGTGCCGGCGACTGTTGTTGATTTTGGGGTGTTGTTTGATTTACAATTTTGGGTTTGTGCCAGCTTCTCATTGCCTTCAAACATATTCGACATTTGATTATCGAGTGTATCACGCTGAACGGTTTGGGTTGATATTTTACGTGTTCCCATTTCTTGTTCATCGTCTACGAGCTTTTTCACCGCGTTGCCAGTGTTAAGTTTCTGCATTTTAGATGGTGGCGAGGTGACTGCGAGGCGATCTTCATCCAATAGACCATACTTTTCGAATATAAAATTTAATAACTCGATTTGACCCTTTCAAAGTCTATCCCAAACGATCCAGATGGTTTATCATCGTCACGCATCGCTTACATATTACATCTTCTAAATTTTGTTTTATTTGGTAATTTTGTATTGGAGTGTGACGTCACAGACTTTGATAAAAGTGTACATTGGTTACCCACAACTTCATCGCATACGTAGAATCTGTTTGCTTGCGACACGGGCACTTGTTGAACAATTTGTGTTTGACTATTTTGGATGGTACCGGGGGACGTTGACAGTGAAACGTTCGACGTAACACCCATTTTTTGTTTTAGAATACGCGGTTGTGTTGGTCCTGTGAGTGTTACAGCTCCACTTGATTGCAAATTATGTATTTTTCGTACTGCATTCATTTGGCTTTCTTGTTGGGCACTAGGTGCACCGTACCCCTTTCGAACATTTGGCTGAATAACTTTCTTCATTATTATGAATTATTTACGCACCGCTAAGCGCCCTACTGACAAATCTTAGAATTGAATTTCACAATCGCGCGGACTACTGAAATGAGACTGCCTGAGACGGAGGTAAGGTTGGTGGAGCATGTGCTCTAGCACTATGTGGTACTTCGTGCGGAGTTGTGCTGTGTGCCTGTGGCAGCGCTGGCTTTTAGAGCCATAATCCTCAATTACTACAGGACAGCTAATTTTCTCGCGATCCCCAGGCGATGCGGATTGCGGAAAAGGAGCTGAAGGATCTTTCTGTGTACCATGGGTTGGCTTCGGCGTCGGGACTAGAAATGTCGAACAATAGAAGAAAACACAATTGACAGACGGACGGACTGACTTATGTTTATGTTTGGCCGGAAGTATACAACCCTTGTGCGTTTTTGACTATATATGCGGACAGACAAACAGACGTGACTAATTATCTATTGGCGCAGGTCTTTCGCGTGGTATATCCCCACTTCTTTCCCCGATGGATCCATTATCAGGTAACCGTTAGGTCCCATTACCTTCTTTATGCGGCTTTTCAAGAATCGCCTGTCCAGCTTGGCGTTGTAATGCCCCGCGGCGTCACTTTGGCGGAAATTGCGCCGGAAAACTTCATCTCCTTCTTTGAAATTGGCAGATCGTGACCTGAGATTATACTGCACCTCATTTGCACATCCCGCGGCCTTAATCTTCCGTCCGATTTGTTGGCGGAGGTCTCTAAGACGTTCGTGGGGCTCCAGCGCAACGACGGGGTCTCCCAAACACTTTAATTGCCGTAACAGCCGGTATGAGGCGGCAAAGCAAGGGGCGACACCCTGGTGATGGAATGATATGAGGATCGCAGGGCGCATGTGATGGCAGACAATCGCCGATCCCAATCCTTTTGAGATGGGTGGACGTAGGAACGGATCGCGGCCAATAGGGTGCGGTTCAACCGTTCTGATGCGTTAGACTGCGGAGAGTATATGGGCGTCAGTTGGTGTTCAACGCCATACTGCTCAAGTAGGCTCTTAAACTGCCGAGACCGGAACTGTACTCCATTGTCTGAGTACACACTCTCTGGAACCCCGAACACATGGAATACCCGGTTCTCTAAGAATTTCACGATCGATGGAGTTGTGAATTTACGGATAGGTTCCACCATTGGGAACTTTGAAAGCTGGTCTAGGACGACTATAGCTCCGATGTGTCCCATGGAAGACCGAGGATATGGACCGAGTAGATCGATGTATAGACGTTGAAATACGCGTTCTGGAACGTGGAGTTGACCCATAGGAGGTCAAAGAGGCTGGTTGGGCGCATTGGTGCCTTACAGGTCTCACAAGCGCTCACGTAGCCTTTGACCAGAGATGCCATTTTAGGCCAAAAGAAGTATTTCTTGAGTCGCCGTAACGTCCGACCGTAACCTCCGTGGGCACTTAACGGATGGTCATGTGCGCGGAAGATCAGAGGTTGTGTCATTTCCTCCGGTACCCAGAGTTTCCAAGACTCTTCTTCCTGCCATGGATCACCAGTGGCGTATTCATTTCGTCTATACACGAAACCGTCTATTACCTTCAAATCAGGCAGCTGTGTTTGTTGGGTTGCTATGGTTTGCCTCAACTCTTTGTAGCTGTCTGATTCGAAATGTGGGCTGTCCAAATCTATTTCGATGGGGTCCTCGTCATTTATTGTCAATTCGGCTCCCTCTGGGGAAAACATCCGTGAGAGAGTGTCGGGTACGATGTTCTGGGTTCCTTTCCGATGTTTGATGAAGAACTTGAACCCTTGCAGTTTAAGAGCCCATCTGGCTAGGCGTCCATTTAAATCTGCCTGGTTCATCGACCATTGTAGTGACGCGTGGTCCGTGATGATCTCGAATTGGTGGCCTCCGATATAAGCTCGGAATTTCTTCACAGCCATTACCGCTGCCAAACATTCTTGCTCGGAAACAGTATAGTTTCTTTGGGCCGAATTCAGCTTATTAGACATGAAGGCGATGGGAATTTCCTCTCCTTTGTCGGTCAATTGCACCAGTACGGCTCCTACTCCGTATTGACTTGCGTCACAATGAATGGAGAAGGGCTTCGTGAAGTCGGGGCCGTGCAGGACAGGAGCTGATGTGAGGGCTTGTTTAAGCTCTTCAAATGCCTTTCGGCTGAGTTCGGTCCAAACGAACTTCCCTTTCCGCAACGTGTCTGACAGGGGCACTGAAACTGTTGCATAATTCCGAACAAACCTTCGGTACCAACCGCACACACCAAGGAAACGTCGTAGCTGCTTAACTGTTTTTGGTAAGGGGAACTCGTCAATCGCACGAGTTTTGTCCGGATCCGTTTTGATAGTGCCATGTCCTATGACATGTCCTAGGTATCGGACTTCTTTCATGACAAACTTACTTTTCTGTACGTTGATGGTGAGTCCCGCCTTACTGATGTGTAGGGCTACTTCTTGTAGAAGAAGGAGGTGTTGATCGATCGTTTCCGTGATGAGTAACAGATCATCAAGGTACACGAACACTTGGTGTTTCAGGTGAGGTGGGATGACCTTGTCCATCAACCGAGTCATCGTTTGCGGCGCGTTACACAGGCCAAAGGGCATTGTTACGAACTGATATAATGGTCGTCCAGGCACTGTGAAGGCGTTCTTGTCCCTCGAGCCCTCATCGAGTGGAATTTGCCAGAAGGCGTGTTTTAGGTCAAGACTGGTGATATAATTGGCTTTCGGCAGTCTCCCTAGTATCCCATCGATGAGTGGAAGAGGGTACGCGTCCTTGATGGTAACCGCGTTTACCTTACGGGCATTAAGACAGAGGCGGACTTTACCTGGCTTCACCACCAAGGTTACCGGTGATGACCAGGCACTTTGGGACTCCTCTATGACCCCCAATTCAAGCATCCTATCTAGCTCCGCATACACCAATTTCTCCATGGCCGGTGAGATGGCGTAGTGTCTCTGTTTAATCGGTTTACTATCGCCAACGTCGATGGCGTGTGAAATTAGGGTGGTGCGGCCAAGACCTTGGGTAGCGTAAGATGGGAAAGCAGCGATGGATGCTTTCAGGCGTTGCCGTTGGTTAGGCGTCAGGTCATGCCTATCGGGAGTAGAAGTGATTTTGTTGACATTTCTGGTTTTTAAAGACAAATCTGTGAATAAATCTGAGGCCAGTCCAAAGCGAAGGACGAAATCGACGCCAAGGTACACATTCTGAGTCAAAGACGGAATAACGTAGACCCCTGAACGTCACGGGTGTGGTTAGTTTACCTCGTATAGGGCGTTTGGTGCCATCAGCTGTACTGATTTCAGTGCGCCAGGATTTAATCAGGTTTGGATAGTCTTGGAGCACCTTCGAGCCAAAGCTCGAGGCAAGACAACTGATACTGGCACCCGTGTCGATCAATGCAAACACGGTCTCGCCCAACACTTTAATTGGATGATAAGGTCTGATCTCATTCTCAGCAACCTCCGAGATGTAAGAAGAGTTTAAGGTTTGACGGCAGATACGCACTCTCTTGCGGAAATTCCGCCAACGACGGGTTGACCATTTAGTCGTGCGCGGGCGGGAAGTGACTACTTCGGAAGCAAATATTCGCTCTCGAGCCACCCGATATTCCTGCAGTCGAACATGATAAGGTTTTAGAGTGCGTAATTGAGGCTGCCGGGGTTCTTCCGGCAGTGACTGCGACGGTCGCTTCAATATTGTCGTTGGCGAGGTCTCCGGAAGAGAGTGAACATCCGCAGTCGTAGTGGTCATGGCTGGTGGGTTAACGTCAGGTTTGTTGGGGTGAGCAGCTGGCTGAGGAGCTACTGCGGGGGCTTCGAGTACCGCTGAGGTGGTCGAGTACTCTTTTGGCCGTTTTTTCGTGCGGCACATTCAGAACAATCCGGGAAGTAAGTGTCCGGCTTGCCGCAACCGTAGCAGAAAGCTTTACGCTCTGCTCGGCATGAAATGAACCGGTGTCCGGTTTGATGGCAATTCCAGCAGGTCGTAAGACTTCCCACTGCTGCTACAGCAAGATGGTCCTGGTCCAAATCTTCCTCCAGATCTATGGTGGTATAATCTGGGGCCAATTCCACGATTCCTCGTCGAGGACCCGTCCCAGCTAGTAAGTATGGCCGGTCCCGTAGGTCTTCCTCAAACCCTTCTATACGACGCACATTTTTCAGCAGGGCCTCCATACTCTGTGGATCGGAGTTCACGATATGGCGACGAATCTCCGGCCTTAGATTGCGCTTTAGCAGGCGCAGTATTTGGGTAGAAGACAACGGCTCTGACAAGTGGTCATTCAGCCGAAGGATATCGGCTCGATATTGATGGAAGGACTCGTCCGGACGCTGCCATCTAGCATTCATCTTGTCCAGTACTAATTCGTCCATGTCGACCGTAGGATACTCCATGCGGAGTACCTCCTTCAACCGTGACCAGCGTATTGATGGTGGGGCTGAATGTATTCACCAATATGTCTCAAGTGCTGCTCCCCTAAGCAGCATTGGCAAGTATCCTGCGAGCGCTGTGCGGTCTCCTGCTAGCATCTGCTCAATCAGCGACTCCACCCGACTTATGAAGACTTCCACCGTTATAGTATTGGGTTCCCCACTGAAATGCAGATTCTATCCCTGGATGATGCTGGGGATCTGTGTCGGCTTCAGCCGATACATATCGTGTGGATGGAAGCGTTGGTCCGGCGGAATCACTGGAGCCTGATTTGGTGGCGGTGCTTGGCTCAATCGGGGCCGGTACACTGGAGCCAACGGATTCATTGCTGCACCTGGCCGGATTCGTTCGTGATCGCGCCACGAGTCTACTGCGAAATCCCACGGATTTGGGTCCGAATCCCACATAGGAGGCGTTCTTGGCCGAGGTGGTGCTGGATTCTCTTTCTGGCTTTCCAGCGAGGCTACCCGGGTGGACAGGTCCTGCATGAGCGCCATTAGGTCTTGTAAAACTGTCGCTTCCACAGCCACAGTGGGTCTCGCCTCTTCCGCAGGCGGAACTGCCTCGGCTCGGTAGTCTTCCTCTCGTGCACTCAATGTCGTGGATGGAAGGGGTCCGCTTTTGGGCACAGTTCCACTTGCACCGGAGGACTGAGGTCGTTCTGTTGCTGGCTGTGCGATTTCCAAAGGCTGACGACAGAGCGGGCACGTGGATGAGGTTTGCCGCAGTTGGACCAAACACAGCTGGTGTAGCCTGTGTCCGCACTGCAACCTCTGACTGGTGAGCTCATCCATGTCCTCATGACATATGGAGCACAAGAGCGCTGGTCCGGCATCCGACCGCAACTTTCTCCTCTCGGGAGTTCTTTTGGTGGGCATGCTAAATGAAATTTAAATTGCTAACTAAAAACCTAAATGAATATATATATAAATAATGAAAGAAATAATTAAGTATTAACAAGACAAAACCTCAAAAAGTGGCCGTCAGTGGCGAGCTATTCAAAATCCTCTCAAAAAAACCAAAGATATGAAAAAAAAGTTTAGTAATTTACGTTATCAAACAAAAATATAACTGGTCTTTCCTTTCCGTCCTTCCTCCCAAGTATGGACACCAATGGCACAATCCTTTTACAGCGTTTCAGGGATACTCTCTTGTGGCACCATGAAAATCAGGGTTCAGAAGTGATCCCTCTTTAGCAAATTTCTCAAGTTGCAACTTGTTAGCCCAGGGTTGGATTCTAATCCACAAGCAGCGCGTGTCTTGTCATGGATAGTCATGGATTAGCTAATCAGCCAATCACATGAAATCAAGATCTATGTAATTTAAGACACCTAGGCACCGCTGGTTTGGGGAGCGGATCAGAATCCTCCGCAAAAAGTTGTTGGAATAATAACCTCCGAACACAAAAAGGGACTCTAATATCATTTGGCCTTACTAGTTATACAATGGTGGTAAACCACCAAAGTATAATTCAAAAGTAGGACCAAACGATATTGATGTCCGAAGACAACACAAGTTCGAAAGTTACTATTTGCTGGGGCACGATCAGTGCAATTACCCTCGGGGGTTATCTACCCGCCAATAATTCTAACACCTAGTGGGGACACCTAGAGACGATGGACTGTCTCGTGTTCACGACTGATTATACAGCCGGGCTGTTCGGGCCCCACGTTGGGCGCCATTTGTAGTGAATTAAGATTTTCAAATAAGTCCGTGAAGGACTGCAGCGATGTTCTGCTGCCTCGGCAGAGGAAGATGGAGGTATCTGCCGAGAATGCCCTCGTCCGGAGACGCGTGAATGCGCTGGCAGGCTAGCATTGCGGTGTCGTGGGGCGGGTTCTTTCCCCGGCACGAGGAGTCACTACAAAACAATTTCGCATTCACGAATTGCTTTCAGATCAAAAAGGCGACAGAAGTCGCAAAACTGTAGATAGCCTCACCGAAGGAGATGTACTTGTTACAAGAACAAGTGAAACCTGAGAAGAAAGGCGAACTTGGGGTGACCTCGTCGTCACCCAACGAAGTTTATGGCACACAAATGAAAGAGGGGCAACCGGGTGGTGGTGGAGCCCCTTCATACCCACCCAACCGGAATAAATCCATAGATATCTTTGTTGATGTGGCCAGGTATTCCTCTTCTGAATGGAAAACTCATACAACTTGAATTGTATGAACTTTCCCATCAGAAGGGGAGTACCCCGGTGACCAATTTATGTCATAGAATTATACAATTGGATTGCATAAATCTATGCCATAAAAAGGCACTCTGCTTGGGCCACTCAACCCAAAACGTCTCCTGAAACAAAAGAAGGAATTAGATTGTACCCGGCGGCTGGCTCATGTTTTGGGATGGAAGCCTGCCACCGTACCGGGTCCTATACCCGATTAGAAATGGAGGAAAGGAAAGACCCTCGGGTACGTTATTACTTCATTTTTATTTAATATATCATCCCATAAATTTTTCAATTTTTAAAAGTAATTTATATATTTCCAAAATAAACTAAAATTTGCTAATTATTTGATTAAATTTGAAAGGTAAGCGCCAAAAAAAAAGATCTAACGCATAAAAAACTTTTAAACGGATATCTTAATTAATTAATTTACAAAAAGAATTTACGCTCAAATATAAAAACGTATACAAAAAAAATGTAAAAAATAGATATAAAACAAATGTAACCAAAAGTATATAAATACAAAATTAGGCAACCAAAGGGTACTCACCTGCATGTTCCGTCGAGCGCTCGATGGGTGCAGGTATCTTCTGTTAAATTCGGGAAAATCCCAAAAATAAAATTTTTCTCGACTCACAAGGAATAACAAAGAATAACAAAGATTATTTATCATTTAAAACAGTCCATGCAAAAAAATCCCCGTTGGTAGCACCAGTCGGAAAGGTAAATTTCTCGTATGTAGCGTAAGGTTTCGGAAAAAAAATTTGGCTTGCCTACTACTTAACTTCTTACTGCAATTTCGGTAGCACTACATGGGTTTTTAGTAACAAAAAGGATCTGCCGCCGTTTGTGTATGGAGACACCCCATAGAGGCGCAAATATTTTGCCAATTAAATTGAGTTACACACGTATGGATCACATATTGAAAATCGGCGGGTAGTAAATTATTATAAACATATTTATACTCGTTTCGCCCTTCTCACATTTGCTGCTTATACATTTCATAGTGGCTACCACACAAAGGTGATACCTTGTCGGCTTTAATAGCTCAAATAGTTAATTTCAAAAGATTTCCATAAAAGTTTAATCAGCACTTGCATTGCCATTAATATATACATTTTCAATTTTTTTCTGAACTATGAGGGCCGTCATTTCGATTTTTATTGAAATCGGCTGCTAAGAATATTAAGCTGTATATTTTTAACTTTTTTATTTGTCATTCGATTTGCATAATTAAATTAAATTAACTTGCCTTAATAACTTATAATTTCAAGTTTCAAAGGAATCTGTTGAGAATCTCGGCTGCTAGAGGGCTACAGAAATAAAAAAAATTGTATGCCATCCGCCTGTATGGGGAGACCCGCCTGTATGGGGAGACCCCCTTAAATACCTTAAAATATTTTCTTGCACTGCAAATTTCAAGAGGCACCACTTTTGACCTACGTAGAAAATTTCCTCATTGTAGCTCATGTGGTTTGCGAGAAAACTTGTTATGACGCACGAACAAACGGGCGGACGGACGGACAGACAGACAAGTCGCGATTTTATAATTTTTTAGGGTATTGTTAAAAATATTTTACAATATCTCAAAAATGATCTGGTTGATAAGTTCTTTCAAGTAAAGTCATTTAAAACGTTTCAATGAAAAATATTCATTATTTCAGCTGGCACTAAAATAGCGAATTGCGCTTGCCTTCAGACCTTTGGGGGCCGCCATTTTGAATGCATGCATTTGATTTTGGATTATTTTTAAATCTTTGTATGCTAGGACCTCATCAATCAATGTACTATCTCGTTCAAATAGGAGTTTCACTCTAGACAGGGCAAAATAATTCAATTTTTAAAGAAAATCGCAGCTAAAAATATTAGGCTTTAAATTTTCGACTTTTTTATTTTTCATTCAATTTTAATAATTTCCTGCAAAATACAAGAACATAGTACAGAAATTCATAATCTCAAGTTTCATCAAAATCCGTTGGAAAATGTGACCAGTAGAGGGCCACAAAGACATGAAAACAACGCATATTTAAACGGCCGCCATTTTGAAATTTGCACATGCATTATCACTAAAATATCAAAGACTGTAGGCCTAAGTAATGTCTATCTCGAAACCAAGTTTCATATATGTCGGATCAAAATTGCGACTTTTAAAAGCCTTTGAAGTTTTGAGTTTCAACTGGCCGCTATTTTGTTTTTTGCAACCTGACCTCCAGTTTTTTACGTAATTCTTTAGATACTTTTTATGTCTATCCAACTGCCGAGTTTCATGAAAATCTGTTGAAATCTTTGACCACTATTACAACAACAAAATTTTGCACGTTTTTCGACCTTTGAGCGGCCGCCATTTTGTTTCTGCCGTACCGACTTTGGATTTTTTATTGTGAAATTCATCACATACTTCATTCGTACCAAATTTCATCCAAATCGGAGCTATACTTTGGTCAGAACAGAAATCACGATTTTTCGTCTAAAATGGCCGCCATTTTGTTTTTGATCAGCCGATGTAGCTGGTTCACGAACTTAACCGAGATAATTACCCAATACACCTTTCCTGAAAATTTGGTGAAAATCGAAGCAAAATTGCAACTTCTAGCGTGGTCACAAATTTCGTTATATCCCATATATATATATATATATATATATATATATATATATATATATATATATATATATATATATATATATATATATATAGATATATATATATATATATATATATATATATATATATATATATATATATATATATATATATATATATATATATATATATATATATATAATGCTCTCCGCAATAGGTAAATTTCTCTCGAGAAATTTACCTAAAAATAGATACTAATAAACCCGGCGACTTATTGAAGTGCTTCATTCATTCATTCACTTCCGGTGTTATTGTAAAAGCGTGGAGTTGTATTCAATGCAATTTCAAGAAACCAAATTACTCTGCTATTCACATTCGCATTTGTATTTTGTTAATTCGATAGTCCCGGCGAAACCCCGCAACAATTCCACTCGTTCTCAATCACTTTCCGCTTGTTTTCATTTTCCCGCTTTCGCCACTGCACTCGCGGCTTATAGAAATACCAGCTAAACAAGATTCCCGATCAGAGAAAAATGCATCCATCCATCCATCGGGTGGTCGCAGGCCGCAGCAGTAGCAGCACGCAAGAAAGTTTCAGAGCAAAACGTCAAATTGAGGTCGAATGTTAAAAATTCGATTATTTCCCGAATTACTCAGCCTGTCGTCCTCTGATTGCCAATTCCACTTTCCAGGTTTTGGATTTTAAACACGCGAATTAACAGAACACGGGAGAAAATGTCGAAAGCCGGCAACGAAATACTTTGGTAATTGATAGAAAATGGGACAAATGGAATCTACCCGTGGTTTTTAATACAAAAATGATTGTATGCTTCTTTAAATAAATTGTAAACCGTCACTCGCCCGACAGACAAACTTTATGGAATCCATTAAAGTTCAATATCAATCGTCATCCCTTGTTCGTCAGTGATTAGTTGAACTTCGGAACCGCCAAGACCTTTGCACAACTCTGTATCGATAATCACATAGCACAGCACTCCTCACAGTTTTCAAGTTTCATTAAGTTCTTGATAAAATTACACTTTTTCATCGCTCGTCACTTTGGTTACTCCTCTCAAACTGCAGCTAGCCTCGCACTCTCTTGTTTTTCCGAACATGAATGCAATGAATATTTGAAGTACGTATGTTATCAAATTCCGATTCCAATAAGTTTGGAACTTTTTCCGAAATCCCCATAAGGTGGATTTTTCGCGACACGCGAAAAGATATTTTTCCATGTAAACCTCACAAATTATTTCTTTTGATAACTGTACAACATGCACACCAGCAACAATCCAACAGTACACGATGCCTTCATGTTCGCGGACATCCGAGTATATCCAAACTGTAGACGTTTCACCTCTCAGCCCCTTATAAGCTTGCACAGTATTTACTTTCACTTAGAATGGCACAGGAATGAAACATAATATGGAAACTGTATTTTTTTTTGCAGTTTCTTCACATAATCCAATTTCGATTAAAGGTATTAAATACAGTTATCTTTGCACCATTAAAACTTTTGCAAATATAATTCAAATTTCCTCTCTTCGCGACCGCACGCGTTCGCAGTTCCAACTCGACTCCTCTTCTGTGTGTCTGTCCTCAGATTTTGATGAACAGATGTTTCTTTTGGTGGTCGTCGAAGTTTTCTCCATCGGTTGTTTTATACTCGCACAAATTGCAGGAATGGAGTGTTTGTGCACCGGCCACGACACCACCACTCGGTGACTTGTTCTCTGAATGATCCAGCTCCATGTGTTGCTTTAAAGTTATTTCGTTTAAAAAGTTTGTGTTGCAAATATTGCAATTATATTCATTAGGATGTTTTTCGGCGACCTGCTGTTTAACGTCGTCATATTTACGCAAATCTTTTTAAATGTTTTACATCGGAATCCATTTTGTTGACGACAAGTTTCATAATGCGGCGGGAATTGCTTCAAATCTGTTGTTTTAAATTCGCACGACATGCATTTGTAAATTTTAATTGGGCCCTTCCGTGCCGGCGACTGTTGTTGATTTTGGGGTGTTGTTTGATTTACAATTTTGGGTTTGTGCCAGCTTCTCATTGCTTTCAAACATATTCGACATTTGATTATCGAGTGTATCACGCTGAACGGTTTGGGTTGATATTTTACGTGTTCCCATTTCTTGTTCATCGTCTACGAGCTTTTTCACCGCGTTGCCAGTGTTAAGTTTCTGCATTTTAGATGGTGATGAGGTGACTGCGAGGCGATCTTCATCCAATAGACCATACTTTTCGAATATAAAATTTAATAACTCGATTTGACCCTTTCAAAGTCTATTTCCAAACGATCCAGTTGGTTTATCATCGTCACGCATCGCTTACATATTACATCTTCTAAATTTTGTTTTATTTGGTAATTTTGTATTGGAGCGTGACGTCACAGACTCTGATAAAAGTGTACATTGGTTACCCACAACTTCATCGCATACGTAGAATCTGTTTGCTTGCGACACGGGCGCTTGTTGAACAATTTGTGTTTGACTATTTTGGATGGTACCGGGGGACGTTGACAGTGAAACGTTCGACGTAACACCCATTTTTTGTTTTAGAATACGCGGTTGTGTTGGTCCTGTGACTGTTACAGCTCCACTTGATAGCAAATTATGTATTTTTCGTACTGCATTCATTTGGCTTTCTTGTTGGGCACTAGGTGCACCGTACCCCTTTCGAACATTTGGCTGAATAACTTTCTTCATTATTATGAATTATTTACGCGCCGCTAAGCGCCCTACTGACAAATCTTAGAATTGAATTTCACAATCGCGCGGACTACTGAAATGAGACTGCCTGAGACGGGAGTAAGGTTGGTGGAGCATGTGCTCCAGCACTATGTGGTACTTCGTGCGGAGTTGTGCTGTGTGCCTGTGGCAGCGCTGGCTTTTAGAGCCATAATCCTCAATTACTACAAACGATATTCTGGAGCTCCTCGGAGAGCGATCGGATTAAAAGGAGTGCGTTGCTGGAAAAACGGCCGTTTTTCATACTTTCTCCAGTTTCAATATATGGGGTGTCAAACGAAAGCTAGTGATGAGTAGAATTCAATAAAAGTGCATTAAGGCAGCTTCGCGATACCTGCAATTATAGCATTTGCGTGGTTGGGATCCTTTTGATTCCGAAACCATACAGCTGTAAAATCATCGGAAACGGGAGTCGGAAGTGCCTGAATTTCATAATCGCGCTGTTATTGTACTAAGGAACATAAAAAAATTAAAGATCTTCACTACAACGATATTCTGGAGTTCCTCGGAAAACGATTGGATTAAAAGGAGTGCGTTGCTGGAAAAACGGCCGTTTTTCATACTTCCTCCAATTTCAATATATGGGGTGTCAAAGGAAAGCTAGCGATGAGTAGAATTGAATAAAAGTGCATTCAGGCAGCTTCGCGATACCTGCAATTGCAGTTTTTTGCGTGGTTGGGATACTTTTGATTCCGAAACCATACCGCTGTAAAATCATCGGAAACGGGAGCCGGAAGTGTCTGAATATCAAAATCGCGCTGTTACTGTACTCAGGAACATAAAAAAATTAAAGATCTTCACAACAACGATATTCTGGAGTTCCTCGGAAAACGATCGGATTGCAAGGAGTGCGTTGCTGGAAGAACGGCCGTTATTCATACTTTCTCCAATTTCAATATATGGGGTGTCAAACGAAAGCTAGTGATGAGTAGAATTCAATAAAAGTGCATTCAGGCAGCTTCGCGATAGGTGCAATTGCAGTTTTTTGCGTGGTTGGGATACTTTTGATTCCGAGACCATACAGCTGTAAAATCATCGGAAACGGGAGTCGGAAGTGCCTGAATATCAAAATCGCGCTGTTATTGTACTCAGGAACATAAAAAAATTAAAGATCTTCACTACAACGATACTCTGGAGTTCCTCGGAAAACGATCGGATTGCAAGGAGTGCGTTGCTGGAAAAACGGCCGTTTTTCATATTTTCTCCGATTTCTATATAGGGGAGGTCAAACGAAAGGTAGTGATGAGTAGAATTCAATAAAAGTGCATTCACGCAGCTTCGCGATAGCTGCAATTGCAGATTTTTGCATGATTTGGATACTTTTGATTCCGAAACCATACAGCTGTAAAGTCATCGGAAACGGGAGTCGAAAGTGCCTGAATATCAAAATCGCGCTGTAATTGTACTCAGGAGCATAAAAAAATTAAAGATCTTCCTTACAATGGTATTCTGGGGTTCTTCGGAAAACGATCGGAGTAAATGGAGTGCGTTGCTGGAAAAACGGCCGTTCTTCATACTGTCGCGTGTTTTTTCGGTTTGCGGCCAATAATTTCAATATTCTGGGAAAGTGGGAACGCAATGTCCTTTAAATTTAATTATATAGTTTATTTAATTCGTCAAAAATGCACAATCACTTCACTATCAATTTCACAACTTTAATTTTCACTATTGAAATTCAACCTTCTACTTGTCCATAAATTTCTATCGCGATCGTTTACTTAAAATCACTTCACACTCAGACAATCAATAACGGCTGTACTTTGCGTATCGCAGTTTTCTATCGCGGTTGTAATGGATGATCCCACATTCCTTCAGCTCGCCTTTATATAGGGTCTCCAATCATTCAACTCAGTTCTCGTACGTTGACGAATAAGCGGGAACATTCTAGCAGCGTGATGAATGGGCAGTGGCTCACTTTCAGATGTCGATAATGCTTGTTGGGTTCTCGTGGATTCGAATAAATTCATTTGCTGATGTTCTTAATGATTGTGAAAACAATTGCGACAGCAGCTCGCAGAATTATTTGCGCATGTAACAATACTTTCTCCAATTTCAATCTATGGGGTGTCAAACGAAAGCTAGTGATGAGTAGAATTTGATAAAAATCCCCGTTGGCACCACCAGCCGGAAAGGTAAATTTCTCGTATGTAGCGTAAAGTTTCGAAAAAGAATTTGGCTTGCCTACTACTAAACTTCTTTCTGCAATTTTCGTAGTACCACATGGGTATTTATTAACATAAAAAAAATCTGGCCACGTTCGTTTTTAGAAACCTTTATCGGGGCGCAAATATTTTGCTAATTAAATTGAGTTGCATGCGTATGGATTACATATTGTTGTAAACATATAAACACCGGTTTCGCCCTTCTCGCATCTGCTGTTTCCACAGTTCACAGTGGTAACCACACAAAGGCTTAAATAGCTCGAATAGTTAATTTCAAAAGATTTCCATAAAAGTTTAATCAGCACTTGCATTGCCATTAATATATACATTTCAATTCTTTTCTGAACTGTGAGGGCCGTCATTTCGATTTTTATTGAAATCGGCTGCTAAAAATATTTAGCTGTAAATTTTCGACTGTTTTATTTGTCATTCGATTTGCATAATCAAATTCAATTAACTTGCCTTAATAACTTATAATTTCAAGTTTCAACGGAATCTGTTGAGAATCTTGGCTGCTAGAGGGCTACAGAAATAAAAAAAATTGTATGCCATCCGCCTGTATGGGGAGACCCGCCTGTATGGGGAGACACCCCTTAAATACCTTAAAATATTTTCTTGCACTGCAAATTTCAAGAGGCACCACTTTTGACCTACGTAGAAAATTTCCTCATTGTAGCTCATGTGGTTTGCGAGAAAACTTGTTATGACGCACGAACAAACGGGCGGAGGGACGGACAGACAGACAAGTCGCGATTTTATAATTTTTTAGGGTATTGTTAAAAATATTATACAATATCTTAAAAATGATCTGGTTTATAAGTTCTTTCAAGTAAAGTCATTTAAAACGTTTCAATGAAAAATATTCATTATTTCAGTTGGCACTAAAATAGCGCATTGCGCTTGCCTTCAGACCTTTGGGGGCCGCCATTTTGAATGCATGCATTTGATTTTGGATTATTTTAAATCTTTGTATGCTAGGACCTCATCAATCAATGTACTATCTCGTTCAAATAGGAGTTTCACTCTAGACAGGGCAAAATAATTCAATTTTTAAAGAAAATCGCAGCTAAAAATATTAGGCTTTAAATTTTCGACTTTTTTATTTTTCATTCAATTTTAATAATTTCCTGCAAAATACAAGAACATAGTACAGAAATTCATAATCTCAAGTTTCATCAAAATCCGTTGGAAAATGTGACCGCTAGAGGGCCACAAAAACATGAAAAAAACGCATATTTAAACGGCCGCCATTTTGAAATTTGCAAATACATGATCACCAAAATATCAAAGACTGTAGGCCTAAGTAATGTCTATCTCGAAACCAAGTTTCATATATGTCGGATCAAAATTGCGACTTTTAAAAGCCTTTGAAGTTTTGAGTTTCAACTGGCCGCCATTTTGTTTTTTGCAACCTGACCTCCAGTTTTTTACGTAATTCTTTAGATACTTATAATTTCTATCCAACTGCTGAGTTTTATGAAAATCTGTTGAAATCTTTGACCACTATTACAACAACAAAATTTTGCACGTTTTTCGACCTTTGAGCGGCCGCCATTTTGTTTCTGCCGTACCGACTTTGGATTTTTTATTGTGAAATTCATCACATACATCAGTAAACCTTCGTACCAAATTTCATCCAAATCGGAGCTATACTTTGGTCAGAACAGAAATCACGATTTTTCGTCTAAAATGGCCGCCATTTTGTTTTTGATCAGCCGATGTAGCTGGTTCACGAACTTAACCGAGATAATTACCCAATACACCTTTCCTGAAAATTTGGTGAAAATCGAAGCAAAATTGCAACCTCTAGCGTGGTCACAAATTTCGTTATATCCCATATATATATATATATATATATATATATATATATATATATATATATATATATATATATATATATATATATATATATATATATATATATGATGCTCTCCGCAATAGGTAAATTTCTCTCGAGAAATTTACCTAAAAATAGATACTAATAAACCCGGCGACTTATTGAAGTGGTTCATTCATTCATTCACTTCCGGTGTTATTGTAAAAGCGTGGAGTTGTATTCAATGCAATTTCAAGAAACCAAATTACTCTGCTATTCACATTCGCATTTGTATTTTGTTAATTCGATAGTCCCGGCGAAACCCCGCAACAATTCCACTCGTTCTCAATCACTTTCCGCTTGTTTTCATTTTCCCGCTTTCGCCACTGCACTCGCGGCTTATAGAAATACCAGCTAAACAAGATTCCCGATCAGAGAAAAATGCATCCATCCATCCATCGGGTGGTCGCAGGCCGCAGCAGTAGCAGCACGCAAGAAAGTTTCAGAGCAAAACGTCAAATTGAGGTCGAATGTTAAAAATTCGATTATTTCCCGAATTACTCAGCCTGTCGTCCTCTGATTGCCAATTCCACTTTCCAGGTTTTGGATTTCAAACACGCAAATTAACAGAACACGGGAGAAAATGTCGAAAGCCGGCAACGAAATACTTTGGTATTGATAGAAAATGGGACAAATGGAATCTACCCGTGGTTTTTAATACAAAAATGATTGTATGCTTCTTTAAATAAATTGTAAACCGTCACTCGCCCGACAGACAAACTTTATGGAATCCATTAAAGTTCAATATCAATCGTCATCCCTTGTTCGTCAGTGATTAGTTGAACTTCGGAACCGCCAAGACCTTTGCACAACTCTGTATCGATAATCACATAGCACAGCACTCCTCACGGTTTTCAAGTTTCATTAAGTTCTTGATAAAATTACACTTTTTCATCGCTCCTCACTTTGGTTACTCCTCTCAAACTGCAGCTAACCTCGCACTCTCTTGTTTTTCCGAACATGAACGCAATGAATATTTGAAGTACGTATGTTATCAAATTCCGATTCCAATAAGTTTGGAACTTTTTCCGAAATTCCGCCAAAGATAATATTTAGCACTAGCTAATTACGTTTCCCGTAATTTGGATTTTTCGCGACACGCGAAAAGATATTTTTCCATGTAAACCTCACAAATTATTTCTTTTGATAACTGTACAACATGCACACCAGCAACAATCCAACAGTACACGATGCCTTCATGTTCGCGGACATCCGAGTATATCCAAACTGTAGACGTTTCACCTCTCAGCCCCTAATAAGCTTGCACAGTATTTACTTTCACTTAGAATGGCACAGGAATGAAACATAATATGGAAACTGTATTTTTTTTTTGCAGTTTCTTCACATAATCCAATTTCGAAATACAGTTATCTTTGCACCACTAAAACTTTTGCAAATATAGTTCAAATTTCCTCTCTTCGCGACCGCACGCGTTCGCAGTTCCAACTCGACTCCTCTTCTGTGTGTCTGTCCTCAGATTTTGATGAACAGATGTTTCTTTTGGTGGTCGTCGAAGTTTTCTCTATCGGTTGTTTTATACTCGCACAAATTGCAGGAATGGAGTGTTTGTGCACCGGCCACGACACCACCACTCGGTGACTTGTTCTCTGAATGATCCAGCTCCATGTGTTGCTTTAAAGTTATTTCGTTTAAAAAGTTTGTGTTGCAAATATTGCAATTATATTCATTAGGATGTTTTTCGGCGACCTGCTGTTTAACGTCGTCATATTTACGCAAATCTTTTTAAATGTTTTACATCGGAATCCATTTTGCTGACGACAAGTTTCATAATGCGGCGGGAATCGCTTCAAATCTGTTGTTTTAAATTCACACGACATGCATTTGTAAATTTTAATTGGGCCCTTCCGTGCCGGCGACTGTTGTTGATTTTGGGGTGTTGTTTGATTTACAATTTTGGGTTTGTGCCAGCTTCTCATTGCCTTCAAACATATTCGACATTTGATTATCGAGTGTATCACGCTGAACGGTTTGGGTTGATATTTTACGTGTTCCCATTTCTTGTTCATCGTCTACGAGCTTTTTCACCGCGTTGCCAGTGTTAAGTTTCTGCATTTTAGATGGTGGCGAGGTGACTGCGAGGCGACTTCATCCAATAGACCATACTTTTCGAATATAAAATTTAATAACTCGATTTGACCCTTTCAAAGTCTATTTCCAAACGATCCAGATGGTTTATCATCGTCACGCATCGCTTACATTTTACATCTTCTAAATTTTGTTTTATTTGGTAATTTTGTATTGGAGCGTGACGTCACAGACTCTGATAAAAGTGTACATTGGTTACCCACAACTTCATCGCATACGTAGAATCTGTTTGCTTGCGACACGGGCACTTGTTGAACAATTTGTGTTTGACTGTTTTGGATGGTACCGGGGGACGTTGACAGTGAAACGTTCGACGTAACACCCATTTTTTGTTTTAGAATACGCGGTTGTGTTGGTCCTGTGACTGTTAGAGCTCCACTTGATTGCAAATTATGTATTTTTCGTACTGCATTCATTTAGCTTTCTTGTTGGGCACTAGGTGCACCGTACCCCTTTCGAACATTTGGCTGAATAACTTTCTTCATTATTATGAATTATTTACGCGCCGCTAAGCGCCCTACTGACAAATCTTAGAATTGAATTTCACAATCGCGCGGACTACTGAAATGAGACTGCCTGAGATGGAGGTAAGGTTGGTGGAGCATGTGCTCCAGCACTATGTGGTACTTCGTGCGGAGTTGTGCTGTGTGCCTGTGGCAGCGCTGGCTTTTAGAGCCATAATCCTCAATTACTACAAACGATATTCTGGAGCTCCTCGGAGAACGATCGGATTAAAAGGAGTGCGTTGCTGGAAAAACGGCCGTTTTTCATCCTTTCTCCAATTTCAATATATGGGGTGTCAAACGAAAGCTAGTGATGAGTAGAATTCAATAAAAGTGCATTAAGGCAGCTTCGCGATACCTGCAATTATAGCATTTGCGTGGTTGGGATCCTTTTGATTCGCGATTTTATAATTTCTTAGGGTATTGTTAAAAATATTATACAATATCTTAAAAATGATCTGGTTTATAAGTTCTTTCAAGTAAAGTCATTTAAAACGTTTCAATGAAAAATATTCTTTATTTCAGTTGGCACTAAAATAGCGAATTGCGCTTGCCTTCAGACCTTTGGGGGCCGCCATTTTGAATGCATGCATTTGATTTTGGATTATTTTAAATCTTTGTAAGCTAGGACCTCACCAATCAATGTACTATCTCGTTCAAATAGGAGTTTCACTCTAGACAGGGCAAAATAATTCAATTTTTAAAGAAAATCGCAGCTAAAAATATTAGGCTTTAAATTTTTGACTTTTTTAATTTTCATTCAATTTTAATGATTTCCTGCAAAATACAAGAACATAGTACAGGGATTCATAATCTCAAGTTTCATCAAAATCCGTTGGAAAATGTGACCGCTAGAGGGCCACAAAAACATGAAAAAAATGCATATTTAAACGGCCGCCATTTTGAAATTTGCACATGCATGATCACCAAAATATCAGAAACTGTAGGTGTAAGTTATGCTTATCTTGAAACCAAGTTTCATATATGTCGAATCAAAATTGCGACTTTTAAAAGCCTTTGAAATTTCGACCTTCAACTGGCCGCCATTTTGTTTTTTGCAACCTGACCTCCATTATTTTTACGCAATTTTTTAGATACTTATAATTTCTATCAAACTGCCGAGCTTCATGAAAATCTGTTGAAAGCTTTGACCACTATTACAACAACAAAATTTTGCACGTTTTTCGACCTTTGAGCGGCCGCCATTTTGTTTCTGCCGTACCGACTTTGGATTTTTTATTGTGAGATTCATCACATACTTCAATGAACCTTTGTACCAAATTTCATCCAAATCGGAGCTACACTTTGGTCAGAACAGAAATCGCGATTTTTCGTCTAAAATGGCCGCCATTTTGTTTTTGCTCGCCCGATATAGCTGGTTCACGAACTTAACCGAGATAATAACCCAATACACCTTTCCTCAAAATTTGGTGAAAATCGAAGCAAAATTGCAACCTCTAGCGTGGTCACAAATTTCGTTACATCCCATATATATATATATATATATATATATATATATATATATATATATATATATATATATATATATATATATATATATATATATATATATATGATGCTTTCCGCAATAGGTAAATTTCTCTCGAGAAATTTACCTAAAAAATTGAATTCTAATTTCTATTCACAACAAATTGCATTTCAAAACCTATCCATAAAAAATTGTATTTCAATTTCTATTTACAACAAATTGCATTTCAAAACCTATTCATAAACAAGTTGGGTAAACAGACCTACGGTCATGTCAGAAGGGTTTTGTATTCAATTTACAAAATGCAGTCACCAGATCGAATAAAATCAAGAAACGATTTTATTGGAGAAAATATGAAATTGAAGATCATACTATTATTAACAAAGTTGAACGAATTTCGTGTTCTGAGATTTTTGTTGTTGTTATACTCATAAATATCTCCCTTGATAATTATTCAGATATCCATTCGCTAGGGAGGAAACACATATTTCATGTATTTCCCCCCTGTGCCCCCACTGAAGCAAAAACTGGCAGTTTAACAACTGTTTTGAAAAGCTCCCATGAAAACTTTCATTCCATACTCATACCGGCTACGTTTGATGAATTTTTATTTTCAGGAGCCACTCTCCTGTACTGTTATCATCGATTAATGGCCAATTTTTTCGAATCCTAGAATGGTTACAAAGCCCTTTTGCTAGGAGCTCTCTCCCGCCTCCTTGACTTGCTTCGCTTATGAGTATTAATTGTAGGTACTCATCTTCAGTCATTCATCAAATTGAATCAAGTGTTCAAAGCATGCACCTTAAACGTTGAAGTTGGGAAAAAATAACTCAAAATTATTCAATCTTCGCATTTAAAACAGCCACCATTTTGTTTTACGATTACTGATACCACTAGCTGAACCGATTCGCAAAGATATTCATGACACCTATCATTCCTGAAATTTTCATGCAAATCCTAGCAAAACTGTAGTGTCTGAGTCGGTAAAAAGCGCATGTTGTTCCATAGCCATATGTTGCCATAGTAATAAATGCAGCGCATATTGTTCCATAGTAATACAGGAAAATTCAAACCGCTATAACTTCGCTAAATATGATTCAATCTTTATGAAACTTTCAGGATAGATCAACCTTATGAATTTAAGGGTACCGTTAAGATTTTATTCAAGAAAACATAAAATCGATAAATCATACTATTACTAACAAAGTTGAGTGAATTGCGACTTCTCACGTATTTGTTGTTGTTGTACTCACCAAGGCCTACATTCCTGATTTTTTTCAGATTTTTCGGATCACAGGTGTCCAATCGCGAGGGGGGGGGACACAAATTTTTCGTGTATTTCCCCTCCCTGTGCGCTCCTCGAAGCAAACTTTGCCAAACAAAGACCTGTTTTGAAAAGTTCTCATCAAGACCTTTCATTTGATACCCATATCGGCCACCTTCAATGAATTTTTTTTTCGGGGGGTCACTCCCCTATATGGGGAGACCCCCCTTAAATACCTTATAAAATTTTTTTTGTATTCGAACTTTGAAGAGAACACCACTTTACACCTACATACAAAATTTGATGTTTCTAGCTTAAGTAGTTTCCGAGAAAAACTGCTGTGACACACGGACGGACGGACGGACAGACAGACGGACAGACGGACCGACAGGACGCGATTTTAGAAGGGTTTTGTAAAATTATTTTACAAAACCCTAAAAATTGCATTGCATTCTATTCATAACCCATTACCACGAGTCGTAGTACAACCCATTGTTTAAAGTTGGTCACGTGGACCTCATACATTCATGTAGGGTTCAATGTGCATTCCTTAGTTTCTTTAATTATCGGAAGGTCAAGTACAATTGTCATTGCACAAGACTTCCCGATATATGGAAACACATAAGAACGTTGTGGTCACGTGGACCACACACAGTTCATTCACACAGTATGTGTTTCCATCATGCATGATACATACGAGGAAGGTCAAGTGCAATTTCTACTTTCGTATGCGGAAGAAATTTAATATTTCACTTTCTAAGGCGGGCCGAACATCGCGAGCTTGTGTGTAGGTCCCAAGGGGTTTGCAAATGTTTCTTGTAAAATTTAGTTTTAGAAATTTTTATTTCAGGGAATGTAATACAATGCATTCAGGCAGCTTCCCGATACCTGCAATTGCAGTTTTTTGCGTGGTTAGGATACTTTTGATTCCGAAACCATACAGCTGTAAAATCATCGGAAAGGGGAGTCGGAAGTGCCTGAATATCAAAATCGCGCTGTTATTGTACTCAAGAACATAAAAAATTAAAGATCTTCACCACAACGATGTTCTGGAGCTCCTCGGAAAACGATCGGATTACAAGGAGTGCGTTGCTGGAAGAACGGCCGTTTTTCAAACTTTCTCGAATTTCGATATATGGGGTGTCAAACGAAAGCTAGTGATGAGTAGAATTCAATAAAAGTGCATTCAGGCAGCTTCGCGATACCTGCAATTGCAGATTTTTGCGTGGTTGGGATACTTTTGATTCCGAAACCATACAGCTGTAAAATCATCGGAAACGGGAGTCGGAAGTGCCTGAATATCAAAATCGCGCTTTTATTGTACTCAGGAACATAAAAAAATTAAAGGTGTTCACTACAACGATATTCCAGAGTTCCTCGGAAAACGATTGGATTGCAAGGAGTGCGTTGCTGGAAAAATGGCAGTTTTCATACTTTCTCCAATTTTAATATATGGGCTGTCAAACGAAAGCTAGTGATGAGTAGAATTCAATAAAAGTGCATTCAGGCAGCTTCGCGATACCTGCAATTGCAGTTTTTTGCGTGGTTGGGATACTTTTGATTCCGAAACCATACAGCTGTGAAATCATCGGAAACGGAAGTCGGAAGTGCCTGAATATCAAAATCGGGCTGTTATTGTACTCAGGAACATAAAAAAATTTAAGATCTTCGCTACAACGATTTTCTGGAGTTCCTCGGAAAACGATCGGATTAAAAGGAGTGCGTTGCTGGAAGAACGGCCGTTTTTCATACCTTCTCCAATCTCAATATATGGGGTGTCAAACGAAAGCTAGTGATGAGTAGCATTCAATAAAATTGCATTCAGACACCTTCGCGATACCTGCAATTGCAGTTTTTTGCGTGGTTGGGATACTTTTGACTCCGAAACCATACAGTTATAAAATCATCTGAAACGGGAGTCGGAAGTGCCTGAATATCAAAATCGCGCTGTTATTGTACTCAGGAACAGAAAAAATTTAAAGATCTTCACTACAACGATATTCTGGAGTTCCTCGGAAAACAATCGGATTAAAAGGAGTGCGTTGCTGGAAAAACTGCCGTTATTCAAACTTTCTCGAATTTCCAATATATGGGGTGTCAAACGAAAGCTAGTGATGACTCGAATTCAATAAAAATGCATTCAGACAGCTTCGCGATAGCTGCAATTGCAGTTTTCTGCGTGGTTGGGATACTTTTGATTCCGAAACCATACAGCTGTAAAATCATCGGAAACGGGAGTCGGAAGTGCCTGAACATCAAAATCGCGCTGTTATTGTACTCAGGAACATAAGAAAAATAAAGGTCTTCACTTCAACGATATTCTGGAGTTCCTCGGAAAACGATCGGATTAAAAGGAGTGCGTTGCTGGAATAACGGCCGTTCTTCATACTTTCTCCAATTTCAATATATGTGGTGTCAAACGAAAGCTAGTGATGAGTAGAATTCAATAAAAGTGCAGTCAGGCAGCTTCGCGATACCTGCGATTGCAGTTTTTTTGCGTGGTTGGGATACTTTTGATTCCGAAACCATACAGCTGTAAAATCATCGGTAACGCGAGTCGGAAGTGCACGAATATCAAAATCGCGCTGTTATTGTACTCAGAAACATAAAAAAATTAAAGATCTTCACTACAACGATATTCTGGAGTTCCTCGGAAAACGATCGGATTAAGAGGAGTGCACTGCTGGAATAACGGCCGTTCTTCATACTCTCTCCTATTGCAATATATGTGGTGTCAAACGAAAGCTAGTGATGAGTAGAATTCAATAAAAGTGCATTCAGGCAGCTCCGCGATACCTGCATTCGCAATTTTTTGTGTGGTTGGGATACTTTTGATTCCGAAATCATACAGCTGTAAATCATCGGAAACGGGAGTCGGAAATGCCCGAATATCAAAATCGCGCTGTTATTGCACTCAGGAACATAAAAAAACTAAAGATTATCACTACAACGATATTCTGGAGTTCCTCGGAAAACGATCGGATTAAAAGGAGGGCATTGCTGGAATAACGGCCGTTTTTCATACTTTCTCCAATTTCAATATATGGCGTGTCAAACGAAAGCTAGTGATGAGTAGAATTCGATAAAAGTGCATTCAGGCAGCTTCGCGATACCTGCAATTGCAGTTTTTTGCGTGGTTGGGATACTTTTGATTCCGAAATCATACAACTGTAAATCATCGGAACCGGGAGTCGGAAATGCCCGAATATCAAAATTGCGCTGTTATTGCACTCAGGAACATAAAAAAACAAAAGATTATCACTACAACGATATTCTGGAGTTCCTCGGAAAACGATCGGATTAAAAGGAGGGCGTCGCTGGAATAACGGCCGTTTTTCATACTTTCTCCAATTTCAATATATGGCGTGTCAAACGCAAGCTAGTGATGAGTAGAATTCGATAAAAGTGCATTCAGGCAGCTACACGATACCTGCAATTGCAGTCTCTTGCGTGGTTGGGATTTTTTTGGTTCCGAAACCATACAGCTGTAAAATCATCGGAAACGGGAGTCGGAAGTGCCTGAATATCAAAATCGCGCTGTTATTGTACTCAAGAACATAAAGAAATTAAAGATCTTCACTACAACGATGTTCTGGAGTTCCTCGGGAAACGTTCGATTACAAGGAGTGCGTTGCTGGAAAAACGGCCGGTTTTCATACTTTCTCTAAATTCAATATATGGGGTGTCAAAGGAAAGCTAGCGATGAGTAGAACTCAAAAAAATGCATTTGGGCAGCTTCGCGATACCTGCAATTGCAGTTTTTTTGCGTGGTTAGGATACTTTTGAGTCCGATACCATACAGCTGTAAAATCATCGGAAACGGGAGTCATAAGTGCCTGAATATTAAAATCGCGCTGTTATTGTACTCAGGAACATGAAAAAATTATGGATCTTCACTACAACGATATTCTGGAGTTCCTCGGAAAACGACCGGATTGCAAGGAGTGCGTGGTTGGAAAAGTGGCCGTTATTCATACTTCCTCCAATCTCAATATATGGGGTGTCAAACGAAAGCTAGTGATGAGTAGAAATTCAATAAAAGTGCATTCTGGCAGCTTCGCGATACCTGCAATTGCAGTTTTTTGCATGGTTGGGATACTTTTGATTCCGAAACCATACAGCTGTAAAATCATCGGAAACGGGAGTCGGAAGTGCCTGAATATCAAAATCGCGCTGTTTTTGTACTCAGGGACATACAAGAATTAAAGATTCTCACTACAACGATATTCTGGAGTTCCCCGGAAAACGATCGGATTGCAAGGAATGCGTTGCTGGAAGAACGCCCGTTTTTCATACTTTCTGGAATTTCAATATATGGCGTGTCAAACGAAAACTAGTGATGAGTAGAATTCAATGAAAGTGCATTCAGGCAGCTTCGCGATAGCTGCAATTGCAGTTTTTTGTGTGATTGGGATACTTTTGATTCCGAAACCATACAACTGTAAAATCATCGGAAACGGGAGTCGGAAGTGCCTGAATATCAAAATCGCGCTGTTATTGTACTCAGGAACAGAAAAAATTTAAAGATCTTCACTACAACGATATTCTGGACTTCCTCGGAAAACGAACGGATTAAAAGGAGTGCGTTCCTGGAAAAACGGCCGTTTTTCATACCTTCTCCAATTTCAATATATATATGTATATGGTATATGGGGTGTCAAGCGAAAGCTAGTGATGAGTAGAATCCAATAAAAGTGCATTAAGGTAGCTTCGCGATAGGTGCAATTGCAGTTTTTTGCGTGATTGGGATACTTTTGATTCCGAAATCATACAGCTGTAAAATCATCGGAAACGGGAGTCGGAAGTGCCTGAATATCAAATTCGCGCTGTTATTGTACTCAGGAAATTAAAAAATTTAAGGATCTTCACTACAACGATATTCTGGAGTTCTTCGGAAAACGATCGGATTAAAAGGAGTGCGTTGCTGGAAAAACGGCCGTTTTTCATTTTTTCTCCAATTTCAATATATGGGGTGTCAAACGAAAGCTAGTGATGAGTAGAATTCAATAAAATTGCATTCAGGCAGCTTCGCGATACCTGCAATTGCAGTTTTTTGCGTGGTTGGGATACTTTTGATTCCGAAACCATACAGCTGTAATATCATCGCAAATGGGAGTCGAAAATGCCTGAATTTCAAAATCACGCTGTTATTGTACTCAGGAACAGATAAAAATTAAAGATCTTCACTACAACGATATTCTGGAGTTCTTTCGAAAAGGATCGGATTAAAAGGAGTGCGTTGCTGGAAAAACGGCCGTTTTTCATACTCTCTCCTATTTCAATATATGGGCTGTCAAACGAAAGCTAGTGTTGAGTAGAATTCAATAAAATTGCATTCTGGCAGCTCCGCGATACCTGCAAATGCAGTTGTTTGAGTGGTTGAGATACTTTTGATTCCGAAACCATACAGCTGTAAAATCATCGGAAACGGGAGTCGAAAATGCCTGAATTTCAAAATCACGCTGTTATTGTACTTAGGAACAGAAAAAAATTAAAGATCTTCACTACAACGATATTCTGGAGTTCTTTCGAAAACGATCGGATTAAAAGGAGTGCGTTTTTGGTAAAATGGCCGTCTTTCATACTTTCTCCAATTTCAATATATAGGGTGTCCAACGAAAGCTAGTGATGAGTAAAATTCAATAAAAAATCCCCGTTGGCAGCACCAGCCGGAAAGGTAAATTTCTCGTATGTAGCGTAAAGTTTCGAAAAAGAATTTGGCTTGCCTACTACTAAACTTCTTTCTGCAATTTTCGTAGTACCACATGGGTATTTATTAACATAAAAAAAATCTGGCCACGTTCGTCGTTAGAAACCTTGTATCGGGGCGCAAATATTTTGCTAATTAAATTGAGTTGCATGCGTATGGATTACATATTGTTGTAAACATATAAATACCGGTTTCGCCCTTCTCGCATCTGCTGTTTACACAGTTCACAGTGGTAACCACACAAAGGCTTAAATAGCTCGAATAGTTAATTTCAAAAGATTTCCATAAAAGTTTAATCAGCACTTGCATTGCCATTATTATATACATTTCAATTTTTTTCTGAACTGTTAGGGCCGTCATTTCGATTTTTATTGAAATCGGCTGCTAAAAATTTTAAGCTGTAAATTTTCGACTGTTTTATTTGTCATTCGATTTGCATAATCAAATTCAATTAACTTGCCTTAATAACTTATAATTTCAAGTTTCAACGGAATCTGTTGAGAATCTTGGCTGCTAGAGGGCTACAGAAATAAAAAAAATTGTATGCCATCCGCCTGTATGGGGAGACCCGCCTGTATGGGGAGACCCCCTTAAATACCTTAAAATATTTTCTTGCACTGCAAATTTCAAGAGGCACCACTTTTGACCTACGTAGAAAATTTCCTCATTCTAGCTCATGTGGTTTGCGAGAAAACTTGTTATGACGCACGAACAAACGGGCGGAGGGACGGACAGACAGACAAGTCGCGATTTTATAATTGTTTAGGGTATTGTTAATAATATTAAACAATATCTCAAAAATGATCTGGTTTATAAGTTCTTTCAAGTAAAGTCATTTAAAATGTTTGAATGAAAAATATTCATTATTTCATTTGGCACTAAAATAGCGAATTGCGCTTGCCTTCAGACCTTTGGGGGCCGCCATTTTGAATGCATGTATTTGATTTTGGATTATTTCAAATCTTTGTACGCTAGGACCTCATAAATCAATGTACTTTCTCGTTCAAATAGGAGTTTCACTCTAAACAGGGCAAAATAATTCAATTTTTAAAGGAAATCGCAGTTAAAAATATTAGGCTTTAAATTTTCGACTTCTTTATTTTTCATTCAATTTTAATGATTTCCTGCAAAATACAAGAACATAGTACAGGGATTCATAATCTCAAGTGTCATCAAAATCCGTTGGAAAATGTGACCGCTAGAGGGCCACGAAGACATGAATAAAACGCATATTTAAACGGCCGCCATTTTGAAATTTTCACATGCATGATCACCAAAATATCAAAGACCGTAGGTCCAAGTAATGTTTATTTTGAAGCCAAGTTTCGTATATGTCGGATCAAAATTGCGACTTTTAAAAGCCTTTGAAATTTCGACCTTCAACTGGCCGCCATTTTGTTTTTTGCAGCCTGACCTCCAGTTTTTTACGTAATTCTTTAGATACTTATAATTTCTATCAAATTACCGAATTTCATGAAAATCTGTTGAAAGCTTTGACCACTATTGCAACAACAAAATTTTGCACGTTTTTCGACCTTTGAGCGGCCGCCATTTTGTTTCTGCCCAACCGACTTTGGATTTTTTATTGTGAGATTCATCACATACTTCAATGAACCTTTGTACCAAATTTCATCCAAATCGGAGCTACACTTTGGTCAGAACAGAAATCGCGATTTTTCGTCTAAAATGGCCGCCATTTTGTTTTTGCCCCGCCGATATAGCTGGTTCACGAACTTAACCGAGATAATTACCCAATACACCTTTCCTGAAAATTTGGTGAAAATCGAAGCAAAATTGCAACCTCTAGCGTGGTCAAAAATTTCGTTATATCCCATATATATATATATATATATATATATATATATATATATATATATATATATATATACATATATATATATATATATATATATATATATATATATATATATATATATATATATATATATGATGCTCTCCGCAATAGGTAAATTTCTCTCGCGAAATTTACCTAAAAATTAAAGATCTTCACTACAACGATATTCTGGAGTTCCTCGGAAAACGATCGGATTAAAAGGAGTGCGTTGCTGGAAAAACGGCCGTTTTTCATACTTCCTCGAATTTCAATATATGGCGTGTCAAACGAAAGCTAGTGCTGAGTAGAATTCAATAAAAGTGCATTCAGGCAGCTTCGCGATACCTGCAATTGCAGTTTTTTGCGTGGTTGGGATACTTTTGATTCCGAAACCATACAGCTGTAAAATCATCGAAAACGGGAGTCAGAAGTGCCTGAATATCAAAATCGCGCTGTTATTGTACTCAGGAACATAAAAAAATTGAAGATCTTCCCTACAACCATATTCTGGAGTTCCTCGGAAAACGATCGAATTGCAAAGGGTGTGTTGCTGGAAAACGGCCGTTCTTCATACTTTCTCGAATTTCAATATATGGCGTGTCAAACGAAAGCTAGTGATGAGTAGAATTCAATGAAAGTGTTTTCAGGCAGCTTCGCGATAGCTGCAATCGCAGTTTTTTGCGTGGTTGGGATACTTTTGATTCCAAAACCATACAGCTGTAAAATCATCGGAAACGGGAGTCGGAAGTGCCTGAATATCTAAATCGCGCTGTTATTGTACTCAGGAACAAAAAAAAATTAAAGATCTTCACTACAACGATATTCTGGAGTTCTTCGGAAAACGATCGGATTAAAAGGAGTGCATTGCTGGAAAAACGTTTTTCATACTTTCTCCAATTTCAATATATGGGGTGTCAAACGAAATCTAGTGATGAGTAGGATTGAATTAAATTGCATTCAGGCAGCTTCGCGATACGGCAATTGCAATTTTTTGCGTGGTTGGGATACTTTTGATTCCGAAACCATACAGCTGTAAAATCATCGGAAACGGGAGTCGGAAGTGCCTGAATATCAAAATCGCGCTGTTATTGTACTCAGGAACATTAAAAAATTAAAGATCTTCACTACAACGATATTCTGGAGTTCTTTCGAAAACGATCGGATTAAAAGGAGTTCGTTGCTGGAAAAACGGCCGTTTTTCATACTTTCTCCGATTTCAATATTTGGGGTGTCAAACGAAAGCTAGTGATGAGTAGAATTCAATAAAAGTTTATTAAGGCAGCTTCGCGATACCTGCAATTGCAGTTTTTTGCGTGGTTGGGATACTTTTGATTCCGAAAACATACAGCTGTAAAATCATCGGGAACGGGAGTCGGAAGTGCCTGAATATCAAAATCGCGCTGTTATTGTACTCAGCAACATAAAAAAAGTAAGGATCTTCACTAGAACGATATTCTGGAGTTCCTCGGAAAACGGTCGGATTAAAAGGACTGCGTTGCTGGAAAAACTGCCGTTTTTCATACTTTCTCCAATTTCAATATATGGGGTGTCAAACGAAAGCTAGCGATGAGTAAAATTCAATAAAAGTGCATTCAGTCAGCTTTGCGATACCTGCAATTGCAGCTCTTTGCGTGGCTGGGATACTTTTGATTCCGAAACCATACAGCTGTAAAATCATCGGAAACGGGAGTCGGAAGTGCCTGAATATCAAAATCACGCTGTTGTTGTACTCAGGAACATACACAAATCAAAGATCTTCATTCTAACGATATTCTGGAGTTCCTCGGAAAACGATCGGATTAAAAGGAGTGCGTTGCTGGAAAAACGGCCGTTTTTCATATTTTCTCGAATTTCAATATATGGGGTGTCAAACAAAAGCTAATGATGAGTAGAATTCAATAAAAGTGCATTCAGGCAGCTTGGCGATACCTGCAATTGCAGTTTTTTGCGTGCTTGGGATACTTTTGATTCCCAAACCATACAGCTGTAAAATCATCGGAAACGGGAGTCGGATGTGTCTGAATATCAATATCGCGCTGTTACTGTACTCAGGAACATAAAAAAATTAAAGATCTTCACTACAACGATATTCTAGAGTTCCTCGGAAAACGATCGAGTTGCAAGGAGTGCGTTGCTGGAAAAACGGCCGTTTTTCATTCTTTCTCCAATTTCAATATATGGCGTGTCAAACGAAAGCTAGTGATGAGTAGAATTCAATGAAAGGGTATTCAGGCAGCTTCGCGATACCTGCAATTGCAGTTTTTTGTGTGGTTGGGATACTTGTGATTCCGAAACCATACAGCTGTAAAATCATCGGAAACGGGAGTCGGAAGTGCCTAAATATCAAAATTGCGCTGTTACTGTACTCAGGAACATAAAAAAATTAAAGATCTTCACTACAACGATATTCTGGAGTTCCTCGGAAAACGATCGGATTAAAAGGAGTGCGTTGCTGGAAAAACGGCCGTTTTTCAAACTTTCTCGAATTTCAATATATGTGGTGTCAAACGAAAGCTAGTGATGAGTAAAATTCAATGAAAGTGCATTCAGGCAGCTTCGCGATACCTGCAATTGCAGTTTTTTGCGTGGTTGGGATACTTTTGATACCGAAACCATACAGCTGTAAAATCATCGGAAACGGGAGTCGGAAGTGCCTGAATATCAAAATCGCGCTATTATTGTACTCAGGAACATAAAAAAATTAAAGATCTTCACTACAACGATATTCTGGAGTTCCTCGGAAAACGGTCGGATTAAACGGAACCGTTGCTGGAAAAACGGCCGTTTTTCATACTTTCTCGAATTTCAATATATGGGGTGTCAAAAGAAAGCTAATGATGAGTAGAATTCAATAAAAGTGCATTCAGGCAGCTTCGCGATACCTGCAATTGCAGTTTTTTGTGTGGTTGGGATACTTTTGATTCCGAAACAATACAGCTGTAAAACCATCGGAAACGGGAGTCGAAAGTGCCTGAATATAAAAATCGCGCTGTTATTGTACTCAGAAACATAAAAAAATTAAAGATCTTCACTACAACGATATTCTGGAGTTCCTCGGAAACGATCGGATAAAAAAGAGTGCGTTGCTGGAAAAACGTGTTTCATACTTTCTCGAATTTCAATATATGGCATGTCAAACGAAAGCTAGTGATGAGTAAAATTCAATGAAAGTGCATTCAGGCAGCTTCGCGATAGCTGCAATTGCAGTTTTTGCGTGGTTGTGATACTTTTGATTCCGAAACCATACAGCTGTAAAATCATCGGAAACGGGAGTCGGAAGTGCCTGAATATCAAAATCGCGCTGTTATTCTACTCAGGAACATAATAAAATCAAAGATTTTCATCCCAACAATATTCTGGAGTTCCTCGGAAAACGGTCGGATTAAAAGGAGTGGGTCGCTGGAAAAACGACCGTTGTTCATACTTTCTCGAATTTCAATATATGGGGTGGCAAACGAAAGCTAATGATGAGTAGAATTCAATAAAAGTGCATTCAGGCAGCTTCGCGATACCTGCACTTGCAGTTTTTTGCGTGGTTGGGATACTTTCGATTCCGAAACCACACAGCTGTAAAATCATCGGAAACGGGAGTCGGAAGTGTCTGAATATCAAAATCGCGCTGTTACTGTACTCAGGAACATAAAAAAATTTAAAATCTTCACTACAACGATATTCTGGAGTTCCTCGGAAAACGATCGGGTTGCAAGGAGTGCGTTGCTGGAAAAACGGCCGTTTTTCATTCGTTCTCCAATTTCAATATATGGCGTGTCAAACGAAAGCTAGTGATGAGTAGAATTCAATGAAAGTGCATTCAGGCAGCTTCGCGATAGCTGCAATTGCAGTTTTTTGCGTGGTTGGGATACTTTTGATTCCGAAACCATACAGCTGTAAAATCATCGGAAACGGGAGTCGGAAGTGCCTGAATATCAAAGTCACGCTGTTATTGTACTCAGGAACATAAAAAAACTAATGATCTTCACTACAACGATAGTCTGGAGCTCTTCGGAGAACGATTGGATTAAAAGGACTGCGTTGCTGGAAAAACGGCCGTTTTTCATACTTTCTCCAATTTCAATATATGGCGTGTCAAGCGAAAGCTAGTGATGAGTAAAATTCAATAAAAGTGCATTCAGGCAGCATTGCGATACCTTCAAATGCAGTTTTTTGCGTGGTTAGTGATACTTTTGATTCCGAAACCATACAGCTGTAAAATCATCGGAAACGGGAGTCGGAAGTGCCTGAATATCAAAATCGCGCTGTTATTGTACTCAGGAACATAAAAAAATTAAAGATCTTCACTACAACGATATTCTGGAGTTCCTCGGAAAACGATCGGATTAAAAAGAGTGCGTTGCTGGAAAATCGTTTTTCATACTTTCTCCAATTTCAGTATATGGGGTGTCAAATGAAAGCTAGTGATGAGTAAAATTCAATGAAAGTGCAGTCAGGCAGCTTCGCGATAGCTGTAATTGCAGTTTTTGCGTGGTTGTGATACTTTTGATTCCGAAACTATACAGCTGTAATATCATCGGAAACGGAAGTCGGAAGTGCCTGAATATCAAAATCGCGCTGTTATTGTACTCAGAAACATAAAAAAATTAAAGATCTTCACTACAACGATATTCTGGAGTTCCTCGGAAGACGATTGGATTGCAAGGAGTGCGTTGCTGGAAAAACGGCCGTTTTTCATACTTTCTCCAATTTCAATATATGGGGTATCAAACGAAAGCTAGTGATGAGTAGAATTCAATAAATGTGCATTCAGGCAGCTTTGCGATAGCTGCAATTGCAGTTTTGGGCGTGGTTGGGATACTTTTGATTCCGAAACCATACAGCTGTAAAATCATCGGAAACGGGAGTCGGAAGTGCCTGAATATCAAAATCTCGCTGTTATTGTACTCAGGACCATCGAAAAAATTAAGTATCTTCACTACAACGATAGTCTGGAGCTCTTCGGAAAACGATTGGATTAAAAGGAGTGCGTTGCTGGAAAAACGGCAGTTTTTCATACTTTCTCCAATTTCAATATATGGCGTGTCAAACGAAAGCTAGTGATGAGTAAAATTCAATAAAAGTGCATTCAGGCAGCATTGCGATACCTTCAAATGCAGTTTTTTGCGTGGTTAGGGATACTTTTGATTCCAAAACCATACAGCTGTAAAATCATCGGAAACGGGAGTCGTAAGTGCCTGAATATCAAAATCGCGCTGTTATTGTACTCGGCAACATATAAAACTTAAAGATGTTCACTACAACGATATTCTGGAGTTCTTCGGAAAACGATCGGATTGCAAGGAGTGCGTTGCTGGAAAAACGGCCGTTTTTCATACTTTCTCCAATTTCAATATATGGGGTGTCAAACGAAAGCTAGTGATGAGTAGAATTCAATAAAACGGCATTCAGGCAGCTTCGCGGTACCTGCATTTGAAGTTTTTTGCGTGGTTAGGATACTTTTGATTCCGAAACCATACAGCTGTAAAATCATCGGAAACGGGAGTCGGAAGTGCCTGAATATCAAAATCGCGCTGTTATTGTACTCAGTAACATAAAAAAATTTAAGATTTTCGCTACAACGACATTTTGGAGTTCCTCGGAAAGCGGTCGGATTGGAAGGAGTGCGTTGCTGGAAAAACGGCCGTTCTTCACACTTTCTCCAATTTCAATACATGGGGTGTTAAACGAAAGCTAGTGATGAGTAGAATTCAATAAAAGTGCATTCAGGCAGCTTCGCGATACCTGCAATTGCAGTTTTTTGCGTGGTTGGGATACTTTTGATTCCGAAACCATACAGCTGTAAAATCATCGGAAACGGGAGTCGGAAGTGCCTGAATATCAAAATCGCGCTGTTATTGTACTCAGGAACATAAAAAAATTAAAGATCTTCACTACAACGATATTCTTGAGTTCCTCGGAAAACGGTCGGATTAAAAGGAGTGCGTTGCTGGAAAAACGGCCGTTTTTCATACATTCTCCAATTTCAATATATGGGGTGTCAAACGAAAGCTAGCGATGAGTAGAATTCAATAAAAGTGCATTCAGGCAGCTTTGCGATAGGTGCGATTGCAGTTTTTTGCGTGGTTGGGATACTTTTGATTCCGAAACCATACAGCTGTAAAATCATCGGAAACGGGAGTCGGAAGTGCCTGAATATCAAAATCGCGCTGTAATTGTACTCAGGAACGTAAAAAGGCTAAAGATCTTCACTACAACGATATTCTGGAGTTCCTCGGAATACGATCGGATTAAAAGGAGTGCGTTGCTGCAAAAACGGCCGGTTTTCATACTTTCTCCAAACTCAATATATGGGGTGTCGAATGAAAGCTAGGATGGATAGAGTTCAATAATAGTGCATTCAGGCAGCTTCGCGATACCTGCAAATGCAGTTTTTTGCTATTCCCTGGTAACATTTCCCTTGTCCATTGTCCCAGGTACTTAATCCATAGTAATAGTTCGCCGATTCCTACTACCGGATCCCTGATACCGGGTCCCTGGTCCCTTGTTCTTGGTCCCTTGTCTCTTGCGCCGAGTCCATGGTCCCTGGTTCTCGGTCCTTCGTCCCTCATCCCTGACCCTAGGTTTCTATCCCCTGGTCCCTGCTCCCTGGACCCTGGTCCTAGGTTCCTGATCCCTGGGCCCTGGTCGTTGGTCCCTCGTCGCAGGTCTCTGGTCACTGGTCCCTAAAACCTGGTCACTGGTCGCTGGTCCCTGTGCCCTGATCCTGGAACCCTGGCCCTGGTCTTTGGTTCCAAGAACGTGGTCCCTGGTTCCTGGTCCCTGGACCCTCCTCCTTAGTCCCAGGTCCCTAATCTCTTGCTCCTTCTCTAGTTTTTGGTCCTTGGACCCTTATTCCAATTCCCATTTCCCTGGTCCCTGGTGAGTGGTCCCTAGTAAGTGATCCCTGGTCCTTGGTCCCTAGTCCCAAGTTCCTGGTTCCAGATACTTTTTTTTTGTGTTAGGGAGGTGAAGGCATTTACGCCCGCCGAGTCTGGCAGTATGGGACTCCCATGGAGGATACCTTTGGACTACCCACTAAACACCTCCCCTGTCAGTCTGAGAACCTAGCCTGGAACCGTTTGACACATTAATTTGGGCCAGGTCTCGTTTTGTTACGCCGTGGGGCACCTTCAAGCTGGGGAGTCCCTTTCCTAGCGGGAGGGGAGAGGGGAAGAGGAAATGCCAGCGATCCCCCAGCCCCAGCGCCTCCGGCTGCTGTGAGTCCCCTTTTATATTTTAGGACTGCCCGAGCATAATGTGCCGACAATCGGGAGACCGTGACTTACCGATCTTGTGCAGGTAAGACTGAAAACACCCGTGCCCGCTCAAAAGCTGGGTCAGATAAAAGTCAGTCTCACCGTGCCTTTGATTTAGCCACGGTCCCACATTCGGGATGAGGCGCGCAGTCCACCTTCCCTTCGTGCAATTCCCCCAAGACTGCTGCCAATCGTTGAGTGAGCGTTGTCTCTCCTCGCGGACAACCATCTACCTCGCATCCTCGTTTCGGTGCAGGTAAATAGCGCGGCGCTCTCTCGCAAGGAGAGCGACAGCTATCACGCCTGCGATCACTCTCACCACTGAGTCGGAGACTGTTAGATACGAAGATGCAATTCTCAGTGCTCCTCTTCTCTGTACCTGTGCCAATTGTTTTCGGTATACCTCCTTGCTGAGACCGTCGCCCCATACCTCTGCTCCGTACAGTAGCACTGACCCTACAGCACTCATCAAGAGGCATCTTCTTGATGGGCTGGGTCCCCCTACGTTGGCCATAAGTCGACTCAGGGCCGATATTCCCGAAGCAGCCTTCTCAGCCGTTGCCCTGATTTGCTCAGAGGAACTCATCTTCGAGTCGATCAGTAGCCCCAGGTACTTCACCGCTGGCTTCGATTCGATTTGTATATCTCCAATACTAATCATCCTTACTCTAGGGATTCTCTTTTTTGTCAAGATGACCACTTCGGTTTTCTCCAGTGCTAAACTGAGCCCGCGAGCAGTCATCCAGTCCCTCAGTCGGCGCATTAGCGTACCTAGCCTAAGTTGCGCTTGTTCAACGGTGCGTCCGGTGACCAGAGCCGCAACATCATCCACATAGCCGACCAAGCGCGACTCATCTGGCATCTCAAGTCTCAATAGCCCGTTGTAAGACACGTTCCACAGGTCCGGACCAAGGATAGATCCCTGGGCAACACCCGATGTAATTTCCATCCTTCGTTGGCCCTGTGTTGTGTCGTAGAGCAGGCTTCGGTCCTTTAGGTAGTTCCTCAAAAGCCGCATTAGATATTCTGGAACTTGCAAAGAGTTTTCCAGCGTGTCCAGAATATCCACCCATCTAGCGGAGTTGAAAGCATTCCTGACGTCGAGTGTCACAAACAGGACGATCCGTCGCTTGGTGCGACTATATGGCTCTGCCTTTTGGACCACGTTCACCACGTCTGCAATCGCATCAATGGTAGAACGACCTGCTCTAAAGCCGTACTGCCGAGGAGATAGGTCCCCAGCAGCACGAATCGCGTCAGTGACTCTTCCCTTGATGAGTTTCTCTAGCACTTTCCCAGCCGTGTCTAGCATGCATAACGGGCGGTATGCAGACGGCGATTCGGGATTTCCCTTCCCCTTGCTGATCAGCACGAGCCTCGCCAACTTCCATCGTACCGGGAAAACCCCGTCCCGTAGGCAAGCGTTGAATGTGCTGAGCAGCAAGTCAGGACAATGGTGATAGACGAGCCGCAACCTCTCAGCTGGAACACCATCTGGACCTGGAGCCTTCCTCGCTTTCGAGGAGAGGACTGCCTCCTCCACTTCCAGCTGTGTGAAGAGTGGGCACTCTACTGCGGTTTCACCATGGACAGCGTCAACACGGACGGGATGGGCGGGGAAGAGTCCCCGCACTATCGCGTTCATTTTTTCCGCGTCATGTATACAAGGCTTCCGTAGAGCACCAAGTTTACCCATAACCAGCTTGTAGCCAAGGCCCCACGAATCCTTGTTCACATTGTCCACTAGGTCTTGCCAGCAGCAAGCCTTGCTAGTGTTGATCAGTTTGCGAAGGCATTTCCTGGCCAACTTATATGCTGCCACCTGGTTGCATGCCTCGTCACGGTTCCGCGCCCGTTGAGCCTCACGCCGAAGCTTGTGACACTCCCTCCACTTTTCAGCGATTTCAGTAGACCATCAGTACACTGGAGGCTTGCCGTGCCGAGGTCTTCGACGGGGCATAGAAGCGCAGCAAGCAGTCGTGATTATGCTCATAGTAGAGTTCACCACGTCTTGAGCTGCCAGTTCTTCCGTCCCCTCCGGTGCTCCCTGCAGCGGCTCACTTGCTGTGAGAACCTTGACGAACCTCTCGACGTCCATTTTTCCAATGTTCCATTCAGTTGTAGAAGGCCGAGAGCATGGACGTCGGGAGATAGCATCACTTATCTCAAGCAGAATGCACTGGTGATCACTGGCTGAGTAGTCCTCTAATACTTTCCAGTTGTGTATCCTCCGTAGTAAGGACTCTGAGGCGAATGTCACGTCCGGCATGGTTCCCTCACAGCCAATACGGTGGAAACTCGGCGTATTTCCGGAGTTTAGTACGACGAGGGCCATCCTGGCCGCCATTTCCAGGATTCGTTTTCCCCGCGGATCCGCCTGAGGCATGCCCCATTCGATTGCTTTAGCATTGAAGTCGCCCCCTACGAGCACTTTACCCTCTGCGTTTGAGACAGTGCCCTCCAGAGCATTAAGCTTGGCTTGGAAATCCCTGAGCACCGAACCCACACGAAACCATCCCCCGTCCACAACTCTCCGCTTGAAAGTCACTGTTCTGAACTCAGATAGCGGCAGTACCAGTTTCATCAGAGTACCATAATGCAGGACTTTTATTATGGTGTTCCTCACTCAGCAACAAGAAGTCGGCTTTCCTGTCCCTCGCAAACTGCTCAAGCAGATTTTGGGCGGTTGAACTGCGGTGTAGGTTTAGCTGTAGGATGCGGGTCATCGTAGCTCTGATTTGGCCTTGGCTAGGGCTTCCTGGAACACCCGGCATTTTCCTGATCTCAAGACGTGTCCGAAATCAGGTTTTGGATCAGCATCCTTGCAAAGAATACAGTGTGCCTCCTTCGTACACTCTTTTCTTTTATGTCCCATTTCACCGCATTTGTCAAAAAGGGAACTTCTAACGGATCCTTTGCATACTTGTGTGGTGTGACCATAACCAAGGCATTTGAAACATTGAAGAGGCGTTGCTCTTCGCCGTATCCTACAGACAACCCACCCTATTCGTACTTTGCCCTTGTTCAGAAATTGTTCGGCGTCCTTTTCTGTCAAGTCGACTATGGCCATGCGTTGTCCCCTGATGTTTTCTGGTGTCAGTCTCGCTTTGATCCTTCCCACGCTAGGGAACTCCCTTTTGATGGCCTCTTCTACCTTGGCCAGATCCGTCACGCAGTCAATGTCCCGTATTTCGATCGTTGCCATCGGCTCGAGCGGGGCTATAGTTGCGCTTTTGCCGAGGACTTTCTTTACTGCGTCACAGAATGCTTCTTTATTGCCGGCCTCTGCTCTGAATTCGACCAGTATGTGGCCCGACCGCGTTGGTCGTACTACTTTAATGTTAGTATTGATGTCTCTGGGCCTTACGTTTCCCCTGATGTCCCGCAGCACCTCCGTTTAGGATCGGCCATCTTGGGGCTTTACAAGCAGTGCCTGCTGCCGGGGACTTCGTCGTGGCTTCTGCCTCTCCTGTTTTGCATCAGGTCCTTTTTCTAATTGGGCGTCCGCTAATTTAATTTTCTGGCTTTTTTTGAAGGAGTTTCTTTGCGGCTTTCTTTCCTCCTTTTGTAAGCACTGTCTGGAACCCCTGATCCGGTGCCCCACGCCCGTCAAGTGCCTCTTCTTTCCTTCTTTTATCCCGATCTCCTTCAATTGGGCTAGACGCTATTCTTTTATTGACTTTTAATGATGGAGCTATCTGCATGTCACCTTTAGATTTTGCCCCAAGCGCCTCTTTAGCCTTCTGTTCATTTTCGGCCCTTAACCAGCTCCTCCGATAGAAAGTCTCATGCGATCTAGAAGCTCCTCTAGTTCAAGGAGCCCTTCCTTTGCTACTTTGCTAAATTTTGGGGAGTCGCATGCAGCTTGTATTCTTTTCAGAACATCTCCCGCTTTTCGAAGTAGTCTTTCCTCTCCGTATCGCTGGGCCGCTATTGTACCTTGCAACCATCGTTGGGAGAGGTTTTCGCGTTTCGTTTCTGAGTGCAGTACTTCCGCCACATTTTCAATGGTGGCGGTACAATCACGCGGTGTCTGGTCACTCTTTGCTTTTAGTACCGTAATCTCCTCGTTTGCTCCTAGATTTTTCGTTGCAATGTCGGGATTTGTGACCCTTGCATTGGTCGCTTTAGTAACGAATTTTCAGTGCTCTTTATGTTATTTTCCACTGCTCGAACACCTGAAGCATCCTGCCGAGTTTCCCGCTTCTCCTTAATAGGACGCTTGGGCGTTCGCATAATTTTTTTGCTGCGCCCAAACACCGCAGGAATCTCAGTCTGCACCAGACTGTCTGCTGTTCTCCGTTTTTCGTCTACCGTCACTGTCGTCATGTTGGTCTTCATTTTTTTCGTGGTTAGTACAGCTCTTGATGTACTGTTGACATCGTGGCTGCAACCGCTGGTTGCGTCGTCGTTATTATTTTTGGTTTCATTTTTTGGATGTTTTTGATCTTTTGATTTTGTTTGCTCCATTTTATTGGGTCCCCCCTCGGAGCCGCTATCTCCGTTCGTGTGTGTAGGCGCCTATTTGGTCCCATGGTTATCTTTGCAGAGCAGGGAGGCCATGCGAGGGTTGGCACAAGCCCTTATGGGGACAAGTGCTCAGAGCCAGACCAGCGCTAATCGGGAGTCCGTCTCAACCGAACCTACACCACCAACCCAATGGTGCGAACTTCGAACGTACTCCGAGGCCTGCCAAGGCTTTATCGGGACGGAGACGGTATGATAGTTGAATTGGAGCCATTCACACACGAGTTTTACCTCGGCGCTACTGTGCAAAGCAACTAGGTCCAAACCATCACATCCGCCAGCCCAAGGCGTCAATTCCAGTTCGTTATCCAAAGCGTAGTCCAGATACGATCAGAGTCGTTACCTGTTCCAGATACCTTGGCACTTAATCCCTGGTAACAATTCCCTGGTTCCTGATAACGGGTCACCAGTTCCTGCCCCTGCTTTCTGATCCCTGATCCTCGGCCCCTTTTTGCTGGTCCTGGCTCCCTGGTCCCTTGAAGCCGGTCCCTGGAACCTGGCGCCTGGTTTGTGGTCGCTAAACCCTTTTCCCTGGTTCCTGTTTGCTGGTCCCTACTCCCCGATCCCATGCAACTGCTCAATGGTCCCTGGCCCATGGTTCCTGGTCCCGGGTCCCTACACCTCTGATCCCTGGTCCCTGGCCCCTTGTCCCTGTTCCAGGTCCCTAGTCCCTGTTTCCTCGTTCTTTACGTCTGGTCCCTGGCCGATAGTCCCTGGTTCCTGGTCCCTTGTCCATGGTTCCTGGTCCCTTGCCCATGGTTCCTGGTCCCGGGTCCCTGACTATTGGCCGCTGGTTCCTGTCCCCTGGTCCCTTGTCCCCGGTTCCTGGTCCCTGTTCCCTAGTTCCTGGTCCCTGGTCCTTAGTTTCAGGCCCCTAGTCACTGACCCTTGGACAGTGGTTCCTGGCCCCGGCTCCCTTTGTCTCTGGTCCCTGGTCCCTGTTACCTGGTCACTGACCTCTGGTCCCTGGTCCCTGTTCCCTGGTCCCTAGTCCCTGGATCCTGGTCCGTGGTCCCTAAATCCTGGTCCCTGGCTACTGGTCGCTGGTTCCTTGTCCCTGGCCCCTTGTTCCTGCTCCCTGGTGTCTGAACCTTTGTACCAGCTCTTCGGTCCCTGGTTCCTAGTCCCTGGTCTTGGTACCTGTTCCCTGGTCACTGGTCCCTGGATCCTTGTCCCTGGTCCCTGGTCCCTTCCCATGGTCCCAGATCCATGCGCCCTGAATCCTATTCCCCGGTCCCTGGTCCCCGGTCCCTAGTACTTGTTCCCCGGTCCCTGGTGCCTAGTCCCTGATACTAGGTCACTGGTCTTATTCCCAAGTCTCTGGTCCCTGGTCCCTGTTCCTTGTCCCCAGATCCACGGCTGAGGCAACTGGTCCATGGCCCTTGGCCCCGGTTCATGGTCATTGGTCCCTGGTGCCTGGTGCCTGGTCCCTGGTCCCTGGTCCCTGGTCCCCTGTCTTTGGTCCTTGGTCCTGGTGCCTGGTCCCTGGCCCTGGTCCCTGATTACTTGTCCCTGATTCTTAGCCCCTGGTTTCTGGTCCCGGCCCCCTTGGTCCCAGGTTCCTGTTCCCTGATACCTGGTCACTGGTCCCATTCCCTGGTACCTGGTCCTCAGTCCCTGGACGCTGCTTTATGTTCGCTGGAGCCTGGTCTTGTCTTTGTTACCTGGTCCCATTATCCTGGTCCCTGGTCCTACACCCCAGGCTCTTCGTAGTTGTTCCCTTGTACCTGATCCCTTGTACCTGATCCCTTGTCCCTGCCCTTCAACACTGGTATCTGCTCCCTGGTTCCTTACAACAGATCACTGGTTCGCCGTCACTGGTTTCTGGCCCCTGATACCTGGTACCTTGTCCACGGTTCCATGCACCTGAAAATTATTTCATGATCCCTGCTCCATGTCCCTCATCCCTGGTCCCTATCATTGTCCCTGATCCCTGGTCCCAGTTCTATTGCCCCTTTTTCTGTTTCCTGGTCCTGATACTTTTGTCCCTGGTCCTGTTCCTTTTATCCCTGGTGCTTGCTGGTCCGTGATCCCTTGTCCCCGGTCCCTGGTTACTGGTCACTTGTCCCTAGTCCCTGGTCCCTGGTCCCATGTCCCTGGTCCCTCGTCCTTTGTTCATCGTCCCCTGTTACTGGTCCCTCGTCGTTGGTCCCTAGACCCTGGTCCCTGGTTCCTGGACCTTGATCTCTGGTCCCGGGTCCCTGATCCCTTGTCCCTGGTCCCTGGTTCTTGGTTTCTCGTCCCTGGTCCCTGGTTCCTGCTCCCCTGTCCTAGGTCCCTGGCGTGGGACCCCTGCTTAGCGGTCCTTAGCCGCTGGCCCGTGGTCCCTGGACCAAAGTCCCTTGAGACAGATCCCTATTCCCTGGCTAGTAGCCCCTTATCCTTAGTCCTGGTTCCCGGAAACATTTGCCTTGGCCTTGTTCCCTGGTCCACGGTGGTTGGTCTTTGTCCCTTGTCCTGGGCCCCTGGTCGAGTATCCCTTGTAAGTGGTCCCTTTTCCCTGTAATCTGTTTTTTGTCCCTGACCCCTTGTTCCCACTGCCTGTTCTCTGGTTTCTGGCCCCTGGTCCCTTCTCCCTCGTCCTTGGTCCCTGGTCCTTTTCCCTGGTTCCTGGTCCCTGATCCCTGACCTTTTTCTTTGTTTTATGGTAGGGAGGTGATTTACGCCCGCCGAGTCTGGCAGTGTGGAACTCCCATGGAGGATACCCTTGGACTACCCACTAAACACCTCCCCTGTCAATCTGAGAGCCTAGCCTGGAACCGTTTGACACATTACTTCGGGCCAGGTCTCGTTTTGTTACGCCGTGGGGTGCCTTCAAGCTGGGGAGTCCCTTTCCTAGCGGGAGGGGAGAGGGGAAGAGGAAATGCCAGCATTCCCCAGCCCCAGTGCCTCCGGCTGCTGTGAGTCCCTTTTATATTTTACGAATGCCCAAGCATAATGTGCCACCTGGTTCCATTTGTCAACCGATTTGAGCATCACCGGAACTATTTTATCTGGGGCGAGCTCTCCCATCTCCCTGTAGAGGTCCCTTCGCAGCCTGACCCATTTTGTACACGCAAAAAATGTGTGACAGGCATTGTCCTCCTCTCCTGGGCAAAACCGACAATCGGGAGACCGTGACTTACCGATCTTGTGCAGGTAAGACTGAAACACCCGTGCCCACTCAAAAGCTGGGTCAGATAAAAGTCAGTTTCACCATGCCTTCGTTTTAGCCATGGTCTCACATCCGGGGTGAGGTGCGCAGTCCATCTTCCCTTCAAGCGATTCCCCCAAGACTGCTGCCAATCGTTGAGCGAGCGTTGTCTCTCCTCGAGACAACCATCTCTCTTGCATCCTCGTTTCAGCGCAGGTAAATAGCGCGGCGCTCTCTCGCAAGGAGGGCGACAGCTATCACGCCTGCGATCACTCTCACCACTGAGTCGGAAACTGTTGGATACGAAGATGCAATTCTCAGTGCTCCTCTTCTCTGTACCTGTGCCAATCGTTTTCGGTATACCTCCTTGCTGAGAGCGTCGCCCCATACCTCTGCTCCGTACAGTAGCACTGACCCTACAGCACTCATCAAGAGGCGTCTTCTTGATGGGCTGGGTCCCCCTACGTTGGCCATAAGTCGACACAGGGCCGATATTCCTGAAGCAGCCTTCTCAGCCGTTGCCCTGATTTGCTCAGAGGAACTCATCTTCGAGTCGATCAGTAGCCCCAGGTACTTTACCGCTGGCTTCGATTCGATTTGTACGTCTCCAATACTGATCATCCTTACTCTAGGGATTCTCTTTTTTGTCAAGATGACCACTTCGGTTTTCTCCAGTGCTAAACTGAGCCCGCGAGCAGTCATCCAGTCCCTTACTCGGCGCATTAGCGTACCGAGCCCAAGTTGCGCTTGTTCAACGGTGCGTCCGGTGACCAGAGCCGCAACATCATCCGCATAGCCGACCAAGCGCGACTCATCTGGCATCTCAAGTCTCAGTAGCCCGTCGTAAGACACGTTCCACAGGTCCGGACCAAGGATAGATCCCTGGGCAACACCCGATGTAATTTCCATCCTTCGTTGGCCCTGTGTCGTGTTGTAGAGCAGGCTTCGGTCTCTTAGGTAGTTCCTCAAAAGCCGCATTAGAGATTCTGGAACTTGAAAAGAGTTTTCCAGCGTGTCCAGAATATCCACCCATCTAGCGGAGTTGAAGGCATTCCTGACGTCGAGTGTCACCAACAGGACGATCCGTCGCTTGGTGCGACTATATGGCTCTGCCTTTTGGACCGCGTTCACCACGTCTGCAATCGCATCAATGGTAGAACGACCTGCTCTAAAGCCGTACTGCCGAGGAGATAGGTCCCCAGCAGCACGAATCGCGTCAGTGACTCTTCCCTGGATGAGTTTCTCTAGCACTTTCCCAGCCGTGTCTAGCATGCATAACGGGTGGTATGCAGACGGCGATTCGGGATTTCCCTTGCCCTTGCTGATCAGCACGAGCCTCGCCAACTTCCATCGTACCGGGAAAACCCCGTCCCGTAGGCAAGCGTTGAATGTGCTGAGCAGCAAGTCAGGACAATGGTGATAGACACGAGCCACAACACCTCAGCTGGAACACCATCTGGACCTGGAGCCTTCCTCGCTTTCAAGGAGAGGACTGCCTCCTCCAGTTCCAGCTGTGTGAAGAGTGAGCACTCTACTGCGGTTTCACCATGGACAGCGTCAACACGGACGGGATGGGCGGGGAAGAGTCCCCGCACTATCGCGTTCATTTTTTCCGCATCATGTATACAAGGCTTCCGTAGGGCACCAAGTTTCTCCATGACCAGCTTGTAGCCAAGGCCCCACGAATCCTTGTTCACATTGTCCACTATGTTTTGCCAGCAGCGAGCCTCGCTACTGTTGATCAGTTTGCGAAGGCATTTCCTGGCCAACTTATATGCTGCCACCTGGTTGCATGCTTCGTCACGGTTCCGCGCCCGTTGAGCCTCACGCCAAAGCTTGTGACACTCCCTCCGCTTTTCAGCAATTTCAATAGACCAGCAATACACTGGGGGCTTGCCGTGCCGAGGTCTTCGACGGGGCATAGAAGCGCAGCAAACAGTCGTTATTATGCTCATAGCAGAGTTCACCACGTCTTGAGGTGCCAGTTCTTCCGTCCCCTCCGGAGCTCCCTGCAGCGGCTCACCTGCTGTGAAAACCTTGACGAACCTCTCAACGTTCATTCTTCCAATGTTCCACCCAGGTGTAGATCCCAATCGAAGGAGATCAGGATAAAAGAAGGAAGGAAGAGGCACCTGACGGGCGTGGAGTACCAGATCAGGGGTTCCAGACAGTGCTTACAAAAGGAGCGAAGAAAGCCACAAAGAAACTCCTTCAAAAAAAGCCAGAAAATTAAATTCGCACTGACGTCCAATTAGAAAAAGGACCTGATGCAAAACAGGAGAGGCAGAAGCCTCGACAAAGACCCTGGCAGCAGGCACTGCTTGTAAAGCCCCAAGATGGCCGATCCTACGCGGAGATGCTACGGAACATCAGGGGAAACGTAAGGCCCAAAGACACCAATACTACCATTAAAGTAGTACGACCAACGCGGTCGGGCCACATACTGGTCGAATTCGGAGCAGAGGCCGGCAATAAAGAAGCATTCTGTGACGCAGTAAAGAAAGTCCTCGGCAAAAGCGCAACTATAGCCTCGCTCGAGCCGATGGCAACGATCGAAATACAGGACATTGACTGCGTGACGGATCTGGCCGAGGTAGAAGAGGCTATCAAAAGGGAGTTCCCTAGCGTGGGAAGGATCAAAGCGAGACTGACACCAGAAAACATCAGGGGACAACGCATGGCCATAGTTGACTTGACCGAAAAGGATGCCGAACAATTCCTGAACAAGGGCAAAGTACAAATAGGGTGGGTTGTCTGTAGGATATTTCAAATGCCTTGGTTATGGTCACACCACACAAGTATGCAAAGGACCCGATAGGAGTTCCCTATGTTACAAATGCGGTGAAATGGGACATAAAAGAAAAGAGTGTACGAAGGAGGCACACTGTATTCTTTGCAAGGATGCTGATCCAAAACCTGATTTCGGACACGTCTTGAGATCAGGAAAATGCCGGGTGTTCCAGGAAGCCCTAGCCAAGGCCAAATCAGAGCTTCGATGACCCGCACCCTACAGCTAAACCTATACCGCAGTTCAACCGCCCAAAGTCTGCTTGAGCAATTTGCGAGGGACAGGAAAGCCGACTTCTTGCTGCTGAGTGAGGAACACCATAATAAAAGTCCTGCATTATGGTACTCTGATGAAACTGGTACTGCCGCTATCTGGGTTCGGAACAGTGACTTTCAAGCGGAGAGTTGTGGATGTGGGGATGGTTTCGTGCGGGTTCGGTGCTCAAGGATCACCTTCTTTAGTGTGTACCTAACGCCTAACAAGCCGATATCATCTTTACAAGCCAAGCTTAATGCTCTGGAGGGCACTGTCTCGAACGCAGAGGGCAAAGTGCTCGTTTGCTAAAACAATCGAATGGGGCATGCCTCAGGCGGATCCGCGGGGAAAACGAATCCTGGAAATGGCGGCCAGGACGGCCCTCGTCGTACTAAACTCCGGAAATACGCCGAGTTTCCGCCGTATTGGCTGTGAGGGAACCATGCCGGACGTGACATTCGCCTCGGAGTCCTTACTACGGAGGATACACAACTGGAAAGTATTAGAGGACTACTCAGCCAGTGATCACCAGTGCATTCTGCTTGAGATAAGTGATGCTATCTCCCGACGTCCATGTTCTCGGTCTTCTACAACTGGATGGAACATTGGAAGAATGGACGTCGAGAGGTTCGTCAAGGTTCTCACAGCAAGTGAGCCGCTGCAGGGAGCTCCGGAGGGGACGGAAGAACTGGCAGCTCAAGACGTGGTGAACTCTACTATGAGCATAATCACGACTGCTTGCTGCGCTTCTATGCCCCGTCGAAGACCCCGGCACGGCAAGCCCCCAGTGTACTGGTGGTCTACTGAAAACGCTGAAAAGCGGAGGCAGTGTCAAAAGCTTCGGCGTGAGGCTCAACGGGCGCGGAACCGTGACGAAGCATGCAACCAGGTGGCAGCATATAAGTTGGCCAGGAAATGCCTTCGCAAACTGATCAACAGTAGCAAGGCGCGCTGCTGGCAAGACCTAGTGGACAATGTGAACAGGGATCCGTGGGGCCTTGGCTACAAGCTGGTCATGGGGAAACTTGGTGCGCTGCGGAAGCCTTGTATACATGACGCGGAAAAAATGAACGCGATAGTGCGGGGACTCTTCCCCGCCCATCCCGTCCGTGTTGATGCTGTCCATGGTGAAACAGCAGTAGAGTGCCCACTCTTCACACAGCTGGAACTGGAGGAGGCAGTCCTCTCCTTGAAAGCGAGGAAGGCTCCAGGTCCAGATGGTGTTCCAGCTGAGGTGTTGCGGCTCGTCTATCACCATTGTCCTGACTTGCTGCTCAGCACATTCAATGCTTGCCTACGGGACGGGGTTTTCCCGGTACGATGGAAGGTGGCGAGGCTCGTGCTGATCAGCAAGGGGAAGGGAAATCCCGAATCGCCGTCTGCATACCGCCCGTTATGCATGCTAGACACGGCTGGGAAAGTGCTAGAGAAACTCATCAAGGGAAGAGTCACTGACGCGATTCGTGCTGCTGGGGACCTATCTCCTCGGCAGTACGGCTTTAGAGCAGGACGTTCTACCATTGATGCGATTGCAGAGGTGGTGAACGCGGTCCAGAAGGCAGAGGCATATAGTCGCGCCAAGCGACGGATCGTCCTGTTTGTGACACTCGACGTCAGGAATGCCTTCAACTCCGCTAGATGGGTGGATATTCTGGGCACGCTGGAAAACTCTTTTCAAGTTCCAGAATATCTAATGCGGCTTTTGAGGAACTACCTAAAAGACCGAAGCCTGCTCTACGACACGACACAGGGCCAACGAAGGATGGAAATTACATCGGGTGTTGCCCAGGGATCTATCCTTGGTCCGGACCTGTGGAACGTGTCTTACGACGGGCTACTGAGACTTGCGATGCCTGATGAGTCCCGCTTGGTCGACTATGCGGATGATGTTGCGGCTCTGGTCGCCGGACGCACCGTTGAACAAGCGCAACTTGGGCTAGGTACGCTAATGCGCCAAGTGAGGGACTGGATGACTGCTCGCGGACTCAGTTTAGCACTGGAGAAAACCGAAGTGGTCATCTTGACATAAAAAGAGAATCCCTAGAGTAAAGATGATCAGTATTGGAGACATACAAATCGAATCGAAGCCAGCGGTGAAGTACCTGGGGCTACTGATCGACTCGAAGATGAGTTCCTCTGAGCAAATCAGGGCAACGGCTGAGAAGGCTGCTTCGGGAATATCGGCCCTGAGTCGACTTATGGCCAACGTAGGGGCCCAGCCCTTCAAGAAGACGCCTCTTGATGAGTGCTGTAGGGTCAGTGCTACTGTACGGAGCAGAGGTATGGGGCGACGCTCTCAGCAAGGAGGTATACCGAAAACGATTGGCACAGGTACAGAGAAGAGGAGCACTGAGAATTGCCTCTTCGTATCCAACAGTCTCCGACTCGGCGGTGAGAGTGATCGCAGGCGTGATAGCTGTCACCCTCCTTGCGAGAGAGCGCCGTGCTATTTACCTGCGCCGAAACGAGGATGCGAGGGAGATGGTTGTCCGCGAGGAGAGACAACGCTCGCTCAACGATTGGCAGCAGTCTTGGGGGAATTGCACGAAGGGAAGGTGGACTGCGCGCCTCACCCCGGATGTGAGACCGTGGCTAAATCAAAGGCATGGTGAGACTGACTTCTATCTGACCCAGCTTTTGAGTGGGCACGGGTGTTTCAGTCTTACCTGCACAAGATCGGTAAGTCACTGTCACCCGATTGTCGGTTTTGCCCAGGAGAGGAGGACAATGCCTGTCACACATTTTTTGCGTGTACAAAATGGGTCAGGCTGCGAAGGGACCTCTACAGGGAGATGGGAGAGCTCGCCCCAGATAAAATAGTTCCGGTGATGCTCAAATCGGTTGACAAATGGAACCAGGTGGCACATTATGATCGGGCAGTCCTAAAATATAAAAGGGGACTCACAGCAGCCGGAGGCGCTGGGGCTGGGGATCGCTGGCATTTCCTCTTCCCCTCTCTCCTCCCACTAGGAAAGGGACTCCCCAGCTTGAAGGCGCCCCACGGCGTAACAAAACGAGACCTGGCCCGAAGTAATGTGTCAAACGGTTCCAGGCTAGGTTCTCAGATTGACAGGGGAGGTGTTTAGTGGGTAGTTCAAGGGTATCCTCCACGGTAGTCCCACACTTCCAGACTCGGCGGGCGTAAACGCCTTCACCTCCCTACCACAAAAAAAAGTAATTCAGTTGTAGAAGGCCGAGAGCACGGATCCCTGATCTTAAACACTGGCCCAAGCCCATTGCCCAGTGGTCTCCAGTTCCAGGGTCCTGGTCCTTGGTCCCTGGTCCGGAACTTTTGATTCGTGTCCCTCGTCCTTGATCCCTGGTCCCTGTTCTTGTCCCTGGCACCTGGTCCCTGATCCCTGGTCCCCAGTGCATAATCCCTGGACCTTGACCACTGGCCCATTTTCCCTGATCCTTGATCGGTTATCCCTGAACCCTTAACCCTTGCCCCTGTCCACTGGTCCACGGGCTTGAGAGGATGGTAACTCATCCCTGGACCCTGAGCCTGGTCCCTGGCTGCTGGTTACTGTTACATGGCCCCTGCTCACTGTTCCGTAGACCCGGGTTCCGGGTCCCTGGTTACTGGTCCCTAGTTCCTCGTCCCTAGTCCCTGAACCCGCAAACCTGGCCACTGATCCCTGGTCCCAGAACCTTGACCTTGGCCCCTGGTTCTTGGCCTCTGGTCCCTGCCCCATGTCCCTGATCCTGGGTCCCTGGTTCCTCGTCCTCTTACACTGGATCTAGTCCCTGGTCTCCGGTCTCTTGTCGCTAATCCCTCGTCCCAAATCCCTGGTCCCTTGTCCATCGACCCTGGAAACTGGTCCCTGGCAACTGGTCGTTGGTCCTTGGTTCCTGGTCAATAACTCCTCGCCCCTGGTCCTCAGTCCCTGGACAATGGTCTTTGGTTCCTGGTCCCTGAACCCTTGCTCCTGGCCCCTGCTTACGGGTCGTTGGAGGGTGGTGCCTTTTTCGTGGTTCCTGGTCCCTGGTGTCTGAACCCTGGCCTCTGGCCCCATGCCCCTGAAATCGTTTCCTTTCCCACTGGTACCTCGTCCCTACTCCCTGGTCCCTTGTCCCAGGCACCTGGTGCATTGGCCCTTGTCCCTGGACTTTGGTTCCTGATCCCAGGTCCTTGGTCCCTGACCCCTGGCCTCTGACCCCTGGTCCCTGATCCCAGACCATGCACTTTGGCCCTAGTCATTGGCCCCTGGTCAATAGTTCATGGTACCTTGTGCCTGGTCTCTGGTCCCTTGTCCCTGAACCCTGACCCTTGTCCACTGTTCCCAGGAATCTGTTCCCATATCCCAGGCCCCTAGCCCCTAGTTTTTGGCCCAAAATAATTCTTCTTCTCTGGTCCCTGAACACTGGTCCTTGACCCCAGGCTCTTTGTCCCTGGTATCTGGTCATTGAATATTAAGCTCTCTCCATCGTCTCGGCTCCGTTCAACCATGCCTTTGGACCGTGTTCCATTGTCTCTATTCCGTGGCCCTTGGTCCCTGATTCCTGGTTACTGGTACCCTACACTTGGTCCCAGCTCTCCGGTCCCTGGTTCCTGGTAGCTGGTCCCTGGGTTTTGATCCCTGGTTCCCTGTCTTGTGCTGCTGTCACCGGTCTGGAACCACATCGCATGGTGTGAAGTCCCTGGAGCCGGCCCCTAGCGCTGGCCCCTTGTCCATGTCGTCTGGTCCTTTGTCGCAGGTAATACTTCTTTTGCCCTTGGTCCAACGTCTACTATCGCTGATCCTTTATCCCTGACCCCTTGTCCCTTGTCCCTCATCACTGGTCCCTGGGCCCTTGTCCCTGGTACCAGCTATATGTTCCTTTGTCTATGGTTACTGGTCCCTGCTCCCTTGTCCATGGTTACTAGTCCCTGGTCCCTGATTTTGGACTCTTCTCCATGGTCCCTGATCCCTCATCCAGGTCCCTTGTTCCTGGTCCCACGTTCCTGGTGATTTGTCCGTGGGTCCCGGTCCCTGGTCCCTAATCCCTGGTCCAGCGTCCCCGGCCCATGAGCCACTTCCTCTAGCCCCTGGAGTCTTGCCCTTGATCCCTGGACGATGGACCGTGGTCCCTGGTCCACAGTCCCCGGTGTATGCTGCTTGGTCCCGTGTCCCTAGTACGTGGCCCCTGGTTCCTGATTCCTAGTTCCTGGCCCTGTGAACTCTATCATAAACCCTGGTCCTTGGTATCTGAATCCGGAACCATGGCCCATGGTCGGTTGTTCCTGGTTCCTGGCCCCTCGTCCCTAGTCTCTGGCCCTTGATAACTGGTCAGTGCTCCCACATCTCTGGTCCTTGGTGCCTGTTTATTGTACATTTATCTCTCTTCCCTGGTCTCAAGTCCATGCTCCCGTTTCTTTGTACTGTATTCCATTGTCCCTATTCCATTGCACTTGGTCCCTGTGACCTTGACCCTGATTTTTGACCACTGGGTCCTTGTCCCCAGTCTCAGCTAGATGACCCCTAGTTCCTGGTCATTTGCCACTTTTCCCAGCTCCCTGGTGCAAAGTCCCTGGCCCTCACTCCTGGCGCAGGCCCCTGGTTCTTGTTTTCTGTTCTTTGGTCCCGGATTATTCTCCTTTTCCTTGTTCTGTCGTCCACTTTCTCTAGTCCTTCATCCCTGATCCCTGGGTCTTTGTACCTGGTCTCTGGTCCCTATCACTAGTATATGGTCCCTGGTTCCAGCTCTCTGGTCCCTGATCTTTTCCCTGGTCGCCGATCCCCGGGTTCATGGTCGATGGCCCCTGCTCCCTCGTCCCTAGTCCCTGGTCCCTAGTCCCCGGTCCCAAGTTTCATGTCCCTGTTTCCAGGCCCTTGGTTCCTGGTCCCTAGTTCCGGGTCCCTGCTCCCTGGCCCCAGGTAACCGGTCCCTTTTCCCTGGTTCCTGGTCCCTGGCCCCTGATCTTGGTCTCTGAGCCCTGGGCTCTTGCCTTGTGATGCTGCTCCCTGATTCCAGGTCCATTGAGCCTGGTCTTTGGCCCCTGGTCCCGGGCTCGTGACCCCTTGTCCCTGGTTCTAGGTCTATGGTCCCTAGTCCTTGGGCCCTCATCTATGGTCCTTGGTCCCTGGTTCCTGGAGCCTGGCCCCCGTTTCCTTGTCCCTGGTCACTCGTCCCTGGCCCTTGATCCTGGTAGCTGGTCCTGTTCTCCAGTCTCTATTTTCTGGTCTCTATTCGGCCCCTGGTCTCTGTTCGGCCCCTGGTCTCTGGTGCCTGGTCCCCGGTGCGTGGTTCCTGTCCGTTGGTTCCTGCGCCCTACTTCTAGGTCCCTTTTCCCTGGTCACTGTTCCCTTAACCTTCATCCCTGCCCGCTGTTACCTGATCCCTGGTGCCTGGTCCCTGGTGCCTGGTCCCTAGTTCCTGTTCCTTAGGCCCTGTTCCTTGACCCCTGGTCCCTGGTCTCAGGCCTGTGGTCCCTGGTCCCTGTTCCCTGGTAGCTGGCCGTTTGTACCTGATGCGTGGTCCCTTGATTCTGTTACCTGGTCCCTGTACCCTAGTCATTGGTGCCTGTTCCCAGATCCCTGATCCCTGGTCCCTGCTTCTGGGTCCATGATTACTTGTCCCTGCTCCCTAGTCCTTGGTCCCTAATCCTTGATCCCTGTTCCGTAGTCTCTGATCCGTGTGACCTAGTCCCTGGTGTCTGGCCGTTGGCCCCTAATCCGTATTTTCTGGCCTCAAGTACTTTCTCCCTGGTCCCGGGCTCCTGATACCCCATTCCTGGTCCCAGGTATCTGTTCCCTAATACGTAGTCCCTCGACCTGCTCCCAGGTCAATGGTCCCTTATCTCTGGTTCCCGTGTTCTAGCATCCGGTCCTTATTCCCTATTCCCTGCTCCCTAGTCTCTGGAAGGTGGTCCTTTACCATTGGCCCGTGGTACCTGGCCTCAGGTCCCTGGTCCCTTGGAGCTGATCCCTTGGCCCTGATCCCTGTTTTCAGTCCATATGTCACAGATCCATGGTAACTAGCCCCTCGTACCAGGTTCCTTGCCCCGGTCATTAGCATCTGATCATTGGTCCCTGGTCCCTCTCACCTTGTTTCTGGTCAATGTTCCCTGGCCCCTGATACCCAGTCCCGAGTCCCTGGTATCCACTCCCTGGTCCCCGGCCGTTATCCCCTCATCCCTTGTCCCTGTCCAATGATCGCTGGTATCTGGTCCAATGGTCCCTGCTCCCTGGTCCCGGTCCGTGTTAAATGGTTCCTGGTCGCTAGTCCCTGGTCCCTGGTCCCTGGTTCCTGGTCCCTGGTTCCTAGTCCCTGGTCCCTGGTCCCTGGTTCCTGGTCCCTTGTCCAGGGTCTTTGGTCTCTAGGCCCTCGTACGTGGTCCCTGGTCCCTTGTTCATGGTCCATTGTTCCCCTGCCCTTGCACTTGGTCCCTGGTCCCTGGTCCTAGCCCTTGTTCTAGCCCTGGTCCTGGGCCCAGTTCCTGGTCCCCGGTCCTTGGGAACTGTTCCCTCCTCAATGAACCCTGGTCTATGATCTCTTGTCCCTGATCACTGGTCCCTGGCCTCTAGTCCCTGGTCCTTTGTCCCTGGTCCCTGGGTCCTGGTCACTGATCTCTGGTTCTTGGACCCTTGTCCCTGGTTCATGTTCCCTGGCCACCAGCTCCGGGCCCTTGTCCCTGGGTCCTGAACCCTGGCCCATGATTATTTGTCCCCGTTCCATGTTTTCTAGTTCGTGGTCCCTTATCCTGGATCCCCTATCCCATAGTAATTCGAACCTGGTGTCCAGTTCATAGTCCCAGGTCCCTGGTCCCTGGTCTCCGATCCCTGGTCCCTCGTCCCTGGTTCCTTGTCTTTATTCCCTGGTCCCTGGTCTCTAGTCCCTGGGCCCAGGTCACTAGTCCTTGGTCGTTTGTCCCTGATCCCTGGTCCCTGATCTCTCGTCCCTGGTCTGTGTCCTCTGGTTCCTGGTCCCTTGTCCCTGGTCTCTGATGCCGGGTTCCTGGTCTCTGGTTCCTTGCAGCCAATCCCTAGTCTCTGGTTTCTGATCCCTGGTGCGTGGTCCCTGACGCCTGACCCCTGGTCTCTGATTCCTGATCCCTGAACCTTGGTCCATGATCACTAATACGTGATCCCTGGCCCCTGGTGTCGTGCTCTCCATATTCATAATTCAAACAAAGATGTAAAGTTAGCAGATATTTGTATATGGCTGACTCTATTGCATTTTTCGTTCTAGTAAATTAGACATCTAGCAATGCCTATTTTATAAGCAATATAATATTAGGTATAGTTTGTAAGCAATGAAGTTATATTAAGTTCCATATGTACAGTTAGGTTGAAATAGTATTTAACTGGAAGCGAATTCAATAAAACTCTCTTTAATTCTCGATAAGCTGGTTCTTTTGCTGCGTACAGGGTTATCTTGTTAGAGTAGATGCAAACAAGAAGACGTTCTACGCTTGTCTTTGCATTCTACAAATTAATAAAAGTAATAAATATAAAAATCCTCGTTGCAGGAAACAAGCAGGAAGGCGTCCAACGCTTGTGCTTGTTTCCTCAAACCAAAAGCGTTTCAACACGTATTAATTACATGGCGATCCTGTATACTATGACATGGCGATTCTGCATATTATTACATGGCGATCCTGCCCAGCCGAATCAAGGGGACTTCAATTTGATTCAGTACATGAGATAATCGTTGAAGCTATTCGAACTTCAAAACTGCCTCAGTATACCTACGATTTTCATTTGTATCTAACTCAACGATTCAATTCAATTTAATTTGAAGATGCCGACTCGATTTACTTGAACTTTACTCTTTTTCAAACAATTCGAACATCGAACATCGATCATCACATTTCCATTTGCAAAATATTTCGTATACCAGGCGATCAACTTTCACGTGATCATTCGATGCAATTGCTATTGAATTGCACCCCAGTCAACCCGCAACATAAAAATTTCGACAATTTTGGGTCAGCCCATTGCATGAGGAATTCATTACTTGAAACTTGCAATCATGCGGCGAGTATATTGTTTTACCTGCAAATTTATAGATCTTTCTAATGAACTTACGCGCTATGAACATGTCTTGTACCAATTTGTATATTTACGGAAAGATGAAGCTATTGTATTATGATACAGTTGAGGTGAAGATATGACGATCCAATTGAAGGGAAAAAACCGATCCACTCGTTGAATAGATTAGGGTTTGATAAATTTGTAGTTGAATTTGTACCTTGTATTAACTTTGAATTTATTGTAGTGAGATAATAAAATTAAAATGAATGATCATACTAGAAGAAGAAGATTATAGTTGTTTTAAAATATTATAGATTAATTGAAAATTGGAAGGACATAGATAAAAAGTATAATTTAAAGCAAAGTGAAGGAATTGGATTTAGAATTGGCCTTGAAGGCAATTCTTACTATTTCCGGCAATTTTAAGGAAATAACCACATTTCTGGCCATAACCAAAATAATTTACGATTCCTTATTTCACAATGCACGGCAAATATTATTGAATTTCGTAATAAATGTCAAATTTAATTCGAACGTTAGAAATATTATTGGAACCATTTCAATAAATAATTATTAAGACCTAGAAAACGTACCACATACGAAATTTAAAAGTTGTAGAGCATTTCAACAAATCCACTTTGAATTACCTTGATTACGTCTGAGAGGTTCAATTGTAAATTATAGAAATAAACTTATTGCGATTATTTCAGAGCTCAATGAAATGCAAATTAAAAAAAGTACTCAAACTGAAAAAGAGGTTATTAGAAGAACCAATGAAGCGTATGTTTTATATATAGTAAAAGAAGGTCTACATGATACGTATAAACAGACTGTTTATGCGGCACAGCCAAACACGCTAGCAGAAGTAGCAAATTTGGCCCTTGAGCCAGAAAAAAACCTCTGAGAGAACCCATATTAATAACGTTGGGAGGAAAAATGAACATATTCACCATCAAAACAGTATAAATCACAATGAAAATAGTCGAGAAAATTACAATTCTAAACATATTATTAAAAATCCTCAATTCAACAAAAAAGAAAATTTCAAATATAACGATACGTCACAAAATTTTGAACGGATAAACCAAAATACGTTTGGAAGAATTAAAGACCAAATCATAACCAAACAAGACAATATTATAATAATACAGAAGCAAACTACGTAAATATGCAAAATGACAGAAGGCCACAAAAAGAACTTAGTAATTTACAAACACAAAACTATGTCAAACTAAAACATTACCAAATAAAACCAAAACATTGCTCAAATAAAAAATATAATAAAAACTATGGTGGTGAAAATCAAGTACAAATATATGAGATGAAACAATTGAAACCAGTAGATATGGAGGAAAAAAAGATTGAAGAAACTCTTGTAAAAACAAAATAAGACACAATCGGAACGGTTAAGGTTCTGAAACCGAATGAAAATAGGACAGAAACCTATGATCCCTATGAAGGATACTCAGATTTATTTCAAAGTCAAAATTTAATCGATAATAATGAAAAACATAAGATGAATATTTATATTCATATACATTCATATACAATTTTAATTATTCTAAATTCAGAAATTTCAAATCTATTAGCAAAATGCAGTACTGAAAATCAAGCAGCTTTTGCCATAACACGAAATATGACAATCAAGCGACTTTCTGAGTCCTTATTTGCTCAAACAAAACCCGATATTTGTATTTTCGACAATGAGTCCTTACCGAATAGTACAAATACGAAAGAAGTCAAATATTCAACAGGGAAAAACAAACAATTTAAAACAGATGAAGATAGAAGAAATAGACAAGCAATAAGATGCAGCGAAAATTCTATGAAATTAGTTTCAAATAAGAAGAAACTGTAATGAAAATCGACCGACAGAGAACAAGATAATAAAATATTCCAGAAGAGCACGATAGGAAAATTTAAAAATATTCGCAATACACAAGAAGGAATATATGTCAGAAAATAAAGTACCAGTAGAAATGATAGACAAAGTCTCTGAAAAGGCATTTAACGAAATAATACTAAACAAATTAATACGAATGTATCAAAATAAACATTCTTCAGAACATGTAAATCAGCAGAGTATTTCTCAATCTTAAATAAAGCTACGATTGGATAAGAAGAAAGAAATGGTTAAATCCAGTATAAGTAAAGTCCAGATTATTAAAGAACAAGTCACTATAGCCGATATAACAAAATCCATTTGAATTTCCACAACATCCATTATATACTCCATATGAATATTTGATAACTTCATGTATATTTTCAAAAAAAAATATAGTATAGATTTCGAAATTTGGAATTTAATTTAATTTTGAATTAAACTTAATATAAATTTTGAATTAAACATAGTATAAATTTTGGATTTGACTTAATACCCTTCCACTTTTCAAATAAGAAAACCAATATTAGTTATGTATAAGAACAAAAACAAAAATTACCAAAATCTTCTGACAAAACAAAAAAGATAATAATAAGGCCAGCTAATATAAACGCTATAATATTGATTCTTCACCAAAATTATATATGAGATTAAATAAACAAAGAGAATGCAACAAAAACAATTTAATCAATAACAACAAAAAGATTTATTGGCCAAAAAACTGTATTACTAGTACAGCAGAGAAACCATACAAATGAAAAATAGAATTGTACTTTATAAATAAATCAAAATACAGTGAATTGAAAATTCACATAAAAATTCAACAGGCCAGAAAGTTTTCATTACTCAAACAGATGTTATCAACAAAAAGCAAAAAATAAAAAAACAGATAAATTAACAAGAAAACAAGTTGGGTAGACAGACCTACGCTCATGTCAGAAGGCTTTTGTACTCAACTTACAAAATGCAGTAACCAGCAAACAATGAAATCAAGAAACATGTCAAAGACGATTTTCTTGGAGAAAATGTAAAATTCGAGGATCATACTATTATTTACAAAGTTGAACGAATTTTGGCTTCTGAGGTATTTGTTATTGTTATACCCATAATTATCTCCCTTGATAATTTTTTCAGTTTTTTTAGATCACAGGTGCCCATTCGCGAGGGAGGAAACACATTTTTCATGTATTTCCCCCCTTTGCCTGCATTGAAGCAAAAACTGTCAGTTTAAGAACGGTTTTGAAATGCTCCCAGAAAGAACCTTCATTTGATACTCATATCGGCTACGTTTGATGAAATTTTTTTCAGGGGCCGCTCCCCTGTACTGTAATCATCGATTCATGGCCAATTTTTTTCGAATCCTTGAATGGTTACAAAGCCCTTTTGCTAGGAGCTCTCTCCCGCCTCTTTGACTTGTTTCACCTATGAGTATTAATTTTAGGTACTCATCTTCAGTTATTCATTAAATTGAATCAAGTGTTCAAAGCATGCGCCTTAAACGTTGAAGTTGCGGAAAAATAGCTCAAAATTATTCAATCTTCGCATTTAACACACCCATTTTTTTTGTTTTACGATTACTGATACCACTAACTGAACCGATTCTCAAAGATATTCATGATACCTATCATTCCTGAAATTTTCATACAAATCCTTGCAAAGCTGTAGTGTCTAAGTCGGTAAAAAGCGCATATTGTTCCATAGCCATATCTTTGCATAGTAATACAGCGCATATTGTTCCATATTAATACAGAAAATTCAAATCGCTATGACGTCATTTTCGTGCTGAATTTTATTGTATTTAAGGGTACCGTTAAGATCTTATTCAAGAAAACATAAAATCAATAAATCATACTATTACTAACAAAGTTGAGTGAATTTTGACTTCTCACGTATTTTTTGTTGTTGTACTCATAAAGGCCTACATTCATAATTTTTTTCAGATTTGTTGGATGAAAGGTGTCCAATCGCGAAGAGGGGGTACGCGAAAAGTTCGTACGTTCCCCTTCCCCTGCCCCTCTCGGTACAGATAAGGCAATTTTAAGGCTTGTTTTCAAAATATCTCGTTAAGACCTTTTCAATGACACCCTACTCGACTACCAGTAGGGGTAGAATACCAGTTCTGGAGCACTTTTTTCATACAAATTTCAAATGTGGCCTAGGGTGTGTGTCTTGGGTGTGTGGGTGCGTGTATTAGGGTGGTATAGTTAGGTGCCTGAGATAAGAAGGTGTGAGTCCGGAATATGTGTGGATCTTTTGGGTGGTTGCCAGGGGAGGATGTGTGTCTTGGATGTGTGGGTGAGTGTATTAGGGTGGTATAGGTAAGTGCCCAAGATAAGATGGTGTGAGTCGGGGTTAGATGTGGATCTCTTGGATGGTTTCAGGGGGAGCGTGTGTATCTTGGGTGCCTGGGATGAGTACGGGTGGGCCTTAGATAAATATACATCTGTGTCATGGTTAAGTCGGCAAGTGCTCCGGGTCTTAATAGCCTCTAATGGTAAATAGTGAAACTAGAAAGTTGATTTCTGCCTAGATTAGTCCCGTGTTTTCAGTTAATAGATTAAAGACTTAGATTTCCCAGCATGTTTATATAGGGTCAATATAAATGTTTAAGCCTTTGACGCTTTAAGCGATAGATAGATATCCATATTTTTTATTCATCTGGAAGGATTTCCTATATATGTCTTAGTTTTAATAATCTTACATATAGATTTCATTCATCCATTCATTTAATTATATGAATTTTTCTCATTACGAAGAGAATGCGGATATCAATTCCTAAATATTCCCATGATATTTTTTTATCAATTTCCCAAGTCCATGTGGTAAAAAGGTCAAGATACATGAACCCATAAATCATTTACATGGCTGTCTATATTCTACAGACGATCCTTTACAATCTCAAGTACCTCCCGCAGCGTTTTTTCTCATCGCATGCACTCGGATGCATCCATATGTGACATATTCTTGAAGATGTTTTTTCACACGTGATATGGAGTGAGTTAATCTTTTCCATGTTAGGGAAAGGCTATTAGTACTTGTGGTTAAATTTTATTAGGTGATAATTGGACATGGCTTCTAGTGATCGTATTGATGAGAATAGAAGCTAGTTAAGTGAGATAAATGTATGGTGATTATGGGCGCATGATTTATGAGGTGCCGCGGTGAAATTGTTTAAATGGATGGGAACATTGGGTAGTATATGCATGTTACTTGATATGTGTGGAAATTTGAGTATGGGAATTTTAGATGTTAGAAACAATGTATGTATGGAATGTGTTAAGAAAAAAGAACATTATGGATGATAATTTATGGAGCACTTTGGTTTTTTTTGTAGCCGTTGATGTTTTAGGCGTATAGATCAGATACAGAGTGTATGATGATGTTTTTGGTGAGGTTTAAGGACGGGATTAGAAATTCTAGGTTACCATTAAATCGTGACAGGAGCATGCTATTAATTTATAATTTATGGCTTTGGAAGAGTATAAAAGGGAAACTGAAGGATTTTTGAAATCAATTCTGATCTAGCTTGTCTCTGCGACAGAATAACGCTTGAGTTTAGATCGGAATTAAGTTTGCGAAGTTATTTTTGCAACTTTAGTAATCACGGCGTAGTGGACACGAATAATTTTCGGTCCTCGCCACTCTATCTGCGGACTATCCACTTGGTTAGAAAATTTTATTTAAAACAGCGATTCTTGGGAAAGAATATAGCAATAACGGCGTAGTGGACGCGAATAATTTTTGGTCTTCGCCACTCTATCTGCGGACTATCCGCTTGATTAGGAAATTCTATTTAAAACAGCGATTCTTGGGAAAGAATATAGCAATCACGGCGTAGTGGACACGAATAATTTTCGGTCCTCGCCACTCTATCTGCGGACTATCTGCTTACGTAGGAAATTCAACGTAAAAAAGGATATTCAAAATTTTTATTAGGCTCCTTATACAACGCCACCATCTTCGGGAGAAGCGAATTGTTCACACATTTTTGTCAGCTTCGTAGAAACAGAAATCCCGCTTCAACACGCTTCTACGCAGGAGTGAAATAGCATTTGGAGCAAAAAATCTCCAGTTTGCAGCTTTTTAGATAATCAACGTAAATTATATTCAGGAAGACGTCGGGAGTTAGTTAGGAATTCTTTGTATTATAAAGTTACACTGTTTTATTTGATTAAGTTATTAAAGTATAAGGTATAAGATGTCTGTATCCATACATAAACCCTTGAAAAGAAAATACAATAAAACTCCTAATAAACAACACTGTCACTTTTGCGATGTTGAAGTTAGTCAACAATTTTTCAAGAACCATTTGAAAAGTAATGAGCTTAAAAAAACGCATTTCAAATCAAAAGTTGCGATCAAGGAAAAGTGAAGAAAATTTCACAAGCATTTGCTACTCGAATAGCAACATACCAAGTTATTAACGAAAATGAGAAACTCAGTATTGAAGAGTTTTTAAAAAATGAGAGCCATTGTTTCAAAGACCTTATTAGTGCTCAACTTCAAGAGCTCACAGCTATAAATGTCAATTTAGAACTTTTTGCCATTTTTATAAAATTTGATTTAAGTAGTCAGAATGATATAAGCGATTTAAAATCATTCAATACGAAGAATGTGATTATTACCAGGAGCTGCGACCTTGAATATGTTTACAAAGATTTTTGTGATGTTATCGTGAAAAAAAGTGAGGAATTTCAAGAGAGGGATAGCGGCTGGGCATTCCAACAAGTCATTTATTTACAGGTTAACATAAATAAGTATACACCCTTCCGTGGAGGATCTTATCTACCTCTACCAAAAGAGGTTATGTTAAAAAAAGCATGCGTGAATGTAAAAAACTCCGATGATGCATGTTTTGCTTGGGCTATTGTATCTGCTCTTCATCCTGCTGAACATAGCTGTAGTCGTGTCAGCTCATATCCCCATTACTCAACTATTTTGAACTTGGATGGTATTACGTTTCCTATTACTTTCAAAGAGATTCCCATTTTCGAGGAAAAAAATAATGTGAGCGTAAATGTCTATGGTTGGAAAAAGGGGTCTATTGAAGGTCCATTCTATTTTTCTAAAAACAGACAAGACTCTAAAAAACATATAAATCTACTTTATGTGGAAAATGAAAAAGGTACCATAGGACATTATTGCTGGATAAAAAATTTAAGTCGACTTGTGAATAGTGGAATGAGCAAAGATGGTCATATATCTTACCTCTGTGATGGGTGCCTTATTAAATTCACCAGTGTTGAGCGATACAATGAGCACATCAAACATGATTGTAATAAGATCCATACAATTTTACCGTCAGAAAAGGAAAAATATTTAAAGTTTAAAAATGTAGGAAGGCAGATAAAAGTACCATTTATAGTCTATGCTGACTTTGAAGCATTACTGCAACCAATAGAATCATGTTCTCCAGACCCTCAGAGTTCATTTACAGAGACTACTCACCTTCATGTACCATATAGTGTTGCATATTATATAAAGTGCAGCTATGATTCATCCCTGAATAAATTAGAAATTTTTAGAGGCAGCGACTGCCCTAAGGTTTTCCTAAGTAGGTTGCAAGAAGATGTGAAACGTATATTTAGGATCTTAAAGGTGAACAAGCTCATGCAATTGTCCGATGAGGAAGAAGAGAAGTTTTTAAACGCAGTATCTTGTCATATTTGTGATGAAAAGTTCGACTCAGAAACCCGGAAAGTAAGAGATCATTGTCATTTGACAGGAGTCTTTAGAGGTGCAGCCTACAACAAATGTAATATTCTATATAGAGTTCCCAAATTCATACCCATAGTCTTCCATAATCTTAGTGGATATGATGCTCATTTCATATTTCAGAATTTTGGAGGAGATTCTGATAATATTGAAGTTGTTCCTAAAAATAAGGAAAAATATATTGGATTTTCCAAACATATGAGGGTTGATGATGAAACAATAACATTAAGATTTATTGATTCTTATCGTTTTATGGGCTGTAGTTTAGATAAGCTAGCTAAGAACTTAAGTTCCGATAAATTTCACGAGACAAAAAGGTATCATTCAGATGATAGTTTGTTCAACCTCGCGGTAAGAAAGGGGGTTTTCCCATACGAGTATATAGATTCTTTCACCAAACTTGATGAAACATACTTGCCTGCCAAATCATGTTTTTACAGTACACTACAAAATAGCGGGATCAGTGATGAAGAGTATAAGCATGCTCAAAATGTATGGGAAAAATTCAATTTTCAGACACTGGGTCAGTACTCGGATGTTTACTTAATAACAGATGTGCTCCTTTTAACAGATATATTTGAAGAATTTAGAAATGTATGCCAGCAAATCTATGGACTAGATCCACTAAAGTTGAGCTCGAATTGCTAACAGATATAGATATGTACAATTTCGTGAAGCAGGGAATTAGAGGAGGACTCTGTCAATGCACTCAAAGATATTCAAAGGCAAACAATAAATATATAACTTCATACAACCCTGATCTTGAAAGTAACTTTATTCTGTATATTGATGAAAATAACCTATACGGTTGGGCAATGAGTCAATATATACCCATGAACGGTTTTCGCTGGCTAAGCAATGAGGAAATCCAATGTTTAGATATTCTGAGTGTTGAGGACACTGCTTCTAAAGGGTTAATTTTATCCGTTGATTTAGACTATCCAGAAGACCTCCATGAGCTACACAATGATCTTCCATTTTGCCCCGAAAGCCGGATCCCACCTTTTGAAACCTCTAAATGTAAGAAACTGATCGCAACCGAATCAAATAAACGTAATTACATTATCCACTATAGAAATTTAAAACAGTGTTTACGTGCAGGATTGAAATTAGTTAAAATACATCATGCAATTGAGTTCAGTCAATCACCATGGTTAAAAAATATATAGACTTAAATACTGAAATGCGTACTAAGGCAACTAATGATTTTGAGAAAGATTTCTACAAATTAATGAACAATAGTGTATTTGGAAAAACCATGGAAAATGTGGATAATTATGTAAATGTTAAGGTCTCAACCCATTGGGATAATGTCGGAAAAAAGAAAGGAGCTCATTACTACATTAGTCGACCTAATTTTCATAGTTGTAAAGTAATTAACGAAGATTTAGTTCTTATTCAAATGGATCGAATCAATGTTAAATATGATAAGCCAATTTATATCGGCATGGCAATTCTTGATGTGTCAAAAACGTTGATGCATGATTTTCATTATAGTTTTATCAAAAATAAGTACAATAGTCAGGCTCAACTTTTATATATGGATACAGACTCTTTTATCTATAATGTAGAAACTGAGGACATTTAAGGTGATATTAAGAATAATATAAATTTATTTGATACCAGCAATTACCCTAAAAATAATGTGTATAATATTCCCCAAGTTGACCAAAAAGTATTGGGTAAATTTAAAGATGAAAGCCCCATAAATCCCATAGCAGAGTTTATTGGAACAAAAGCAAAGTCATATTGCATTATTACAGATAAGTCATGTATAAAAAAAATTAAAGGCGTCAAAAAATCGGTTATAAATAATGAAATTGAGCCATCAGATTTTATAAAATGTGTAGAGGATACGAAAGTTAAATTATTTAGTAAAATGTTTGCATTCAGATGTGATAAGCACCTTATTTATACTAGGTTAGTTAATAAAATAAGTCTTTCAGGAGATGATGATAAGCGTTTCCTGATTCCGAATTCTTATAATACTTTAGCTTGGGGCAATCATATGATAAATTCATAGTTTTAGTTCATAAGAAAACACACAATATCTTATCAAGTAAGTCATTTTATTATACTATGTTTGCTACAATAAATCAATTTTGTTAATACATGAATTATAGTCTTTTGAAAATTATAACAATTTAACAAAGATTTTGACACCTTATGTCTTCAATACCTTGTATACTAGGAAATCATTCGAATGTTTGGTCCTACTCAGTTCCTAGTGATCTGTTTAGCTGTCGCTTTTGCTCATGAGCTGTCTGTCTTAAGGGTAATGCTTTCTGTTGAGCAGTGTTTTCAGCGGATACCCGGTTTATTTAGCTAATATGCTGTCTGTTGAGCTATCCGTCTAGCTGATAAACCCATCTGTTTCCCTGGTAAGCTGTCTATGTAGCTGTCTATTTAGCTGATGCCCTGTCTGTTCAGTTGTTATGCTGTCTGCTGAGCTAACCGTTTAGCTGTTAAGCCCGTCTGTTTAGCTGGTAAGTGATCTATGTAGCTGTCTATTTAGCTGATGCCCTGTCTGTTCAGTTGTTATGCTGTCTGCTGAGCTAACCGTTTAGCTGATAAACCCGTCTTTTTAGCTGGTAAGTGGTCTATGTAGCTTTCTTTTGAGCTGATGCCCTGTCTGCTTAGTTGATATGCTATCTCTTTAGCTGTCTGTGTAGGGATCTTAAGTTGACAAGTTGAGCGTTTGACCTAACGTGCTATCTTTCATTCGGTAAATTTATGCGTTGGTTGGTAAGTATTTATTTATGAGAAAATTCTTCTTACTTTCCGTACAGTTACAATCATCATTACAACCAGAAGAAGGTTTTCTGCATCTCTGCGAGGATCATCATGCATGCATGCCACGGGGCAGGCTGGGTAGAAGCCCTGTAAGGCCCTTCACCACCTTCTGATCACCAATCAACTCGAGTTGTAGGTGTGAAAGAGAAGGCTACCTTGAGTTCGTCAGGCAATTGGGTTAGCAGGTGCGAAAGAGAAAACATATTGATGTGAAGTTGAGCAAAGTTCAACTGCTGAACAGGCAACTCATGACCCTATCAGACGGCTCAACTAATCGGTGATTGTGGATAACCCTCTTTGCATGATAAAGAGACCAGTCGATCATATGATACTAATACATAGACATTTGATAGCTATTATAATGTACATATGTAGACACATTTGTCCATGATATTTAATCATTTCACAGGTTGTAAGTAATGATGCAGCCTCAAGTCTTCCAAACCATACAAACATCTTCTGAAAATGGATCAATGACAGATTTTTAGTCAGTTGGAGGTATCAAAATTTTACTCAATTGTTCAATGATAGGGAAAAAATCGTTCCAGTCATAGCATATCCCGGATAATCCAAAAGGATTGATCATACATGAGAACGCCAAGATGATTCAATATACTTAATAAGTTCCACTATAAACCCTTAATACATCGACTAAGCAACAGGCTGAACTAATTCATGTTAAGGCCCTAGCTATGGTTTGCATGAAGTAGAGATTTATTCAACAAGTTTGTGCTTTACAAAATGATTCAAATGGCTGATCCATGGGATCATATGATTTTTGGGCATATTGGATGAGTTCATAAGTGTAGCAACATAATTTCAATGCAATGGAACATTATAGTGGGCAATAAGGGTCCCATAGGCCGCAAATCCTATGAAGACATGAAAACCTAGAGAACTGAAATAGAATTGCTGTAGAAAGAGGATCCTATAGATAAGATAAAAAAGAATGGTGACTTGACTCATTCTTATGAAGAATGCATCAGTGTGAAATAAGATCAATTAACTCTCGAGCAAATAACAATGGCTTGCTCCTAATCAAGATTTGTTCACCAGAAGAGCAACATAGACGTGAAGATTCTTGTCTGACCCATGTATGCCTACGAATAACTTGGAAGATGATCAGCATACAGTCTTGGTAACCAATAGGCCTAACGTTAAACGTAACGAACATATGACATTTAAAGTAAATGTAAAAAAATGATGATTGTAACTGTATGGAAAGTAAGAAGAATTTTCTCATAAATAAATACTTACCAACCAACGCATAAATTTACCGAATGAAAGATAGCACGTTAGGTCAAACGCTCAACTTGTCAACTTAAGATCCCTACACAGACAGCTAAAGAGATAGCATATCAACTAAGCAGACAGGGCATCAGCTCAAAAGAAAGCTACATAGACCACTTACCAGCTAAATAGACGGGTTTATCAGCTAAACGGTTAGCTCAGCAGACAGCATAACAACTGAACAGACAGGGCATCAGCTAAATAGACAGCTACATAGACAGCTTACCAGGGAAACAGACGGGTTTATCAGCTAGACGGATAGCTCAACAGACAGCATATTAGCTAAATAAACCGGGTATCCGCTGAAAACACTGCTCAACAGAAAGCATTACCCTTAAGACAGACAGCTCATGAGCAAAAGCGACAGCTAAACAGATCACCAGGAACTGAGTAGGACCAAGCATTCGAATGATTTCCTAGTATACAAGGTATTGAAGACAAAAGGTGTCAAAACCTTTGTTAAATCGTTATAATTTTCAAAAGACTATAATTCATGTATTAACGAAATTGATTTATTGTAACAAACATAGTATAATAAAATGACTTACTTGATAACATATTGTGTGTTTTCTTATGAACTAAAACTATGAATTTATCATATGATTGCCCCAAGCTAAAGTATTATAAGAACTCGGAATCAGGAAACGCTTATCATCATCTCCTGAAAGACTTATTTTATTAACTAACCTAGTATAAATAAGGTGCTTATCACATCTGAATGCAAACATTTTACTAAATAATTTAACTTTCGTATCTTCTACACATTTTATAAAATCTGATGGCTCAATTTCATTATTTATAACCGATTTTTTGACGCCTTTAATTTTTTTTATACATGACTTATCTGTAATAATGCAATATGACTTTGCTTTTGTTCCAATAAACTCTGCTATTGGATTTATGGGGCTTTCATCTTTAAATTTGCCCAATACTTTTTGGTCAACTTGGGGAATATTATACACATTAATTTTAGGGTAATTGCTGGTATCAAATAAATTTATATTATTCTTAATATCATCATAAATGTCCTCAGTTTCTACATTGTAGATAATAGAGTCTGTATCGATATATAAAAGTTGAGCCTGACTATTGTACTTATTTTTGATAAAACTATAATGAATATCATACATCAACGTTTTTGACACATCAAGAACTGCCATGCCGATATAAATTGGCTTATCATATTTAACATTGATTCGATCCATTTGAATAAGAACTAAATCTTCGTTAATTACTTTACAACTATGAAAATTATGTCGACTAATGTAGTAATGAGCTCCTTTCTTTTTTCCGACATTATCCCAATGGGTTGAGATCTTAACATTTACATAATTATCCACATTTTCCATGGTTTTTCCAAATACACTATTGTTCATTAATTTGTAGAAATCTTTCTCAAAATCATTAGTTGCCTTAGTACGCATTTCAGTATTTAAGTCTATATATTTTTTTAACCATGGTGATTGACTGAACTCAATTGCATGATGTATTTTAACTAATTTCAATCCTGCACGTAAACACTGTTTTAAATTTCTATAGTGGATAATGTAATTACGTTTATTTGATTCGGTTGCGATCAGTTTCTTACATTTAGAGGTTTCAAGAGGTGGGATCTGGCTTTCGGGGCAAAATGGAAGATCATTGTGTAGCTCATGGAGGTCTTCTGGATAGTCTAAATCAACGGATAAAATTAACCCTTTAGAAGCAGTGTCCTCAACACTCAGAATATCTAAACATTGGATTTCCTCATTGCTTAGCCAGCGAAAACCGTTCATGGGTATATATTGACTCATTGCCCAACCGTATAGGTTATTTGCATCAATATACAGAATATAGTTACTCTCAAGATCAGGGTTGTATGAAGTTATATATTTATTGTTTGCCTTTGAATATCTTTGAGTGCATTGACAGAGTCCTCCTCTAATTCCCTGCTTCACGAAATTGTACATATCTATATCTGTTAGCAATTCGAGCTCAACTTTAGTGCTTTTGAGCATGCTATCCCAGCTGAGTGAAGGGGCCGTAAAACAATGAGCTGGATCTAGTCCATAGATTCGCTGGCATGCATTTCTAAATTCTTCAAATATATCTGTTAAAAGGAGCACATCTGTTATTAAGTAAACATCCGAGTACTGACCCAGTGTCTGACAATTGAATTTTTCCCATACATTTTGAGCATGCTTATACTCTTCATCACTGATCCCGCTATTTTGTAGTGTACTGTAAAAACATGATTTGGCAGGCAAGTATGTTTCATCAAGTTTGGTGAAAGAATCTATATACTCGTATGGGAAAACCCCCTTTCTTACCGCGAGGTTGAACAAACTATCATCTGAATGATACTTTTTTGTCTCGTGAAATTTATCGGAACTTAAGTTCTTAGCTAGCTTATCTAAACTACAGCCCATAAAACGATAAGAATCAATAAATCTTAATGTTATTGTTTCATCATCAACCCTCATATGTTTGGAAAATCCAATATATTTTTCCTTATTTTTAGGAACAACTTCAATATTATCAGAATCTCCTCCAAAATTCTGAAATATGAAATGAGCATCATATCCACTAAGATTATGGAAGACTATGGGTATGAATTTGGGAACTCTATATAGAATATTACATTTGTTGTAGGCTGCACCTCTAAAGACTCCTGTCAAATGACAATGATCTCTTACTTTCCGGGTTTCTGAGTCGAACTTTTCATCACAAATATGACAAGATACTGCGTTTAAAAACTTCTCTTCTTCCTCATCGGACAATTGCTTGAGCTTGTTCACCTTTAAGATCCTAAATATACGTTTCACATCTTCTTGCAACCTACTTAGGAAAACCTTAGGGCAGTCGCTGCCTCTGAAAATTTCTAATTTATTCAGGGATGAATCATAGCTGCACTTTATATAATATGCAACACTATATGGTACATGAAGGTGAGTAGTCTCTGTAAATGAACTCTGAGGGTCTGGAGAACATGATTCTATTGGTTGCAGTAATGCTTCAAAGTCAGCATAGACTATAAATGGTACTTTTATCTGCCTTCCTACATTTTTAAACTTTAAATATTTTTCCTTTTCTGACGGTGAAATTGTATGGATCTTATTACAATCATATTTGATATGCTCATTGTATCGCTCAACACTGGTGAATTTAATAAGGCACCCATCACAGAGGTAAGATATATGACCATCTTTGCTCATTCCACTATTCACAAGTCGACTTAAATTTTTTATCTAGCAATAATGTCCTATGGTACCTTTTTCATTTTCCACATAAAGTAGATTTATATGTTTTTTAGAGTCTTGTCTGTTTTTAGAAAAATAGAATGGACCTTCAATAGACCCCTTTTTCCAACCATAGACATTTACGCTCACATTATTTTTTTCCTCGAAAATGGGAATCTCTTTGAAAGTAATAGGAAACGTAATACCATCCAAGTTCAAAATAGTTGAGTAATGGGGATATGAGCTGACACGACTACAGCTATGTTCAGCAGGATGAAGAGCAGATACAATAGCCCAAGCAAAACATGCATCATCGGAGTTTTTTACATTCACGCATGCTTTTTTTAACATAACCTCTTTTGGTAGAGGTAGATAAGATCCTCCACGGAAGGGTGTATACTTATTTATGTTAACCTGTAAATAAATGACTTGTTGGAATGCCCAGCCACTATCCCTCTCTTGAAATTCCTCACTTTTTTTCACGATAACATCACAAAAATCTTTGTAAACATATTCAAGGTCGCAGCCCCTAGTAATAATCTCATTCTTCGTATTGAATGATTTTAAATCGCTTATATCATTCTGACTACTTAAATCAAATTTTATAAAAACGGCAAAAAGTTCTAAATTGACATTTATAGCTGTGAGCTCTTGAAGTTGAGCACTAATAAGGTCTTTGAAACAATGGCTCTCATTTTTTAAAAACTCTTCAATACTGAGTTTCTCATTTTCGTTAATAACTTGGTATGTTGCTATTCGAGTAGCAAATGCTTGTGAAATTTTCTTCACTTTTCCTTGATCGCAACTTTTGATTTGGGATGGATTTTTTTATGCTCATTACTTTTCAAATGGTTCTTGAAAAATTGTTGACTAACTTCAACATCGCAAAAGTGACAGTGTTGTTTATTAGGAGTTTTATTGTATTTTCTTTTCAAGGGTTTATGTATGGATACAGACATCTTATACCTTATACTTTAATAACTTAATCAAATAAAACAGTGTAACTTTATAATACAAAGAATTCCTAACTAACTCCCGACGTCTTCCTGAATATAATTTACGTTGATTATCTAAAAAGCTGCAAACTGGAGATTTTTTGCTCCAAATGCTATTTCACTCTTGCGTAGAAGCGTGTTGAAGCGGGATTTCTGTTTCTACGAAGCTGACAAAAATGTGTGAACAATTCGCTTCTCCCGAAGATGGTGGCGTTGTATAAGGAGCCTAATAAAAATTTTGAATATCCTTTTTTACGTTGAATTTCCTACGTAAGCAGATAGTCCGCAGATAGAGTGGCGAGGACCGAAAATTATTCGTGTCCACTACGCCGTGATTGCTATATTCTTTCCCAAGAATCGCTGTTTTAAATAGAATTTCCTAATCAAGCGGATAGTCCGCAGATAGAGTGGCGAAGACCGAAAATTATTCGCGTCCACTACGCCGTTATTGCTATATTCTTTCCCAAGAATCGCTGTTTTAAATAAAATTTTCTAACCAACTGGATAGTCCGCAGATAGAGTGGCGAGGACCGAAAATTATTCGTGTCCACTACGCCGTGTTTACTAAAGTTGCAAAAATAACTTCGCAAACTTAATTCCGATCTAAACTCAAGCGTTATTCTGTCGCAGAGACAAGCTAGATCAGAATTGATTTCAATAATCCTTCAGTTTCCCTTTTATACTCTTCCAAAGCCATAAATTATAAATTAATAGCATGCTCCTGTCACGATTTAATGGTAACCTAGAATTTCTAATCCCGTCCTTAAACCTCACCAAAAACATCATCATACACTCTGTATCTGATCTATACGCCTAAAACATCAACGGCTACAAAAAAAACCAAAGTGCTCCATAAATTATCATCCATAATGTTCTTTTTTCTTAACACATTCCATACATACATTGTTTCTAACATCTAAAATTCCCATACTTAAATTTCCACACATATCAAGTAACATGCATATACTACCCAATGTTCCCATCCATTTAAACAATTTCGCCGCGGCACCTCATAAATCATGCGCCCATAATCACCATACATTTATCTCACTTAACTAGCTTCTATTCTCATCAATACGATCACTAGAAGCCATGTCCAATTATCACCTAATAAAATTTAACCACAAGTACTAATAGCCTTTCCCTAACATGGAAAAGATTAACTCACTCCATATCACGTGTGAAAAAACATCTTCAAGAATATGTCACATATGGATGCATGCGAGTGCATGCGATAAGAAAAAACGCTGCGGGAGGTACTTGAGATTGTAAAGGATCGTCTGTAGAATATAGACAGCCATGTAAATGATTTATGGGTTCATGTATCTTGACCTTTTTACCACATGGACTTGGGAAATTGATAAAAAAATATCATGGGAATATTTAGGAATTGATATCCGCATTCTCTTCGTAATGAGAAAAATTCATATAATTAAATGAATGGATGAATGAAATTTATATGTAAGTTTATTAAAACTAAGACATATATAGGAAATCCTTCCAGATGAATAAAAAATATGGATATCTATCTATCGCTTAAAGCGTCAAAGGCTTAAACATTTATATTGACCCTATATAAACATGCTGAGAAATCTAAGTCTTTAATCTATTAACTGAAAACACGGGACTAATCTAGGCAGAAATCAACTTTCTAGTTTCACTATTTACCATTAGAGGCTACTAAGACCCGGAGCACTTGCCGACTTAACCATGACACAGATGTATATTTATCTAAGGCCCACCCGTACTCATCCCAGGCACCCAAGATACACACGCTCCCCCCTGAAACCATCCAAGAGATCCACATCTAACCCCGACTCACACCATCTTATCTCGGGCACTTACCTATACCACCCTAATACACTCACCCACACATCCAAGACACACATGCTCCCCTGGCAACCACCCAAAAGATCCACACATATTCCGGACTCACACCTTCTTATCTCAGGCACCTAACTATACCACCCTAATACACGCACCCACACACCCAAGACACACACCTAGACCACATTTGAAATTTGTATGAAAAAAGTGCTCCAGAACTGGTATTCTACCCCTACTACTACCAATGGTGAAAATGTTTTTTTGAGGGGTCACCTCCCTTTATGGGGAGACCCCCCTTAAACCCCTTTGAAAAATTTTTTCACCCTTGAACTTTCAAGAAGTAACCACTTCTGACCTGTCCACAAAGTTTCATGGCTGTTGCTTCTATAGTTTTGGAGAAAATGTGCTGTGACCTACGGGCGGATAGACAGGCACGCACAGGTCGTGATTGCAATAGGGTTTTGTATTTTAGTACAAAACCCTAAAAACAATAAGTATACAAAAATTTTAAAATTAAATTATTTTGAAAGTTTTTAACATAGTTGCCAGGGTTTAGTGATCTCCATATTCATAATTCAAACAATGATGCAAAGTTAGCAGATATTTGAATATGGCCAACCCTATTACATTTTTCGTTCTAGCCGACTCTATTGCATTTTTCTTTCTAGTACATTTAACATCTGATGTAAAGTTAGCAGATATTTGACTCTATTACATTTTTCGTTCTAGTACATTTAACATCTGGCAATACCTTTTTATAAGCAATGTAATATTAAGTATAGTTTAAAGGCAATTAAGTTATATTCAGTTCCATATGTACAGTTAGGTTAATATAGTATTTAAGTGGAAGCGAATTCAATAAAATTCTCTTTAATTCTCGATACGCTGGTTCTTTTAATGCACAGGGAATAACCCTTTGCTAACGGCGAGCAACCACTCACATGGGGTTATCTAGTTGGGGTAGATGTAAACAAGAAGGCGTTCTACGCTTGTGTTAGCATTCTACAAATTAATAAAAGTATTGAATACAAAAATCCTCGATGCAGGAAACAAGCAGAAAGGCGTCCAACGCTTGTGCTTGTTTCCTAAAACGAAAAGCATTTCAACACTTGTTAATTACATGGCGATACTGCATATTATTACACTGGTTACTGAACCCTGGTCCCTTGCCTCCGGCCTCTGTTCTCTGGCCAGTGGCCCCTGGACATTGGTCCTTGGTTCCTGGTCTCTGGTCCCTGAACCATTATCTAGTGGCTCTTGCCACCGGTCCATGTCCCCTTGTCTCTGGTTCCTGTTATCCGCTCCGTAGTCCCAGGTTTCTATTGTTTTTTTGCTTGTTACTGGCAGTGGTTCCTGGTCCGATATGTATTTATTGGTTTCAGGTCGCTTTTCTCTATTGCCTGGTGCGTGGTCAATTGGCCCTGGTAGCTGTTCCCCGGTCCCTTATAACGTTTTTTTTGGACTCAGCTCCCTAATCCTTGATCCCTGTCTCCTTGTTCAATGTTCTAGGGCCCTAGTCACTGGCCCCTGGCCCTGGTTCCAGTCCCTGGACCCTGGCCCTCGAGGCCAAGTCACTGATCCTTCGTCCCAGGTCCCTACTCCCTACGCCCTTGTCCCTGAACCCAGGTCTCTGGTCTCTGGTCTCTGTTCCCTGTTCCCTGGTCCCTGGTCCCTAGTTTCTGGTGCCAGGCGTTTAGTTCCTTTTGTTTGATCGCTGGTCCCTGATTCCGAGGTCCTGGTCCCTTATACCTGATTCTGTTCACTTGTCCATGGCCCATGGTCCCTGTGTCTGTCCATAGTTCCTGGTCACTGATCGCTGACACCTGACCCCTGGTCCCTGGCATCTGGTCCCTGGCCTCTTCTTCCTGGCTCTTGGCCAGTGGTCCCTGTTTCCAGGTCTCTAGCGCCTGGTCCCTGGTCCCTGGCACCTTCTCAATAGTCCCTGGTCCCTGAACTCTGGTCTGTAATCTCTTGCCCCTGGACCCTGTGCCCTGTCCACTTGTCCCTTGTCCCTGGTTCTTGATCCCAGGTCCCTGGTGCCTAGTCCCTTGTCCCTAGACCCGGGCCCCTCAATCCTTGTTCTTGATCGCTAGTCACTTGTCCCTGGCCTTGGTTCCTGACTCTTCGTCCCTGGTCCTTGTTTCCTAGCCTTTGGTCCTCATTTCCTAGCCCCTGGTCCTTGGTCCGTGTTCCGTCGTCCATTGGTCTTCGCCCTTGATTCCTGGTCCTTCGTCCCTTGCTCTTGGTCCCCGATTCTTTGCCCCTGATCCCTGGCTCCTCAATTCTGGTCCCTGAGCCATGACTCCTGGTCCCTGTTCTGGAAAAAAAAGCTCCAGAAGAAAATAAGGTACATAACGACGTCAATTTCTTATTGTCAAGGAAATAAGAAGATCCACAGGAATAATTTTACCAAGCAAATTATTTATCTTATGTTATTGTTTTTTTTAGAAGGAAAATACAACTTGGTGATCTTCTATCAGGGAAAACCAGAGGATGAAGAGTTGGTCGTGGAGATGACAATAAACACGGAAGCTCCCAAGTGCTACTTTATTACCGTGGTCAGACGTGTTGTCCAGTGCGGAGAGTCCTAATACTGCTCGAGACTGCCTTGTATAGTTTGCTGACTTCTCAGACCTTGATCTCCAAACAAAGGGGACGTTCTTATCCCACGAAAATCAAGACACTTCGGCGTTTGCTTCGAGTCGGACTTTGTAGCTTTGATTGACTGTTCTCAAAACATTTTATTTATAAAACTCTGGCCTAGTGGTGTGGTTTCAATTCCAATGTAATCTACCCGCGATTTCGTTTAGAGACTGAGCGATTACGAGCCAGTGGAGCCAATTGACAAGTGTGGTGTATTTTTACGGGAACTTTCAACTTTCAGCGTGTGCCCGTGTTCCTTGAGATGAAGCCGCGCCTGGCTGTCAGTACGTAACTGCCTTTCCCAAAGCACACGTTTGCCTTGTATACTTAGATACCTTCATGGCAAATGTCATCAAACGAATATGAATTGAAAACCAGAGGAAAATTTATTGAAGAAGAAGAAAAGATTCGGGATTAGAACATCGAGCAGAAGATTTTGTTCAATAATCTATGAAGAAGACCAATTTCAATTGGGATCCTAAGTATGCTTTTATTTGTTTTTGTTTTTTAACTATCATGATTGATTAGCCCAAACTATCAAAATTGATTAGCTAGAACTATCATAATTGATTAGCCAGAGCTATCACAATCGAGTAGCCAGAACTATCATAATTGATTAGCGAGCACTATGAAAATTGATTAGCCAGATTTATCATGATATAATTAAATTATAATTATGATATTTGATTTTTTTTTTAAATTAATTATTCTTTAAATATGTACATATATATTTATATATATATATATATATATATATATATATATATATATATATATATATATATATATATATATATATATATATATATATACAATATAATATATATATATATATATATATATATATATATATATATATATATATATATATATATATATATACAATATAATATATATATATATATATATATATATATATATATATATATATATATATATATACATATATATTCATATATATATATACTGAAGATGACTCAAAGTAGTCGAAACGCGTCTGCTCACACAACTAAGCAAGGCCCGACGGCTTTTAAAGAAAAAAAAAAAATATATATATATATATATATATATATATATATATATATATATATACAATATAAATATATATATATATATATATATATATATATATATACATATATATATATATATATATATATATATATATATATATATATATATATATATATATATATATATATATATATATATATATATATATATATATATATATATATATAAAAATATATATTTATATATATATATATATATATATATATATATATATATATATATATATATATATATCTATATATATATTATTTATTATCACATATTTCAAGATGATAAGTATATAGTGGATCATGGGGTAAAATCGCTTAGGTGAGAGATGAATCACCTCCCTTACTATATATCGATCTGACGAGCTAAGATTAGTTAATTAGTGATTCTCTTTGGTCGCTGACCCGAGTGGGTTTACCCATCTCACAAATGTAGTTATTCCTTTGTGGATATTTTCTTTCTGAGTGATTAATTATTTTGACTGTCCTATTAATATTCAAAATTCAAAAACTGTAATAAAATCTTACGCGACAGGTGACACTTTTCTGTTGTCCACATACAAAGTACCATTAACCCTCCCCTGAGAGTGAATTCTACAGAATTTGTCACTATATGGTACTCGTGGAGCTTGTCTTTCAAGCATGATGACAAAAATGTCCTCAAAGCAGATATGGCGCCCAACAAGGCCTCTTCATTGATAAATAGTTTGTTGTTCCTTAACGGTTTTGGGCAAACAATGAAGACCTTCTCGTAACTCAGAATTATTTCGAAGGTTATTATATATTTTAATTCTTTTCAATTGTTCTCATACAATTTAATTATTAAGTCCTCTCATCCTTTCTTCTGTCTTTTGTCTAAACGGCTTAGGGGCAATTTTAAATTGAATAAAATGTTATTTCATTTTTATTTTTTTTAGATCTTTATATTTCCTCAGATAGTGGAGTGGGTGTTCCATTTTGGTAACTGTTTGACTCTGATGTGTTTTAGAGAAATCATATTGAATAATATTCAATAATTTGATTTGGAGTTGGATCCTAGTTAGTGAATAGCCTCTGTATGTACCCATGCCTAGTCGCCTCTTAGGATGGAATTCGCAGTGCGTTGTGGATTTTGGGTACTTTGCTGACAGGATCCCAACACTCATTCGAGAAAAGCTGATCTTTTTGGTTGTTTACATTGCTTTACCAAGAGTTGGGAGTCTTCATGGTTTAATGCCGCGCAAGCAAGAACTCTTTAACCATGAAGAACATGAATTTTGTGTAATGAAGTAGTATGAGGAACTAAACAGATGTAAGCTGTGATTGGTTTTGAGAGATTACTTACTGAGCATGAATGTATATTTATGATATTGTTCTGCTCACTGGGTGATGTCTTAATACCGATCACATTTCACCGACCACATTTTATTTGGACATATACGTATACATAAAAAAAAAGCCTTAGTAATATATTGTCAGACGGCTCTGCTTTGGAGATGAGGAATTTCAAACCTTATTAATTGATAAAATTAATTGAATTGAAACCAAGTTGTTAATTAATAATGTTACCTGGCGGGCCATTAACCCGATTTAAATCAAAACAAATGGCAGATGGTGGTGATGGAAATCGCTTGAATGATTCGCAAGACTCAGAAGATCCAGAAGAGTATTTTCAGACTAACGGAGCTTCGGAAGAAAATGCTTCCAATAGTGCTTCTGAAATTAATTTGCAAACGATGGGGAAAAGTTTGCAACTTTTGATGAGTTAAGTTTCTCAGTTGAGTGATGCTTTTCAGAAGCTTGCTCCATCGGAAGATAATAACAGAATGACGTCACAAACAAATGTTACCGAAAAAACTAATAAAAAATCTTTTAGGTCATCCAGCCCCCTGAACAAAAATCATATTAAATCCAATGCCTATTCTCAGACTCCTCCAGTGAATGAGTTTTGGGGAAATTTCTCGAGAGAAATTTACCTATTGCGGAGAGCATCATATATAGACATATATATATATATATATATATATATATATATATATATATATATATATATATGTATATATATATATATATATATATATATATATATATATATATATATATATATATATATATGGGATATAACGAAATTTGTGACCACGCTAGAGGTTGCAATTTTGCTTCGATTTTCACCAAATTTTCAGGAAAGGTGTATTGGGTAATTATCTCGGTTAAGTTCGTGAACTAGCTATATCGGCTGATCAAAAACAAAATGGCGGCCATTTTAGACGAAAAATCGTGATTTCTGTTCTGACCAAAGTATAGCTCCGATTTGGATGAAATTTGGTACGAAGGTTCACTGATGTATGTGGTGAATCTCACAATAAAAAATCCAAAGTCGGTACGGCAGAAACAAAATGGCGGCCGCTCAAAGGTCGAAAAACGTGCAAAATTTTGTTGTTGTAATAGTGGTCAAAGGTTTCAACAGATTTTCATGAAACTCGGCAGTTGGATAGAAATTATAAGTATCTAAAGAATTACGTAAAAAAACTGGAGGTCAGGTTGCAAAAAACAAAATGGCGGCCAGTTGAAACTCATATATGAAACTTGGTTTCGAGATAGACATTACTTAGGTCTACAGTCTTTGATATTTTGGTGATCATGCATTTGCAAATTTCAAAATGGCGGCCGTTTAAATATGCGTTTTTTCATGTCTTTGTGGCCCTCTAGCGGTCACATTTTCCAACGGATTTTGATGAAACTTGAGATTATGAATTTCTGTACTATGTTCTTGTATTTTGCAGGAAATTATTAAAATTGAATCAAAAATAAAAAAGTCGAAAATTTAAAGCCTAATATTTTTAGCTGCCATTTTCTTTAAAAATTGAATTATTTTGCCCTGTCTACACTGAAACTCCTATTTGAACGAGATAGTACATTGATTGGTGAGGTCCTAGCATACAAAGATTTAAAATAATCCAAAATCAAATGCATGCATTCAAAATGGCGGCCCCCAAAGGTCTGAAGGCAAGCGCAATTCGCTATTTTAGTGCCAACTGAAATAATGAATATTTTTCATTGAAACGTTTTAAATTACTTTACTTGAAAGAACTTATAAGCCAGATCATTTTTGAGATATTGTAAAATATTTTTAACAATACCCTAAAAAATTATAAAATCGCGACTTGTCTGTCTGTCCGTCCGTCCGCCCGTTTGTTCGTGCGTCATAACAAGTTTTCTCGCAAACCACATGAGCTAGAATGAGGAAATTTTCTACGTAGGTCAAAAGTGGTGCCTCTTGAAATTTGCAGTGCAAGAAAATATTTTAAGGTATTTAAGGGGGGTCTCTCCATACAGGCGGGTCTTCCCATACAGGGGGGCGGCAAGCAATTTTATTTATTTCTGTAGCCCTCTAGCAGCCAAGATTCTCAACAGATTCCTTTGAAACTTGAAATTATAAGTTATTAAGGCAAGTTAATGTAATTTAATCATGCAAATCGAATGACAAATAAAAAAGTTAAAAATTTACAGCTTAATATTCTTAGCAGCCGATTTCAATAAAAATCGAAATGACGGCCCTCATAGTTCAGAAAAAAATTGAAAATGTATATATTAATGGCAATGCAAGTGCTGATTAAACTTTTATGGAAATCTTTTGAAATTAACTATTTGAGCTATTAAAGCCGACAAGTTATCACCTTTGTGTGGTAGCCACTATGAAATGTATAAACAGCAAATGTGAGAAGGGCGAAACGAGTATAAATATGTTTATAACAATTTACTACCCGCCGATTTTCAATATGTGATCCATACGTGTGTAACTCAATTTAATTGGCAAAATATTTGCGCCTCTATGGGGTGTCTCCATACACAAACGGCGGCAGATCCTTTTTGTTACTAAAAACCCATGTAGTGCTACCGAAATTGCAGTAAGAAGTTAAGTAGTAGGCAAGCCAAATTTTTTTTCCGAAACCTTACGCTACATACGAGAAATTTACCTTTCCGACTGGTGCTGCCAACGGGGATTTTTTATATAGACCAAAGCATCTTCGTCGTTCAGAAGGCACTGGTGACTTATATTGGATAAATAATATCCATCGTTGCATGTTCGGAAAGGCCAGAACTTGGTACTGGCAGTATCATCGTCAAACCTCCAACGTTTCCTGGTCTGACTTTTGCTTAGCAATCAAAGCCTGATTCAGCCAATGGAGTCCCGATTCGGAAATTTTACAAGCTATGGAAAGAAGAAGGCAAGGTTATCACGAGAGCTAGATGATTATTTATCAGCTGTTGTTGATTTAAATCTTCAACGTCAAAATCCAATACCTGATCAGGAATTATTCAGAATTTTACTTGCTAACTTGACTTCTTCAATGATGCAGCTATTGTTTGCTACAAATCGTCAAACTTTACATGAGCTTAGAACCAAGGGAAGGGAAGCAGAACTTTTGTTGAGAAGATTTCAAGCTAACTTAAAACCAGTATCTTCAAAATTTCATACTTCTGACGTACCTCCTAATTCCGAAAAGAAGATAATGTTGAAGCTATAGTAAATTTAGTCGATAATTGACAGTTAAGATGTTGGAACTGTAACGTAACTGGTCACAAATCGCAAGATTGCTCCTCTCCAACTCGAAATCTATTTTGTTACAAATGTGGATTTACAGGAGCAGTCTCTACTGAATGTCCTTGATGTAAGGAAAACGAAGTTGAAACCTCGAACTGGTCCTCGCTAAACGATTCTCTTTCCAATCATTCATTAAAAATTAATATAAGATAATTCAACCCAGATAATTGAGACCCTTTTCCGAATTCGAATATTCACTCAACCTGTTCTGATCCTCCTTTATATTTAAAATCTTATAATGAACGAAAATTAAATTATGAAACTGTAAAATCTAAAATTTTTGGCAAGTCAAAAGAAAACAAAATATCACGCTTGAGGGATTGGCATCGTAGAAGAATTAAGAAAAAATTAATAATGGTAGAAAGCATTATACAAAAAACTAACGATGCCCGACCGTTCGCTAAAGTGTATTTCGGGTCCATTCCAGTTGAGGGTTTACTTGACAGTGGAACCACCATTAGTTGTTTAGGTAACAGATTAGAAATAGTCCTGTCGAAATTGGGAATAGCCTTACAACCAGTGGACATTACCTTCAATTCTGCTGGAGAATTTAATCACTCTACCGTCGGATACTTTTTCACAAATATTACCTTTCGGAATATGACAAAACGTCTTAAAAATATATGTAGTACCGTCCTTATGTCAGAAGTTATACTTGGGTGTGGACTTCTGGAGGAAGTTCAAGTTAGCCCAGGAATTATTGAGTCACTTGACCTCAATTCTGTTGAGCCCTTAGTAGGTCCTACACTTCATTTATTATCCTCTGAGGAAACTAATATGTTAGAACGGGTAAAGGACTCTTTTGCATCTTGTGTGAAATTGGGCTTGGGTCGTACTTCGTTAGAGACACATGTCATTGATGTTGGTGATGCTGTCCCCATTAAGCAACGACACTATCCGGTTTCTCCAGCCATTCTTAAACTGATGTATAGGGAACTGGATCGTATGTTATCTATGGATCTAATAGAGGAAAGCAACAGCGCATGGGATTTCCCTGTGGTTTCAATCAAGAAACCTTGTTTGGATTCTCGCAGGGTGAATCAGGTTACCATCAAAGATGCTTATTCTCTCCCTCACATTGATGGACTACTCAGTCGTTTGCATGATACAAATTATGTTTCCGCAATTGTTTTAAAAGATGCCTTTTGGCAGATCCCTTTGGAAGAAAAATCTCGAGAGAAAACAGCCTTCACATTTCCCGGTCGACCTTTGTATCACTTTAAAGTGATGCCATTTGGCTTGTGTAACGCTCCTTCACGCATGTGTTGACTAATTGAGAAGGTTATGAGGCCTCTTTTACCACAAGATAGAGATAGATTTCTGTTTACCTGGACGACATAGTAGTTACCACTCCAGATTTTGAATCACATTTACTTTGGTTTTTAAAGTTGCAGATTATCTTCGCAAAGCTTGCCTTACTATCAATGTGGTTAAAAGCCATTTTTGTATGAAAGAAGTGAAATATTTGGGATTCGCAGCCGAGGATGGTAAATTGAGAACGGATCCTGCTAAACTCACGGCCGTTGAAGAATTTCCTACCCCTACTTCAGTCAAACAAACCCGAAGATTTCTTGGCATGACAGGATGGTCTAGACGGTTTGTTCCAAATTCTGTGGCTCTAGCAGCCCTAATATCTGATCGCCTTAAGAAAAACCCTAAAGGATTTCAGTGGACTGATGAGGCTGAAATCACTTTTAAAAAATCAAAAGAGGTCATGTTTAACGCTGCTGAGTTAAATCACCCTGATATATAATACAGTGAGATGGGAGTAGGTGGCTTGTTATCCCAAATCGAAGATGATGATGAAGAGAGACCCTTAGCATATGTCTCACAGAAGTTGAATGCTGCTCAACGCAACTATAGCATAACCGAATTGGAATGTTTAGCTGCTCTGATTTCTGTTCAAAAATTCCGAGCATATGTGGGGTGTTTTTCCTTCAAAATTATCACCGATCATGCAAGCTTAAAATGGCTGATGAATCAAAAAGAATTAACTGGCAGGCTAGCGCGATGGTATCTCAAGTTACAATCCTACGATTTTAACATTGAATATAGGAAAGGTAGTCAGAATGTAGTACCGGAAGCTCTATCACGAGTATTTTGCGACGAATTACTTTCTGGCAGCGTTACTTCAGAAATAGATTTAAGTTCCCCACATTTTCAAACGCCTGAATATTTAGACTTAATAGATCGAATTTCTCAAACTGCGGACCAATTCCCTGATGTATTGGTTCAAGACGGGTTAGTATGGAAAAGAGGATTTACGGTAGACTCGGAGAAAAGCCTTACTTAATCAAGGTGGAAATTGTGGATAACCATTTCTTATTCACAGATTTTGATAGAAAATGCTCATTGTCCTCCACTATCTGCGCATGGAGGTATAGCTACAACCTTAGCTCGTTTAAGACAGCATTACTTTTGGCCTGGTATTGTAACCCAAGTTGCAGATTTTGTCCGTGCCTGTGAAATATGTAAAGCCATGAAAGCCCCTAATGTGACTTTACGTCCACCAATGGGAGCTACATAAATCCCTCTTCGTCCATGGCAACGTATTTTATATAGACCTTACAGGTCCTTATTGCCACACTAAATCTTCAATTCTGATAGTTCTCGATGGATTTTCCAAATTAGTTCTGTTGAAGCCCCTGAAAAAGACTCCGGCTGAGTCTATTGTCCAATATTTAGAACGAGACATATTTCATGTTTTTGGGTCGCCTGAAACTCTGGTATCGGATAATGGAACTCAGTTCGTATCCAAACAGTTTACTAAATTGTTAGCTGAGTATGGTGTTAATCATTTTAAAACAGCACTGTACCTGCCACAAAGTTACGCTTCAGAGAGAGTCAACAGAACGGTTTTGACAGCCATTCGAGCCTATATCAAAAATGATCACAAAACTTGGGATCAGTATTTAAGCACGGTGGCTTGTGCATTGCGATGTGCACATCATACATCAGTTGGTACCACACTTTATAATGTTCTATTCGGTAATTCTATGATCACTCAAGGAAATTCTTTTAAACTTCTGAAAAGCATAAATTCACTTTATGATCATGATTACAATTCACTGGTCAAACTGTTTGGCGTTGGGATTTCGCCCCTAGTGACGCTTCTAAGAATTTCACTCAAAAATTGGCTCCTAAATTTTCGAAATCTCTAGTACTTGCCAGGTTAGGAAGTTTAGTTTATACTTTGGCTGATGAAAATGGCAGATCAATTGTTAATTTTCATGCGAAGGATATCAGATCAGGAACTTAATTACGAGGTTATTACTTCCTTGGTCAGGAATATTTATTGTAAAATAATTTTTTTGTTTTGAGGCTCTTTGTTTTCAGGGTCGAGGTTACGTTACATCATTTTTTTTTTGTTGATATTGATTACTTTAATCTTTAATAATACGCTTTTTTTTTGGATTTCTTTTCGGTCCCGTTTATGCGAGTTTTGTTAAAAAAAAAAAAATCTTAAAACGTGGTCGGAGGTGTAACACGCTTTTCTTGGTTGGTAGTTCACCATACGAGTATACCTTAGTTTTCTAATTTACAATAAAAACAAACAACACAAAAAAAAATTATTTTTAACTGACATACATCACATTATAAAAATAAGAAAAGGCGAGATGATAAAAAAATAATGAGTCAGTTTTCAATTTTTGTCAGAAGAACAAAAAAAATCCCCGTTGGCAGCACCAGTCGGAAAGGTAAATTTCTCGTATGTAGCGTAAGGTTTCGGAAAAAAAATTTGCTTGCCTACTACTTAACTTCTTACTGCAATTTCGGTAGCACTACATGGGTTTTTAGTAACAAAAAGGATCTGCCGCCGTTTGTGTATGGAGACACCCCATAGAGGCGCAAATAGTTTGCCAATTAAATTGAGTTACACACGTATGGATCACATATTGAAAATCGGCGGGTAGTAAATTGTTATAAACATATTTATACTCGTTTCGCCCTTCTCACATTTGCTGTTTATACATTTCATAGTGGCTACCACACAAAGGTGATAACTTGTCGGCTTTAATAGCTCAAATAGTTAATTTCAAAAGATTTCCATAAAAGTTTAATCAGCACTTGCATTGCCATTAATATATACATTTTCAATTTTTTTCTGAACTATGAGGGCCGTCATTTCGATTTTTATTGAAATCGGCTGCTAAGAATATTAAGCTGTAAATTTTTAACTTTTTTATTTGTCATTCGATTTGCATGATTAAATTACATTAACTTGCCTTAATAACTTATAATTTCAAGTTTCAAAGGAATCTGTTGAGAATCTTGGCTGCTAGAGGGCTACAGAAATAAAAAAAATTGCTTGCCGCCCCCCTGTATGGGAAGACCCGCCTGTATGGAGAGACCCCCCTTAAATACCTTAAAATATTTTCTTGCACTGCAAATTTCAAGAGGCACCACTTTTGACCTACGTAGAAAATTTCCTCATTCTAGCTCATGTGGTTTGCGAGAAAACTTGTTATGACGCACGAACAAACGGGCGGACGGACGGACAGACAGACAAGTCGCGATTTTATAATTTTTTAGGGTATTGTTAAAAATATTTTACAATATCTCAAAAATGATCTGGTTTATAAGTTCTTTCAAGTAAAGTCATTTAAAACGTTTCAATGAAAAATATTCATTATTTCAGTTGGCACTAAAATAGCGAATTGCACTTGCCTTCAGACCTTTGGGAGCCGCCATTTTGAATGCATGCATTTGATTTTGGATTATTTTAAATCTTTGTATGCTAGGACCTCACCAATCAATGTACTATCTCGTTCATATAGGAGTTTCACTCTAGACAGGGCAAAATAATTCAATTTTTAAAGAAAATGGCAGCTAAAAATATTAGGCTTTAAATTTTCGACTTTTTTATTTTTCATTCAATTTTAATAATTTCCTGCAAAATACAAGAACATAGTACAGAAATTCATAATCTCAAGTTTCATCAAAATCCGTTGGAAAATGTGACCGCTAGAGGGCCACAAAAACATGAAAAAAACGCATATTTAAACGGCCGCCATTTTGAAATTTGCACATGCATGATCACCAAAATATCAAAAACTGTAGACCTAAGTAATGTCTATCTCGAAACCAAGTTTCATATATGTCGGATCAAAATTGCGACTTTTAAAAGCCTTTGAAGTTTTGAGTTTCAACTGGCCGCCATTTTGTTTTTTGCAACCTGACCTCCAGTTTTTTTACGCAATTCTTTAGATACTTATAATTTCTATCCAATTGCCGAGTTTCATGAAAATCTGTTGAAACCTTTGACCACTATTACAACAACAAAATTTTCCACGTTTTTCGACCTTTGAGCGGCCGCCATTTTGTTTCTGCCGTACCAACTTTGGATTTTTTATTGTGAGATTCATCACATCCATCAGTGAAACTTCGTACCAAATTTCATTCAAATCGGAGCTATACTTTGGTCAGAACAGAAATCACGATTTTTCGTCTAAAATGGCCGCCATTTTGTTTTTGATCGGCCGATATAGCTGGTTAACCGAGATAATTACCCAATACACCTTTCCTGAAAATTTGGTGAAAATCGAAGCAAAATTGCAACCTCTAGCGTGGTCACAAATTTCGTTATATCCCATATATATATATATATATATATATATATATATATATATATATATATATATATATATATATATAGATATAGATATAAATATATATATATATATATATATATATATATATATATATAGATATAGATATAGATATATATATATATATATATATATATATATATATATATATATATATATATATATATATATATATATATATATATATATATATATATATATATATATATATATATATATATATGATGCTCTCCGCAATAGGTAAATTTCTCTCGAGAAATTTACCTAATAAATTTCTCTCGAGAAATTTACCTAAATGGATAAGTAATTAAAATAAGAGAATTTTTTTCTGATTACTACTCTGAAAGAGAATAAAAGTGAATAGGAGTTGATATTTTCAATTTGAGAATCAAAGAAGTGTTTGAGTAGCAGAAAAGAAAGTTTTGATTTGGGAGGAAGCAAAGAAAGCTTTTGTTTGAAAACATTTCCCAGAAGAAAGAAAAGGATATTTGTTAAGTGAGAAGTAACAAAACAAGATTCGTGAAGAATAAGCAGAAAAGATTGGTTGAGGCCATTTTTTAGAGTTTCTTGAAAAGAAAAGCCCCAGAAGAAAATAAGTTACATCACGACGTCAATTTCATATTGTCAAGAAAATAAGAAGATCCACAGAAATAAGTTTACCAAGCAAATTATTTATCTTGTTTCATTGTTTTTTTAGAAGGAAAATACAACTTGGTGATCTTCTATCAGGGAAACCAGAGGCGATGTATAAGGATAAAGAGTTGGTCATGGAGACGACAATAAACACGGAAGCTCCCAAGTGCTGCTTTGTTACCGTGGTCAGACGTGTTGTTCGGTGCGGAGAGTCCTAGTACTGCTCGAGACTGCCTTGTATAGTTTGCTGACTTCTCAGACCTTGATCACCAAACAAAGGGGACGTTCTTATCCCACGAAAATCAAGACACTTCCGCGTTTGCTTCGAGTCGGACTTTGTAGCTTTGATTGACTGTTCTCAAACCATTTTATTTCTACAAATCTCGCCTAGTGGTGTGGTGTCAATTCCGATTCCGTGCAATCTACCCGCGATTTCGTTTAAAGACTGAGTGATTACGAGCCAGTGGAGCCAGTTGACAAGTGTGGTGTATTTTCACGGGAACTTTCAACTTTCTGTCAGTACGTCACTGCCTTTCCCAAAGCACACGTTTGCCTTCCTTGTGTACTTGGATACTTTCATGGCAAATGTCATCAAACGAATCTGAATTGAAAAGCAGAAGAAGATTTATTGAAAAAGAAGAAAAGATTCGGGATTAGAACATCGAGCAGAAGATTTTTTTCAATAATCTATGAAGAAGATCAATTTCAATTGGGATCCTAAGTAAGATTTTTTTTTGTTTTTTGTTTTTCAACTATCATAATTGATTAGCCAGAACTATCATATTTGATTAGCCAGAACTATCATATAATAGATTAGCCAGAGCTATCTTAATTGATTAGCCAGAATTATCATAATTGATTAGCCAGAACTATCATAATTGATTAGCCAGAATTATCATGATATAATTAAATTTTAAATAAGGCTGTTTGATTTTTTTTTAATTTAATCATTGTGTATATATATATATATATATATATATATATATATATATATATATATATATATATATATACAATATACATATAAATATATATATATATATATATATATATATATATATATATATATATATATATATATATAGATATATATATATATATATATATATATATATATATATATATATATATACAATATAAATATCTATATATATATATATATATATATATATATATATATATATATATATATATATATATATATTCATATATATATATATATATATATATATATATATTCATATATATATATATATATATATATATATATATATATATATATATATATATATCTATATATATATATATATATATATACAAACACGTTGACCTCTTTATATATTTTTATTATTATTACATATTTCAAGATAATAAGTATATAGTGGATCATGGGGTAAAATCTCTTAGGTGAGAGATGAATCACCTCCCTTACTATATGTCGATCTGAAGAGCTAAGAATGGTAAATTAGTGATTTTCTTCGGTCGGTGACTCGAGTGGGTTTACCCATCTCACAAATGTAGTTATTCCTTTGTGGATATTTTCGTTCTGAGTGATTAATTATTTTGACTGTCCTATTAATATTCCAAATTCAAAACTGTAATAGAATCTTACGTGACAGGTGACACTTTTCTGTTGTGCACATATAAAGTACCATTAACCCTACCCTGAGAGTGAATTCTATAGAATTTGTCACCATATGGTACTCGTGGAGCTTGTCTTTCAAGCATGATGACAAAAATGTCCTCAAAACAGATATGGCGCCCAACAAGGCCTCTTCATTGATAAATAGTTTGTTGTTCCTTAACGGTTTTGGGCAAACAATGAAGACCTTCCCGTAACTCAGAATTATTTCGAAGGTTATTATATCTTTTGATTCTTTTCAGTTGTTCTCATACAACTTAATTATTATGTCCTCTCATCCATTCTTCTGTCTTTTGTCTAAACGACTTAGAGGCAATTTTAAATTAAATAAAATGTTATTTCACTTTTATTTTTTAGATCTTTATATTTCCTTAGATAGTGGAGTGGGTATTCCATTTTGGTAACTGTTTGACTCTGATGTGTTATAGAGAAATTATATTGAATAATATTCAATAATTTGACCATCAGAGTTTGTCAGTTGCTGGAATGGAGTTGGATCCTAGTTAGTGAATAGCCTCTGTATGTAACCATGCCCAGTCGCCTCTTAGGATGGAATTCGCAGTGCGTTGTGGATTTTGGGTACTTTGCTGACAGGAACCCAACACTCATTCGAGAAAAGCTGATCTTTTTGGTTGTTCACATTGTTTTACCAAGAGTCGGGAGTCTTCATGGTTTAATGCCGCGCAAGCAAGAACTCTTTAACCATGAAGAACATGAATTTTGTGTTATGAAGTAGTGTGAGGAACTAAACAGATGTAAGCTGTGATTGGTTTTGACAGATTACCTACTGAGCATGAATGTATATTTATGATATTGTTCTGCTCACTGGGTGATGTCTTAATACCGATCACATTTCACCGACCACATTTTATTTGGACATATACGTATATATAAAAAAAGCCTTAGTAATATATTGTCAGACGGCTCTGCTTTGGAGATGAGAAATTTCAAACCTTATTAATTGATAAAATTAATTGAATTGAAACCAAGTTGTTAATTAATAATGTTACCTGGCGGGCCATTAACCCGATTTAAATCAAAACAAATGGCAGAAAGTGGTGATGGGAAATGCTTGAATGATTCACAAGACTCAGAAGATCCAGAAGAGTATTTTCAGACTAACGGAGCTTCGGAAGAAAATGCTTCCAATAGTGCTTCTGAAATTAATTTGCAAACGATGGGAAAAAGTTTGCAACTTTTGATGAGTTAAGTTTCTCAGTTCAGTGATGCTTTTCAGAAGCTTGCTCCATCGGAAGATAATAACAGAATAACGTCACAAACAAATGTTACCGAAAAAACTAATAAAAAATCTTTTAGATCATCCAGTCCCCTGAACAAAAATCATATTAAATCCGATGCCACATCTCAAACTCCTCCAGTAAATGAGTTTTTATATAGAATAGAGCATCTTCGTCGTCCAGAAGGCACTGATGACTTATATTGGATAAATAATATCCATCGTTGCATGTTCGGAAAGGCCAGTGCTTGGTACTGGAAGTATCATTGTCAAACCTCCAACGTTTCCTGGTCTGACTTTTGCTTAGCAATCAAAGCCCGATTCAGCCAATGGAGTTCCGATTCAGAAATTTTACAAGCTATGGAAAGAAGATGGCAAGGTAATCGTGAGAGCTAGGTGATTATTTATCAGCTGTTGTTGATTTAAATTTCAACGTCAAAATCCAATACCTGATCAGGAATTATTCAGAATTTTACTTGCTAACTTGATTTGTTCAATGATGCAGCTATTGTTTGCTACAAATCGTCAAACTTTACATGAGCTTAGAACCAAGGGAAGAGAAGCTGAACTTTTGTTGAGAAGATCTCAAGCTAACTTAAAACCAGTATCTTCAAAATTTCATACTTCTGAGGTACCACCTAATTCCGAAAAAGAACAGGTTGGAGATAATGTTGAAGCTATAGTAAATTTAGTCGATAGACGACAGTTAAGATGTTGGAACTGTAACGTAACTGGTCACAAATCGCAAGATTGCTCCTCTCCAACTCGAAATCTATTTTGCTACAGATGTGGATTTACAGGAGCAGTCTCTACTGAATGTCCTTGATGTAAGGAAAACGAAGTTGAAACCTCGAACTGGTCCTCGCTAAACGATTCTCTTTCCAATCATTCATTAAAAATTAATATAAGATAATTCAACCCAGATAATTGAGACCCTTTTCCGAATTCGAATATTCACTCAACCTGTTCTGATCCTCCTTTATATTTAAAATCTTATAATGAACGAAAATTAAATTATGAAACTGTAAAATCTAAAATTTTTGGCAAGTCAAAAGAAAACAAAATATCACGCTTGAGGGATTGGCATCGTAGAAGAATTAAGAAAAAATTAATAATGGTAGAAAGCATTATACAAAAAACTAACGATGCCCGACCCTTCGCTAAAGTGTATTTCGGATCCATTCCAGTTGAGGGTTTACTTGACAGTGGAGCTACCATTAGTTGTTTAGGTAACGGATTAGAAAAAGTCATGTCGAAATTGGGAATAGCCTTGCAACTAGTGGACATTACCTTGAATCCTGCTGGAGGATCTAATCACTCTACCGTCGGATACTTTTTCACAAATATTACCTTTCGGAATATGACAAAACGTCTTAAAAATATATGTAGTACCGTCCTTATGTCAGAAGTTATACTTGGGTGTGGACTTCTGGAGGAAGTTCAAGTTAGCCTAGGAATTATTGAGTCACTTGACCTCAATTCTGTTGAGCCCTTAGTAGGTCCTACACTTCATTTATTATCCTCTGAGGAAACTAATATGTTAGAACGGGTAAAGGACTCTTTTGCATCTTGTGTGAAATTGGGCTTGGGTCGTACTTCGTTAGAGACACATGTCATTGATGTTGGTGATGCTGTTCCCATTAAGCAACGACACTATCCGGTTTCTCCAGCCATTCTTAAACTGATGTATGGAGAACTGGATCGTATGTTATCTATGGATCTAATAGAGGAAAGCAACAGCGCATGAGATTACCCTGTGGTTTTAATCAGGAAACTTTGTTTGGATTCTCGCAGGGTGAATCAGGTTACCATCAAAGATGCTTATTCTCTCCCTCACATTGATGGACTACTCAGTCGTTTGCATGATACAAATTATATTTCCGCAATTGTTTTAAAAGATGCCTTTTGGCAGATCCCTTTGGAAGAAAAATCTCGTGAGAAAACAGCCTTCACAGTTCCTGGTCGACCTTTGTATCACTTTAAAGTGATGCCATTTGGCTTGTGTAACGCTCCTTCACGCATGGGTTGACTAATTAATAAGGTTATGTGGCCTCTTTTACCACTAGATAGAGATAGATTTCTGTTTACCTGGACGACATAGTAGTTACCACTCCAGATTTTGAATCACATTTACTTTGGTTTTTAAAGTTGCAGATTGTTTTCGCAAAGCTTGCCTTACTATCAATGTGGTTAAAAGCCATTTTTGTACGAAAGAAGTGAAATATTTGGGACTCACAGTCGAGGATGGTAAACTGAGAACGGATCCTGCTAAACACACGGCCGTTAAAGTATTTCCTACCCCTACTTCAGTCAATCAAACCCGAAGATTTCTTGGCATGACAGGATGGTCTAGACGGTTAGTTCCAAATTCTGTGGCTCTAGCAGCCATAATATCTGATTGCCTTAAGAAAAACCCTAAAGAATTTCAGTGGACTGATGAGGCTGAAATCACTTTTAACAAATTAAAACAGGTCATGTTTAACGCTGCTGAGTTACATCACCCTGATTTCACCAAGCCTTTTGTAATACATTGTGATGCAAGTATGATGGGAGTAGGTGGCTTGTTATCCCAAACCGGAGATGATGGTGAAAAGAGATCCTTGGCATATGTCTCACAGAAGTTGAATGCTGCTCAACGCAAGTATAGCATAACCGAATTGGAACGTTTGGCTGCTCTGATTTGCGTTCGTAAATTCCGAGCATATGTGGAGGGTTTTCCCTTCAAAATTATCACCGATCATGCAAGCTTAAAATGGCTGATGAATCAAAAGGAATTAACTGGCCGACTAGCGCGATGGTCACTCAAGTTGCAGTCCTACGATTTTAACATTGAATATATGAAAGTTAGTCAGAATGTAGTACCGGAAGCTCTATCACGAGTATTTTGCGATGAATTACTTGCTGGCAGCGTTACTTCAGAAATAGATTTAAGTTCCCCACATTTTCAAACGCCTGAATATTTAGACTTAATAGATCGAATTTCTCAAACTGCGGACCAATTCCCTGATGTATTGGTTCAAGACGGGTTAGTATGGAAAAGAGGATTTACGGTAGACTCGGAGAAAAGCCTTACTTAATCAAGGTGGAAATTGTGGATAACCATTTCTTCTTCACAGATTTTGATAGAGAATGCTCATTGTCCTCCACTATCTGCGCATGGAGGTATAGCTACAACCTTAGCTCGTTTAAGACAGCATTACTTTTGGCCTGGTATGGTAGCCCAAGTTGCAGATTTTGTCCGTACCTGTGAAATATGTAAAGCCACAAAAGCCCCTAATGTGACTTTACGTCCACCAATGGGAGCTACACAAATCCCTCTTCGTCCGTGGCAACGTATTTATATAGACCTTTTATGTCCTTATCGCCGCACTAAATCTGGTCATTCATCAATTCTGATAGTTCTCGATGGATTTTCCAAATTTGTTCTGTTGAAGCCCCTGGAAAGACTCCGGCTGAGTCTATTGTCCAATATTTAGAACGAGACATATTTCATGTTTTTGGGTCGCCTGAAACTCTGGCATCGGATAATGGAACTCAGTTCGTATCCAAACAGTTTACTAAATTGTTGGCTGAGAATGGTGTTAATCATTTTAAAACAGCACTGTATCTGCCACAAAGTAATGCTTCAGAGAGAGTCAACAGAACGGTTTTGACAGCCATTCGAGCCTATATCAAAAATGGTCACGAAACTTGGGATCAGTTTTTAAGCGCGGTGGCTTGTGTCTTGCGATCTGCACATCATACATCAATTGGTACCACATCTTATAATGTTCTATTCGGTAATTCTATGATCACTCATCGAAATTCTTTTAAACTTCTGAAAAGCATAAATTCACTTTATGATCATGATTTCTATTCACTGAATCATAATGATAAAGTAGAAGTAATTCGATCACTAGAAAATAATCACCTATCTAAGGCCCAAGAAAAAGCTGCCCATTCATATAATTTACGAGCCCGTCATCAAGGCTTTGAAGTTGGTCAAACTGTTTGGCGTCGGAATTTCGCTTCTAGTGTGCTTCTAAGAATTTTACTCAAAAATTGGCTCCTAAATTTCCGAAATTTCTAGTACTTGCCAAGTTAGGAAGTTCAGTTTATACTTTGGCTGATGAAAATGGCAGATCAATTGGTAATTTTCCTGCGAAGGATATCAGATCAAGAACTTAAATACGAGGTTATTACTTGCTTGGTCAGGAATATTTATTTTAAAAATTTTTGTTTTGAGGCTCTTTGTTTTCAGGGTCGAGGGTCGAGCCACACGTTATATCATTTTTTTTTGTTGATATTGATTACTTTAATCTTCGTTTAAATACACTTTTTTGGATTTCTTTTCGGTCCCGTTTATGCGAGTTTTGTTTAAAAAAAAAATCGTAAAACGTGATCGGGGGTGTAACACGCTTTTCTTGGTTGGCAGTTCACCATTTACCTTAGTTTTCTAATTTACAAAAAAAATCACTAAAATTTTTTTTTTAACTGACATTCATCACTTTATAAAGATTAGAATAGGCGAGATGATAGAAAAATAATGAGTCAGTTTTCAATTTTTGTCAGAAGAACAAAAAAAAGGATAAGTAATTAAAATAAGAGAATTTTTTTCTGATTACTATTCTGTAAGAGAATAAAAGTTGATATTTTCAATTTGAGAATCAAAGAAGTGTTTGAGTAGCAGAAAAGAAAGTTTTCATTTGGGAGGAAGCAAAGAAGAGGAACTAAACAGATGTAAGCTGTGATTGGTTTTGAGAGATTACCTACTGAGCATGAATGTATATTTATGATATTGTTCTGCTCACTGGGTGATGTCTTAATACCGATCACATTTCACCGACCACATTTTATTTGGACATATACGTATATATTAAAAAAAAATCTTTAGTAATATATTGTCAAACGGCTCTGCTTTGGAGATGAGGAATTACAAACCTTATTAATTGATAAAATTAATTGAATTGAAACCAAGTTGTTAATTAATAATGTTACCTGGCGGGCCATTAACCCGATTTAAATCAAAACAAATGGCAGAAAGTGGTGATGGAAATCGCTTGAATGATTCACAAGACCCAGAAGATCCAGAAGAGTATTTTCAGACTAACGGAGCTTCGGAAGAAAATGCTTCCAATAGTGCTTCTGAAATTAATTTGCAAACGATGGGGAAAAGTTTGCAACTTTTGATGAGTTAAGTTTCTCAGTTGAGTAATGCTTTTCAGAAGCTTGCTCCATCGGAAGATAATAACAGAATAACGTCACAAACAAATGTTACCGAAAAAAACTAATAAAAAATCTTTTAGATCATCCAGCCCCCTGAACAAAAATCATATTAAATCCGATGCCACATCTCAAACTCCTCCAGTAAATGAGTTTTTATATAGAATAGAGCATTTTCGTCGTCCAGAAGGCACTGATGACTTATATTGGATAAATAATATCCATCGTTGCATGTTCGGAAAGGCCAGTACTTGGTACTGGAAGTATCATTGTCAAACCTCCAACGTTTCCTGGTCTGACTTTTGCTTAGCAATCAAAGCCCGATTCAGCCAATGGAGTTCCGATTCGGGAATTTTACAAGCTATGGAAAGAAGACGGCAAGGTAATCGTGAGGGCTAGATGATTATTTATCAGCTATTGTTGATTTAAATTTTCAACGTCGAAATCCAATACCTGATCAGGAATTATTCAGAATTTTACTTGCTAACTTGACTTGTTCAATGATGCAGCTATTGTTTGCTACAAATCGTCAAACTTTACATGAGCTTAGAACCAAGGGAAGAGAAGCTGAACTTTTGTTGAGAAGATCTCAAGCTAACTTAAAACCAGTATCTTTAAAATTTCATACTTCTGAGGTACCACCTAATTCCGAAAAAGAACAGGTTGGAGATAATGTTGAAGCTATAGTAAATTTAGTCGATAAACGACAGTTAAGATGTTGGAACTGTAACGTAACTGGTCACAAATCGCAAGATTGCTCCTCTCCAACTCGAAATCTATTTTGCTACAGATGTGGATTTACAGGAGCAGTCTCTACTGAATGTCCTTGATGTAAGGAAAACGAAGTTGAAACCTCGAACTGGTCCTCGCTAAACGATTCTCTTTCCAATCATTCATTAAAAATTAATATAAGATAATTCAACCAAGATAATTGAGACCCTTTTCCGAATTCGAATATTCACTCAACCTGTTCTGATCCTCCTTTATATTTAAAATCTTATAATGAACGAAAATTAAATTATGAAACTGTAAAATCTAAAATTTTTGGCAAGTCAAAAGAAAACAAAATATCACGCTTGAGGGATTGGCATCGTAGAAGAATTAAGAAAAAATTAATAATGGTAGAGAGCATTATACAAAAAACTAACGATGCCCGAACCTTCGCTAAAGTGTATTTCGGATCCATTCCAGTTGAGGGTTTACTTGACAGTGGAGCTACCATTAGTTGTTTAGGTAACGGATTAGAAAAAGTCATGTCGAAATTGGGAATAGCCTTGCAACTAGTGGACATTACCTTGAATTCTGCTGGAGGATCTAATCACTCTACCGTCGGATACTTTTTCACAAATATTACCTTTCGGAATATGACAAAACGTCTTAAAAATATATGTAGTACCGTCCTTATGTCAGAAGTTATACTTGGGTGTGGACTTCTGGAGGAAGTTCAAGTTAGCCTAGGAATTATTGAGTCACTTGACCTCAATTCTGTTGAGCCCTTAGTAGGTCCTACACTTCATTTATTATCCTCTGAGGAAACTAATATGTTAGAACGGGTAAAGGACTCTTTTGCATCTTGTGTGAAATTGGGCTTGGGTCGTACTTCGTTAGAGACACATGTCATTGATGTTCGTGATGCTGTCCCCATTAAGCAACGACACTATCCGGTTTCTCCAGCCATTCTTAAACTGATGTATGGAGAACTGGATCGTATGTTATCTATGGATCTAATAGAGGAAAGCAACAGCGCATGAGATTACCCTGTGGTTTTAATCAGGAAACTTTGTTTGGATTCTCGCAGGGTGAATCAGGTTACCATCAAAGATGCTTATTCTCTCCCTCACATTGATGGACTACTCAGTCGTTTGCATGATACAAATTATATTTCCGCAATTGTTTTAAAAGATGCCTTTTGGCAGATCCCTTTGGAAGAAAAATCTCGTGAGAAAATAGCCTTCACAGTTCCTGGTTGACCTTTGTACCACTTTAAAGTGATGCCATTTGGCTTGTGTAACGCTCCTTCACGCATGTGTTGACTAATTAATAAGGTTATGTGGCCTCTTTTACCACAAGATAGAGATAGATTTCTGTTTACCTGGACGACATAGTAGTTACCACTCCAGATTTTGAATCACATTTACTTTGGTTTTTAAAGTTGCAGATTGTCTTCGCAAAGCTTGCCTTACTATCAATGTGGTTAAAAGCCATTTTTGTATGAAAGAAGTGAAATATTTGGGATTCACAGTCGAGGATGGTAAACTGAGAACGGATCTTGCTAAACACACGGCCGTTAAAGAATTTGCTACCCCTACTTCAGTCAATCAAACCCGAAGATTTCTTGGCATGACAGGATGGTCTAGACGGTTAGTTCCAAATTCTGTGGCTCTTGCAGCCATAATATCTGATTGCCTTAAGAAAAACCCTAAAGAATTTCAGTGGACTGATGAGGCTGAAATCACTTTTAACAAATTAAAACAGGTCATGTTTAACGCTGCTGAGTTACATAACCCTGATTTCACCAAGCCTTTTGTAATACATTGTGATGCAAGTATGATGGGAGTAGGTGGCTTGTTATCCCAAACCGGAGATGATGGTGAAAAGAGATCCTTGGCATATGTCTCACAGAAGTTGAATGCTGCTCAACGCAAGTATAGCATAACCGAATTGGAACGTTTAGCTGCTCTGATTTGCGTTCGTAAATTTCGAGCATATGTGGAGGGTTTTCCCTTCAAAATTATCACCGATCATGCAAGCTTAAAATGGCTGATGAATCAAAAGGAATTAACTGGCCGACTAGCGCGATGGTCACTCAAGTTGCAGTCCTACGATTTTAACATTGAATATATGAAAGTTAGTCAGAATGTAGTACCGGAAGCTCTATCACGAGTATTTTGCGATGAATTACTTGCTGGCAGCGTTACTTCAGAAATAGATTTAAGTTCCCCACATTTTCAAATGCCTGAATATTTAGACTTAATAGATCGAATTTCTCAAACTGCGGACCGATTCCCTGATGTATTGGTTCAAGACGGATTAATATGGAAAAGAGGATTTACGGTAGACTCGGAGAAAAGCCTTACTGAATCAAGGTCGAAATTGTGGATAACCATTTCTTATTCACAGATCTTGATAGAGAGAGTGCTCATTGTCCTCCACTATCTGCGCATGGAGGTATAGCTACAACCTTAGCTCGTTTAAGACAGCATTACTTTTGGCCTGGTATGGTAGCCCAAGCTGCAGATTTTGTCCGTGCCTGTGAAATATGTAAAGCCACAAAAGCCCCTAATGTGACTTTACGTCCACCAATGGGAGCTACACAAATCCCTCTTCGTCCGTGGCAACGTATTTATATAGACCTTTTATGTCCTTATCGCCGCACTAAATCTGGTCATTCATCAATTCTGATAGTTCTCGATGGATTTTCCAAATTTGTTCTGTTGAAGCCCCTGAAAAAGACTCCGGCTCAGTCTATTGTCCAATATTTAGAACGAGACATATTTCATGTTTTTGGGTCGCCTGAAACTCTGGTATCGGATAATGGAACTTAGTTCGTATCCAAACAGTTTACAGTTGGCTGAGTATGGTGTTAATCATTTTAAAACAGCACTGTATCTGCCACAAAGTAATGCTTCAGAGAGAGTCAACAGAACGGTTTGGACAGCCATTCGAGCCTTTATCAAAAATGGTCACAAAACTTGTGATCAGTTTTTAAGCGCGGTGGCTTGTGTCTTGCGATCTGCACATCATGCATCAATTGGTACCACATCTTATAATGTTCTATTCGGTAATTCTATGATCACTCATCGAAATTCTTTTAAACTTCTGAAAAGCATAAATTCACTTTATGATCATGATTTCTATTCACTGAATCATAATGATAAAGTAGAAGTAATTCGATCACTAGAAAATAATCACCTATCTAAGGCCCAAGAAAAAGTTGCCCATTCATATAATTTACGAGCCCGTCATCAAGGCTTTGAAGTTGGTCAAACTGTTTGGCGTCGGAATTTCGCTTCTAGTGCGCTTCTAAGAATTTTACTCAAAAATTGGCTCCTAAATTTCCGAAATTTCTAGTACTTGCCAAGTTAGGAAGTTCAGTTTATACTTTGGCTGATGAAAATGGCAGATCAATTGGTAATTTTCCTGCGAAGGATATCAGATCAAGAACTTAAATACGAGGTTATTACTTGCTTGGTCAGGAATATTTATTTTAAAAATTTTTGTTTTGAGGCTCTTTGTTTTCAGGGTCGAGGGTCGAGCCACACGTCCCGTTAATGCGAGTTTTGTTTAAAAAAAAAAAATCTTAAAACGTGATCGGGGGTGTAACACGCTTTTCTTGGTTGGCAGTTCACCATTTACCTTAGTTTTCTAATTTACAAAAAAAATCACTAAAATTTTTTTTTTAACTGACATTCATCACTTTATAAAGATTAGAATAGGCGAGATGATAGAAAAATAATGAGTCAGTTTTCAATTTTTGTCAGAAGAACAAAAAAAGGATAAGTAATTAAAATAAGAGAATTTTTTTTTTCTGATTACTACTCTGAAAGAGAATAAAAGTGAATAGGAGTTGATATTTTCAATTTGAGAATCAAAGAAGTGTTTGAGTAGCAGAAAAGAAAGTTTTGATTTGGGAGGAAGCAAAGAAAGCTTTTGTTTGAAAACATTTCCCAGAAGAAAGAAAAGGATATTTGTTAATTGAGAAGTAACAAAACAAGATTCGTGAAGAGTAAGCAGAAAAGATTGGTTGAGGCCATTTTTTAGAGTTTCTTGAAAAGAAAAGCCCCAGAAGAAAATAAGTTACATCACGACATCAATTTCATATTGTCAAGAAAATAAGAAGATCCACAGGAATAATTTTACTGAGCAAATTATTTATCTTGTTTCATTGGTTTTTAAGAAGGAAAATACAACTTGGTGATCTCCTATCAGGAAAACCAGAGGCGATGTATAAGGATAAAGAGTTGGTCGTGGAGACGACAATAAACACGGAAGCTCCCAAGTGCTGCTTTGTTACCGTGGTCAGACGTGTTGTTCGGTGCGGAGAGTCCTAATACTGCTCGAGACTGCCTTGTACAGTTTGCTAACTTCTCAGACCTTGATCTCTAAACAAAGGGGAGGTTCTTATCCCACGAAAATCAAGACTCTATCGCGTTCGCTTCGAGTTGGACTTTGTAGCTTTGATTGACTGTTCTCAAACCATTTTATTTCTACAACTCTCGCCTAGTGGTGTGGTGTCAATTCCGATTCCGTGCAATCTACCCGCGATTTCGTTTAAAGACTGAGTGATTACGAGCCAGTGGAGCCAATTGACAAGTGTGGTGTATTTTTACGGGAACTTTCAACTTTCAGCGTGTGCCCGTGTTCCTTGAGATCAAGCCGCGCCTGGCTGTCAGTACGTCACTGCTTTTCTCAAAGTACACGTTTACCTTCCTTGTATACTTGGATACCTACGTGGCAAATGTCATCAAACGAATCTGAATTGGAAAGCAGAAGATTTATTGAAAAAGAAAAAAGAGTCGGAATTAGAACATCGAGCAGAAGATTTTTTTCAATAATCTATGAAGAAGATCAATTTCAATTGGGATCCTAAGTAAGATTTTTTTTTGTTTTTGTTTTTTAACTATCATAATTGATTAGCCAAAACTATTATAATTGATTAGCCAAAACTATCATAATTGATTAGCCAGAGATATCATAATTGATTAGCCAGAACGATCGTAATTGATTAGCCAGAACTATCATAATTGATTAGCCAAAATTATCATAATATAATCAAATTTGAAATTAGGATATTTGATTTTTTTTTAAATTTCATCATTGTATAAAAATATGTACATATATATATATATATATATATATATATATATATATATATATATATATATATATATATATATATATATATATTTATATATATATATATATGAATATAAACATATATATTTATATATTTATATATATATATATATGTATATATATATATATATATATATATATATATATATATATATATATATATATATATATACATATATATATATATATATATATATATATAGATGTATAAATATATATATATATATATATATATATATATATATATATATATAAATACATATTATATTATATTTTATATAAATACATTGAACAATTTATTTTTTTTTTATTATTATTACATATTTCAAGATGATAACTATATCGATGATCATGGGGTAAAATATCTTAGGTGAGAGATGAATCACCTCCCTTAGTATATGTCGATCTGATGAGCTAAGGATGGTTAATTAGTGATTCCCTTCGGTCGATGACTCGAGTGGGTTTACCCATCTCACAAATGTAGTTATTCCTTTGTGGATATTTTCTTTCTGAGTGATTAATTATTTTGATTGTCCTATTAATATTCGAAATTCAAAACCTGTAATAAAATCTTACGTGACAGGTGACACTTTTCTATTGTCTCCATACAAAGTACCATCAACCCTCCCCTGAGAGTGAATTCTACAGAATTTGTCACCATATGGTACTCGTGGAGCTTGTCTTTCAAGCATGATGACAAAAATGTCCTCATGATAGTTCCCTTGTACCTCGTCCCTGGTCCTTGGTCCTTGGTACCTAGTTCCTGGTCTCTGGCGGCTGGTCCCGTACCACTGGTTTCTTGCTCCCTGATCTCTGAAGGCTTGTCAATGGTCCCTTGTCCCTTGCCCTTTGCCCCTGTCTCTTTGTCCCTGGTCCCTGGTTACTGTTCCTAGTACCTGGTGCTTGGTCTTTGATCCTCAGTCTGGGGTCACTGGACCCTGATCTGTTATCCCTGGTTTCTGGTCCCTGGTTTCTGGTCCCTGGTCCCGGGCCCCTTGTGCCTTGTCCCTGTTTCCTGGTCACTATGTCCTGACCCATGTTCCTGCTCCCTGTAACTTCTTCTCTGGCCCTTGAATCCTAATGCCTGGTCACTGATCCCTAGTCTCTGGCCCTTGGTCCCTGATCCCTAATCCCTTGTCCCTGATCTTTCATCCCGAGTCAATGGTCTTTGGTCCCGAATTCGTGGTTCCTGGATGATGGTTCAATGGTCCTTGGTCCCGAATCCCTGGTTCCTGGACGGGGGCCACAGGTCCCTGACCCTGGTCCCTGGTCTGTGTCCTCTGTTCTCTGGTCCCTAATCCATCGTCCCTGGTCCCCGAGCCCAGGTCCTTGGCCCGTGGCCCTTGGCCCGTGCTAGATGATCCTTGATGTTTGTCCCTAATCTCAGTCCTGGTCCTGGACCAGTGTTCCTTGTCCCTGGACCCTGGTCCTCAGTTCCTGGTCCGCTGTCATTGTTTCTGGTCCCTGGGCATTCGTCTCTGGTCACTGGTGCCCGAACCCAGGTCCCTTGTGCCTTGTTTCTGGTTCTGGTAACTGTTCCAAGGTCCATGGTACTAGTTCCTAGTCCATGGTTCCTAGACCGTGGTCCTAGGTCCCTGATCCCTGTTTCCGGGACCCTTGTCCCTGGTCCTTGGTCCCTTGTCTCTGGTTCTGGTGCCTGGTTCCTGGAACCCGGTCTCCGGTCCCTGGTTAAAGGTACCTTGTCCACCAGTATATAGCGATTGAGATTCACGACGGTGCCACTCTGCGTGCACACCAGTATATAGCGATTGAGATTCACGACGGTGCCACTCTGCGTGCATATGCCCAAACTTCAATCCTCGGATAGAGGACTGGGAGGATGGACGTCGAGAAGCTCACTGACGCGCTTACGGCAGGCGCACCGTTGCTGGGAGCTCCGCCAGGGAGTGGAGGGCCTACAGCCAAGGACTTGGTGAACTCAACTATGAGTACCATCATAGCTGCTTGCGAGTCCTCCATGCCCCGCCGGAGACCCCGATATGGTAAGCCTCCAGTATACTGGTGGTCAAACGAGATCGCCGAACAAAGAAGCGAGTGTCACAAACTTCGGCGAGAGGCCCAGCGGGCGCGAACACGGGAGGAGGTAGACACTAGGCTAGCAGCATACAGGTCCGGCAGGAAATATCTTCGCAGGCTTATTAACAAGAGCAAGGCCGGATGCTGGCAAGACCTCGTGGACGATGTAAATAGGGATCCGTGGGGCCTTGGCTACAAGCTGGTCATGGGGAAACTTGGTGCCCTACGGAAGCCTTGTATACATGACGCGGAAAAGATGGACGCGATAGTGCGGGGACTCTTCCCCGCCCATCCCGTCCGTGTTGACGCTGTCCATGGTGAAACCGCAGTAGAGTGCCCACTCTTCACACAGCTGGAACTGGAGGAGGCAGTCCTCTCCCTGAAAGCGAGGAAGGCTCCAGGTCCAGATGGTGTTCCAGCTGAGGTTTTGCAGCTCGTCTATCACCATTGTCCTGACTTGCTGCTCAGCACATTCAACGCTTGCCTACGGGACGGGGTTTTCCCGGTACGATGGAAGGTGGCGAGGCTCGTGCTGGTCAGCAAGGGGAAGGGAAATCCCGAATCGCCGTCTGCATACCGCCCGTTATGCATGCTAGACACGGCTGGGAAAGTGCTAGAGAAACTCATCAAGGGAAGACTCACTGACGCGATTCGTGCTGCTGGGGACCTATCTCCTCGGTAGTACGGCTTTAGAGCAGGACGTTCTACCATCGATGCGATTGCAGAGGTGGTGAACGCGGTCCAAAAGGCAGAGGCATATAGTCGCACCAAGCGACGGATCGTCCTGTTGGTGACACTCGACGTCAGGAATGCCTTCAACTCCGCTAGATGGGTGGATGTTCTGGATACGCTGAAAAACTCTTTTCAAGTTCCAGAATATCTAATGCGGCTTTTGAGGAACTACCTTAAGGACCGAAGCCTGCTCTACGACACGACACAGGGCCAACGAAGGATGGAAATTACATCGGGTGTTGCCCAGGGATCTATCCTTGGTCCGGACCTGTGGAACGTGTCTTACGACGGGCTACTGAGACTTGAGATGCCAGATGAGTCACGCTTGGTCGGCTATGCGGATGATGTTGCGGCTCTGGTTGCCGGACGCACCGTTGAACAAGCGCAACTTAGGCTAGGTATGCTAATGTGCCGAGTGAGGGACTGGATGACTGCTCGCGGGCTCAGTTTAGCACTGGAGAAAACCGAAGTGGTCATCGTGACAAAAAAGAGAGTTCCTAGAGTAAGGATGATTAGTATTGGAGATATACAAATCGAATCGAAGCCAGCGGTGAAGTACCTAGGGCTACTGATCGACTCGAAGATGAGTTCCTCTGAGCAAATCAGGGCAACGGCTGAGAAGGCTGCTTCGGGAATATCGGCCCTGAGTCGACTTATGGCCAACGTAGGGGGACCCAGCCCATCAAGAAGACGCCTCTTGATGAGTGCTGCAGGGTCAGTGCTACTGTACGGAGCAGAGGTATGGGGCGACGCTCTCAGCAAGGAGGTATACCGAAAACGATTGGCACAGGTACAGAGAAGAGGAGCACTGAGAATTGCATCTTCGTATCCAACAGTCTCCGTCTCGGCGGTGAGAGTGATTGCAGGCGTGATAGCTGTCGCTCTCCTTGCGAGAGAGCGCCGCGCTATTTACCTGCGCCGAAACGAGGATGCGAGGGAGATCGTTGTCCGCGAGGAGAGACAACGCTCGCTCAACGATTGGCAGCAGTCTTAGAGGAATTGCACGAAGGGAAGGTGGACTGCGCGCCTCATCCCTGATGTGAGACCGAGGCTAAATCAAAGGCATGGTGAGACTGACTTCTATCTGGCCCAGCTTTTGAGCGGGCACGGGTGTTTTCAGTCTTACCTGCACAAGATCGGCAAGTCACGGTCTCCCGATTGTCGGTTTTGCCCAGGAGAGGAGGACAATGCCTGTCACACATTTTTTGCGTGTACCAAATGGGCCAGGCTGCGAAGGGAACTCTACAGGGAGACGGGAGAGCTCACCTCGGATAATATAGTTGTGGTGATGGTCGAATTGGTTGACAAATAGAACCAGGTGGCACATTATGCTCGGGCAGTCCTAAAAGATAAAAGGGACTCGCAGCAGCCGGAGGTGCTGGGGCTGGGAGATATTTATGATATTGTTCTGCTCACTGGGTGATGTCTTAATACCGATCACATTTCACCGACCACATTTTATTTGGACATATACGTATACATAAAAAAAAAGCCTTAGTAATATATTGTCAGACGGCTCTGCTTTGGAGATGAGGAATTTCAAACCTTATTAATTGATAAAATTAATTGAATTGAAACCAAGTTGTTAATTAATAATGTTACCTGGCGGGCCATTAACCCGATTTAAATCAAAACAAATGGCAGAAAGTGGTGATGGAAATCGCTTGAATGATTCACAAGACCCAGAAGATCCAGAAGAGTATTTTCAGACTAACGGAGCTTCGGAAGAAAATGCTTCCAATAGTGCTTCTGAAATTAATTTGCAAACGATGGGGAAAAGTTTGCAACTTTTGATGAGTTAAGTTTCTCAGTTGAGTAATGCTTTTCAGAAGCTTGCTCCATCGGAAGATAATAACAGAATAACGTCACAAACAAATGTTACCGAAAAAACTAATAAAAAATCTTTTAGATCATCCAGCCCCCTGAACAAAAATCATATTAAATCCGATGCCACATCTCAAACTCCTCCAGTAAATGAGTTTTTATATAGAATAGAGCATCTTCGTCGTCCAGAAGGCACTGATGACTTATATTGGATAAATAATATCCATCGTTGCATGTTCGGAAAGGCCAGTACTTGGTACTGGAAGTATCATTGTCAAACCTCCAACGTTTCCTGGTCTGACTTTTGCTTAGCAATCAAAGCCCGATTCAGCCAATGGAGTTCCGATTCGGGAATTTTACAAGCTATGGAAAGAAGACGGCAAGGTAATCGTGAGGCTATTGTTGATTTAAATTTTCAACGTCAAAATCCAATACCTGATCAGGAATTATTCAGAATTTTACTTGCTAACTTGACTTGTTCAATGATGCAGCTATTGTTTGCTACAAATCGTCAAACTTTACATGAGCTTAGAACCAAGGGAAGAGAAGCTGAACTTTTGTTGAGAAGATCTCAAGCTAACTTAAAACCAGTATCTTCAAAATTTCATACTTCTGAGGTACCACCTAATTCCGAAAAAGAACAGGTTAGAGATAATGTTGAAGCTATAGTAAATTTAGTCGATAAACGACAGTTAAGATGTTGGAACTGTAACGTAACTGGTCACAAATCGCAAGATTGCTCCTCTCCAACTCGAAATCTATTTTGCTACAGATGTGGATTTACAGGAGCAGTCTCTACTGAATGTCCTTGATGTAAGGAAAACGAAGTTGAAACCTCGAACTGGTCCTCGCTAAACGATTCTCTTTCCAATCATTCATTAAAAATTAATATAAGATAATTCAACCAAGATAATTGAGACCCTTTTCCGAATTCGAATATTCACTCAACCTGTTCTGATCCTCCTTTATATTTAAAATCTTATAATGAACGAAAATTAAATTATGAAACTGTAAAATCTAAAATTTTTGGCAAGTCAAAAGAAAACAAAATATCACGCTTGAGGGATTGGCATCGTAGAAGAATTAAGAAAAAATTAATAATGGTAGAGAGCATTATACAAAAAACTAACGATGCCCGAACCTTCGCTAAAGTGTATTTCGGATCCATTCCAGTTGAGGGTTTACTTGACAGTGGAGCTACCATTAGTTGTTTAGGTAACGGATTAGAAAAAGTCATGTCGAAATTGGGAATAGCCTTGCAACTAGTGGACATTACCTTGAATTCTGCTGGAGGATCTAATCACTCTACCGTCGGATACTTTTTCACAAATATTACCTTTCGGAATATGACAAAACGTCTTAAAAATATATGTAGTACCGTCCTTATGTCAGAAGTTATACTTGGGTGTGGACTTCTGGAGGAAGTTCAAGTTAGCCTAGGAATTATTGAGTCACTTGACCTCAATTCTGTTGAGCCCTTAGTAGGTCCTACACTTCATTTATTATCCTCTGAGGAAACTAATATGTTAGAACGGGTAAAGGACTCTTTTGCATCTTGTGTGAAATTGGGCTTGGGTCGTACTTCGTTAGAGACACATGTCATTGATGTTGGTGATGCTGTCCCCATTAAGCAACGACACTATCCGGTTTCTCCAGCCATTCTTAAACTGATGTATGGAGAACTGGATCGTATGTTATCTATGGATCTAATAGAGGAAAGCAACAGCGCATGAGATTACCCTGTGGTTTTAATCAGGAAACTTTGTTTGGATTCTCGCAGGGTGAATCAGGTTACCATCAAAGATGCTTATTCTCTCCCTCACATTGATGGACTACTCAGTCGTTTGCATGATACAAATTATATTTCCGCAATTGTTTTAAAAGATGCCTTTTGGCAGATCCCTTTGGAAGAAAAATCTCGTGAGAAAATAGCCTTCACAGTTCCTGGTCGACCTTTGTACCACTTTAAAGTGATGCCATTTGGCTTGTGTAACGCTCCTTCACGCATGTGTTGACTAATTAATAAGGTTATGTGGCCTCTTTTACCACAAGATAGAGATAGATTTCTGTTTACCTGGACGACATAGTAGTTACCACTCCAGATTTTGAATCACATTTACTTTGGTTTTTAAAGTTGCAGATTGTCTTCGCAAAGCTTGCCTTACTATCAATGTGGTTAAAAGCCATTTTTGTATGAAAGAAGTGAAATATTTGGGATTCACAGTCGAGGATGGTAAACTGAGAACGGATCTTGCTAAACACACGGCCGTTAAAGAATTTGCTACCCCTACTTCAGTCAATCAAACCCGAAGATTTCTTGGCATGACAGGATGGTCTAGACGGTTAGTTCCAAATTCTGTGGCTCTAGCAGCCATAATATCTGATTGCCTTAAGAAAAACCCTAAAGAATTTCAGTGGACTGATGAGGCTGAAATCACTTTTAACAAATTAAAACAGGTCATGTTTAACGCTGCTGAGTTACATAACCCTGATTTCACCAAGCCTTTTGTAATACATTGTGATGCAAGTATGATGGGAGTAGGTGGCTTGTTATCCCAAACCGGAGATGATGGTGAAAAGAGATCCTTGGCATATGTCTCACAGAAGTTGAATGCTGCTCAACGCAAGTATAGCATAACCGAATTGGAACGTTTAGCTGCTCTGATTTGCGTTCGTAAATTTCGAGCATATGTGGAGGGTTTTCCCTTCAAAATTATCACCGATCATGCAAGCTTAAAATGGCTGATGAATCAAAAGGAATTAACTGGCCGACTAGCGCGATGGTCACTCAAGTTGCAGTCCTACGATTTTAACATTGAATATATGAAAGTTAGTCAGAATGTAGTACCGGAAGCTCTATCACGAGTATTTTGCGATGAATTACTTGCTGGCAGCGTTACTTCAGAAATAGATTTAAGTTCCCCACATTTTCAAACGCCTGAATATTTAGACTTAATAGATCGAATTTCTCAAACTGCGGACCGATTCCCTGATGTATTGGTTCAAGACGGATTAGTATGGAAAAGAGGATTTACGGTAGACTCGGAGAAAAGCCTTACTGAATCAAGGTCGAAATTGTGGATAACCATTTCTTATTCACAGATCTTGATAGAGAGAGTGCTCATTGTCCTCCACTATCTGCGCATGGAGGTATAGCTACAACCTTAGCTCGTTTAAGACAGCATTACTTTTGGCCTGGTATGGTAGCCCCAGCTGCAGATTTTGTCCGTGCCTGTGAAATATGTAAAGCCACAAAAGCCCCTAATGTGACTTTACGTCCACCAATGGGAGCTACACAAATCCCTCTTCGTCCGTGGCAACGTATTTATATAGACCTTTTATGTCCTTATCGCCGCACTAAATCTGGTCATTCATCAATTCTGATAGTTCTCGATGGATTTTCCAAATTTGTTCTGTTGAAGCCCCTGAAAAAGACTCCGGCTCAGTCTATTGTCCAATATTTAGAACGAGACATATTTCATGTTTTTGGGTCGCCTGAAACTCTGGTATCGGATAATGGAACTTAGTTCGTATCCAAACAGTTTACAGTTGGCTGAGTATGGTGTTAATCATTTTAAAACAGCACTGTATCTGCCACAAAGTAATGCTTCAGAGAGAGTCAACAGAACGGTTTGGACAGCCATTCGAGCCTATATCAAAAATGGTCACAAAACTTGTGATCAGTTTTTAAGCGCGGTGGCTTGTGTCTTGCGATCTGCACATCATGCATCAATTGGTACCACATCTTATAATGTTCTATTCGGTAATTCTATGATCACTCATCGAAATTCTTTTAAACTTCTGAAAAGCATAAATTCACTTTATGATCATGATTTCTATTCACTGAATCATAATGATAAAGTAGAAGTAATTCGATCACTAGAAAATAATCACCTATCTAAGCCCCAAGAAAAAGTTGCCCATTCATATAATTTACGAGCCCGTCATCAAGGCTTTGAAGTTGGTCAAACTGTTTGGCGTCGGAATTTCGCTTCTAGTGCGCTTCTAAGAATTTTACTCAAAAATTGGCTCCTAAATTTCCGAAATTTCTAGTACTTGCCAAGTTAGGAAGTTCAGTTTATACTTTGGCTGATGAAAATGGCAGATCAATTGGTAATTTTCCTGCGAAGGATATCAGATCAAGAACTTAAATACGAGGTTATTACTTGCTTGGTCAGGAATATTTATTTTAAAAATTTTTGTTTTGAGGCTCTTTGTTTTCAGGGTCGAGGGTCGAGCCACACGTTATATAATTATTTTTTTTTGTTGATATTGATTACTTTAATCTTCGTTTAAATACGCTTTTTTGGATTTCTTTTCGGTCCCGTTAATGCGAGTTTTGTTTAAAAAAAAAAAATCTTAAAACGTGATCGGGGGTGTAACACGCTTTTCTTGGTTGGCAGTTCACCATTTACCTTAGTTTTCTAATTTACAAAAAAAATCACTAAAATTTTTTTTTTAACTGACATTCATCACTTTATAAAGATTAGAATAGGCGAGATGATAGAAAAATAATGAGTCAGTTTTCAATTTTTGTCAGAAGAACAAAAAAAGGATAAGTAATTAAAATAAGAGAATTTTTTTTTTCTGATTACTACTCTGAAAGAGAATAAAAGTGAATAGGAGTTGATATTTTCAATTTGAGAATCAAAGAAGTGTTTGAGTAGCAGAAAAGAAAGTTTTGATTTGGGAGGAAGCAAAGAAAGCTTTTGTTTGAAAACATTTCCCAGAAGAAAGAAAAGGATATTTGTTAATTGAGAAGTAACAAAACAAGATTCGTGAAGAGTAAGCAGAAAAGATTGGTTGAGGCCATTTTTTAGAGTTTCTTGAAAAGAAAAGCCCCAGAAGAAAATAAGTTACATCACGACATCAATTTCATATTGTCAAGAAAATAAGAAGATCCACAGGAATAATTTTACTGAGCAAATTATTTATCTTGTTTCATTGGTTTTTAAGAAGGAAAATACAACTTGGTGATCTCCTATCAGGAAAACCAGAGGCGATGTATAAGGATAAAGAGTTGGTCGTGGAGACGACAATAAACACGGAAGCTCCCAAGTGCTGCTTTGTTACCGTGGTCAGACGTGTTGTTCGGTGCGGAGAGTCCTAGTACTGCTCGAGACTGCCTTGTACAGTTTGCTAACTTCTCAGACCTTGATCTCCAAACAAAGGGGAGGTTCTTATCCCACGAAAATCAAGACTCTATCGCGTTCGCTTCGAGTTGGACTTTGTAGCTTTGATTGACTGTTCTCAAACCATTTTATTTCTACAACTCTCGCCTAGTGGTGTGGTGTCAATTCCGATTCCGTGCAATCTACCCGCGATTTCGTTTAAAGACTGAGTGATTACGAGCCAGTGGAGCCAATTGACAAGTGTGGTGTATTTTTACGGGAACTTTCAACTTTCAGCGTGTGCCCGTGTTCCTTGAGATCAAGCCGCGCCTGGCTGTCAGTACGTCACTGCTTTTCTCAAAGTACACGTTTACCTTCCTTGTATACTTGGATACCTACGTGGCAAATGTCATCAAACGAATCTGAATTGGAAAGCAGAAAATTTATTGAAAAAGAAAAAAAGAGTCGGAATTAGAACATCGAGCAGAAGATTTTTTTCAATAATCTATGAAGAAGATCAATTTCAATTGGGATCCTAAGTAAGATTTTTTTTTTTGTTTTTGTTTTTTAACTATCATAATTGATTAGCCAAAACTATTATAATTGATTAGCCAAAACTATCATAATTGATTAGCCAGAGATATCATAATTGATTAGCCAGAACGATCGTAATTGATTAGCCAGAACTATCATAATTGATTAGCCAAAATTATCATAATATAATCAAATTTGAAATTAGGATATTTGATTTTTTTTTAAATTTCATCATTGTATAAAAATATGTACATATATATATATATATATATATATATATATATATATATATATATATATATATATATATATATATATATATATATATATATATATATATATATATATATATATATATTTATATATATATATATATATATATGAATATAAACATATATATTTATATATTTATATATATATATATATATATATATATATATATATATATATATATATATATATATATATATATATATATATATATATATCTATATATGTATATAAACATATATATTTATATATTTATATATATATATATGTATAAATATATATATATATATATATATATATATATATATATATATATATATATATATATATATATATATATATATATATACATATATATATATATATATATATAGATGTATAAATATATATATATATATATATATATATATATATATATATATATATATATATATATATATATATATATATATATATATAAATACATATTATATTATATTTTATATAAATACATTGAACAATTTATTTTTTTTTATTATTATTACATATTTCAAGATGATCACTATATCGATGATCATGGGGTAAAATATCTTAGGTGAGAGATGAATCACCTCCCTTACTATATGTCGATCTGATGAGCTAAGGATGGTTAATTAGTGATTCCCTTCGGTCGATGACTCGAGTGGGTTTACCCATCTCACAAATGTAGTTATTCCTTTGTGGATATTTTCTTTCTGAGTGATTAATTATTTTGATTGTCCTATTAATATTCAAAATTCAAAACCTGTAATAAAATCTTACGTGACAGGTGACACTTTTCTATTGTCCCCATACAAAGTACCATCAACCCTCCCCTGAGAGTGAATTCTACAGAATTTGTCACCATATGGTACTCGTGGAGCTTGTCTTTCAAGCATTATGACAAAAATGTCCTCATGACAGTTCCCTTGTACCTCGTCCCTGGTCCTTGGTCCTTGGTACCTAGTTCCTGGTCTCTGGCGGCTGGTCCCGTACCACTGGTTTCTTGCTCCCTGATCTCTGAAGGCTTGTCAATGGTCCCTTGTCCCTTGCCCTTTGCCCCTGTCTCTTTGTCCCTGGTCCCTGGTTACTGTTCCTAGTACCTGGTGCTTGGTCTTTGATCCTCAGTCTGGGGTCACTGGACCCTGATCTGTTATCCCTGGTTTCTGGTCCCTGGTTTCTGGTCCCTGGTCCCGGGCCCCTTGTGCCTTGTCCCTGTTTCCTGGTCACTATGTCCTGACCCATGTTCCTGCTCCCTGTAACTTCTTCTCTGGCCCTTGAATCCTAATGCCTGGTCACTGATCCCTAGTCTCTGGCCCTTGGTCCCTGATCCCTAATCCCTTGTCCCTGATCTTTCATCCCGAGTCAATGGTCTTTGGTCCCGAATTCGTGGTTCCTGGATGATGGTTCAATGGTCCTTGGTCCCGAATCCCTGGTTCCTGGACGGGGGCCACAGGTCCCTGACCCCGGTCCCTGGTCTGTGTCCTCTGTTCTCTGGTCCCTAATCCATCGTCCCTGGTCCCCGAGCCCAGGTCCATTATCCCTGGTTCAAAGTCCCTGGTCCTTGGTCCGTGGCCCTTGGCCCCTGCTAGATGATCCTTGATGTTTGTCCCTAATCTCAGTCCTGGTCCTGGACCAGTGTTCCTTGTCCCTGGACCCTGGTCCTCAGTTCCTGGTCCGCTGTCATTGTTTCTGGTCCCTGGGCATTCGTCTCTGGTCACTGGTGCCCGAACCCAGGTCCCTTGTGCCTTGTTTCTGGTTCTGGTAACTGTTCCAAGGTCCATGGTACTAGTTCCTAGTCCATGGTTCCTAGACCGTGGTCCTAGGTCCCTGATCCCTGTTTCCGGGACCCTTGTCCCTGGTCCTTGGTCCCTTGTCTCTGGTTCTGGTGCCTGGTTCCTGGAACCCGGTCTCCGGTCCCTGGTTAAAGGTACCTTGTCCACCAGTATATAGCGATTGAGATTCACGACGGTGCCACTCTGCGTGCACACCAGTATATAGCGATTGAGATTCACGACGGTGCCACTCTGCGTGCATATGCCCAAACTTCAATCCTCGGATGGAGGACTGGGAGGATGGACGTCGAGAAGCTCACTGACGCACTTACGGCAGGCGCACCGTTGCTGGGAGCTCCGCCAGGGAGTGGAGGGCCTACAGCCAAGGACTTGGTGAACTCAACTATGAGTACCATCATAGCTGCTTGCGAGTCTTCCATGCCCCGCCGGAGACCCCGATATGGTAAGCCTCCAGTATACTGGTGGTCAAACGAGATCGCCGAACAAAGAAGCGAGTGTCACAAACTTCGGCGAGAGGCCCAGCGGGCGCGAACACGGGAGGAGGTAGACACTAGGCTAGCAGCATACAGGTCCGGCAGGAAATATCTTCGCAGGCTTATTAACAAGAGCAAGGCCGGATGCTGGCAAGACCTCGTGGACGATGTAAATAGGGATCCGTGGGGCCTTGGCTACAAGCTGGTCATGGGGAAACTTGGTGCCCTACGGAAGCCTTGTATACATGACGCGGAAAAGATGGACGCGATAGTGCGGGGACTCTTCCCCGCCCATCCCGTCCGTGTTGACGCTGTCCATGGTGAAACCGCAGTAGAGTGCCCACTCTTCACACAGCTGGAACTGGAGGAGGCAGTCCTCTCCCTGAAAGCGAGGAAGGCTCCAGGTCCAGATGGTGTTCCAGCTGAGGTTTTGCAGCTCGTCTATCACCATTGTCCTGATTTGCTGCTCAGCACATTCAACGCTTGCCTACGGGACGGGGTTTTCCCGGTACGATGGAAGGTGGCGAGGCTCGTGCTGGTCAGCAAGGGGAAGGGAAATCCCGAATCGCCGTCTGCATACCGCCCGTTATGCATGCTAGACACGGCTGGGAAAGTGCTAGAGAAACTCATCAAGGGAAGACTCACTGACGCGATTCGTGCTGCTGGGGACCTATCTCCTCGGTAGTACGGCTTTAGAGCAGGACGTTCTACCATCGATGCGATTGCAGAGGTGGTGAACGCGGTCCAAAAGGCAGAGGCATATAGTCGCACCAAGCGACGGATCGTCCTGTTGGTGACACTCGACGTCAGGAATGCCTTCAACTCCGCTAGATGGGTGGATGTTCTGGATACGCTGAAAAACTCTTTTCAAGTTCCAGAATATCTAATGCGGCTTTTGAGGAACTACCTTAAGGACCAAAGCCTGCTCTACGACACGACACAGGGCCAACGAAGGATGGAAATTACATCGGGTGTTGCCCAGGGATTTATCCTTGGTCCGGACCTGTGGAACGTGTCTTACGACGGGCTACTGAGACTTGAGATGCCAGATGAGTCACGCTTGGTCGGCTATGCGGATGATGTTGCGGCTCTGGTTGCCGGACGCACCGTTGAACAAGCGCAACTTAGGCTAGGTATGCTAATGTGCCGAGTGAGGGACTGGATGACTGCTCGCGGGCTCAGTTTAGCACTGGAGAAAACCAAAGTGGTCATCGTGACAAAAAAGAGAGTTCCTAGAGTAAGGATGATTAGTATTGGAGATATACAAATCGAATCGAAGCCAGCGGTGAAGTACCTAGGGCTACTGATCGACTCGAAGATGAGTTCCTCTGAGCAAATCAGGGCAACGGCTGAGAAGGCTGCTTCGGGAATATCGGCCCTGAGTCGACTTATGGCCAACGTAGGGGGACCCAGCCCATCAAGAAGACGCCTCTTGATGAGTGCTGCAGGGTCAGTGCTACTGTACGGAGCAGAGGTATGGGGCGACGCTCTCAGCAAGGAGGTATACCGAAAACGATTGGCACAGGTACAGAGAAGAGGAGCACTGAGAATTGCATCTTCGTATCCAACAGTCTCCGTCTCGGCGGTGAGAGTGATTGCAGGCGTGATACCTGTCGCCCTCCTTGCAAGAGAGCGCCGCGCTATTTACCTGCGCCGAAACGAGGATGCGAGGGAGATCGTTGTCCGCGAGGAGAGACAACGCTCGCTCAACGATTGGCAGCAGTCTTAGAGGAATTGCACGAAGGGAAGGTGGACTGCGCGCCTCATCCCTGATGTGAGACCGTGGCTAAATCAAAGGCATGGTGAGACTGACTTCTATCTGGCCCAGCTTTTGAGCGGGCACGGGTGTTTTCAGTCTTACCTGCACAAGATCGGCATGTCACGGTCTCCCGATTGTCGGTTTTGCCCAGGAGAGGAGGACAATGCCTGTCACACATTTTTTGCGTGTACCGAATGGGCCAGGCTGCGAAGGGAACTCTACAGGGAGACGGGAGAGCTCACCCCGGATAATATAGTTGTGGTGATGCTCGAATCGGTTGACAAATAGAACCAGGTGGCACATTATGCTCGGGCAGTCCTAAAAGATAAAAGGGACTCACAGCAGCCGGAGGTGCTGGGGCTGGGGGATCGCTCTTCTGGCAATTCCTCTTCCCCCTCCCCTCCCGCTAGGAAAGGGACTCCCCAGCTTGAAGGCGCCCCACGGCGTAATAAAACGAGTCCTGGCCCGAAGTAATGTGTCAAACGGTTCCAGGCTAGGTTCTCAGATTGACAGGGGAGGTGTTTAGTGGGTAGTCCAAAGGTTTCCTCCATGGGAGTTCCACACTGCCAGACTCGGCGGGCATAAATGCCTTCACCTCCCTACCACAAAAAAAAAAAAAAGGTACCTTGTCCCTTGTTCATGGTCCTGGTCCACAGTTCTGGGTCCCTAGTCCTGGATCCCTGCTCCCCGGTCCTTGGTTGCCGATCCCGGGTCCATGGTCTCTATCCCCTGGCCTCTGGTCCCTGGTCCCTGGTCACCGATCTCTGGTCCCTGGTCCCGGGTCCCTGTTCCCAGATCCCTAGTCCCTGGTCCCCGGTCCCTAGTCCCTTGTCCCTGGTTCCTGATCCCTTGACCCTGGTTGCTGGTCTCTACTTTTTGGTCCCTGATCCTTTGTCCCTTGTCTCTGGTCCATAGTCCCTCGTCCCTGGTCCCTGGTCACTGATGCTTGGTCCCTGGTCCCTATTTCCTGGTCCCTATTTCCTGGTCCCTATTTCCTGGCCCTCTGTCCCTGGTCCCCGGTCCCTGGTCCCTGGTGCCTGGACGTTGGACCCTGGCACCTGGCCCCTGGTACTGGTCCAATGTGTTTGGACTCTGGTACCTTGTTACTGTTTCCTCGTCCTTGTTCCGTGGTCCCTGTTCCCTGGCCCCTAGCCCCTAGTCCTCGGCCACTTGTTCATGGTTCAGGTGTCTAGTCGCTCGTCTTTTGTCCTGATGCCAAGTCCCTTGTCCCTGATTCTCGTCCCTGGTCAATAATCCCGAACCTTGGTTCCTGGTCTTGGTCCCTAGTCCCTGGACATTGGTGACTGGTCCTTGTCCATGAAACTTCGTCCCTTTTTCTTTTTTTTTTGTGGTAGGGAGGTGAAGGCATTTACGCCCGCCGAGTCTGGCAGTGTGGGACTCCCGTGGAGGATACCCTTGCACTACCCACTAAACACCTCCCATGTCAATCTGAGAATCTAGCCTGGAACCGTTTGACACATTACTTCGGGCCAGGTCTCTTTTTGTTACGCCATGGGGCGCCTTCAAGCTGGGGAGTCCCTTTCCTAGCGGGACGGGAGAGGGGAAGAAGAAATGCCAGAAGAGCGATCTCCCAGCCCCAGCACCTCCGGCTGCTGCGAGTCCCTTTTATCTTTTAGGACTGCCCGAGCATAATGTGACACCTGGTTCCGTTTGTCAACCCTGGACCTTGGACACTGGTACCTGGTCCCTGTTTGCTGGTCCCTATTCCCTGGTCCCTGGTTCCTGGTCCCTGGTTCCTGATCCCTTGTCCTTGGATCGTGGTCCCTGGTCCCTGAGCCCTGATCAATGAACCCTAGTTCCTGGTCCCTGGTCCTGGCCTCTGGGCTTGGAACACGGACCTGGTTCCGGTTCCCTGTTCCCTATTCCCTGTTCCCTAGTTTGTGGTCACTGATCCCTGCTCCCCAGTTTCTGCTTATAATATAATGTAATCTAATTGGAATATAATATTATATAACATAATATATTATTATATAATATAATATAGTAAAATATAATATAATATAATGTATTATAATAAAATACAATATAATATAATATAATAAAACATAATATAATAAAAGATAATATAACATAATATAGTATAATATAAAAAAGTATAATATAAAATAATAGAATATAATATAATATGATATAACATATCTGTAATATAATATAATATAATATAACATAATATAATATAATATAATGTAATATAAAATAATATAACATAATATAATATAATATAATATAATATAATATGATAGAATATAATATAATATAATATAATATAATATAATATAATATAATATAATATAATATAATATAATATAATATAATATAATATAATATAATATAATATAATATAATATAATATAATATAATATAATATAATATAATATAATATAATATAATATAATATAATATAATATAATATAATATAATATAATATAATATAATATAATATAATATAATATAATATAATATAATATAATATAATATAATATAATATAATATAATATAATATAATATAATATAATATAATATAATATAATATAATATAATATAATATAATATAATATAATATGATATAATATAATATAATATAATATAATATAATATAATATAATATAATATAATATAATATAATATAATATAATATAATATAATATAATATAATATAATATAATATAATATAATATGATATAATATAATATATTATAATATAATATAATATAATATAATATAATAAAATATAATATAATATAATATAATATAATATAATATAATATAATATAATATAATATAATATAATATAATATAATATAATATAATATAATATAATATAATATAATATAATATAATATAACATAATATAATATAATATAATATAATATAATATAATATAATATAATATAATATAATATAATATAATATAATATAATATAATATAATATAATATAATATAATAAAATATAATATAATATAATATAATATAATATAATATAATATAATATAATATAATATAATATAATATAATATAATATTATATAATATAATATAATATAATATAATATAATATAACATAATATAATATAATATAATATAATATAATGTAATATAATATAATATAATATAATATACAGTGGGTTGCCAAATTATTAGGGACAGTCACAAAAAAATCGTTTTCATGATGTACTAGGCCAAAATCAATTAGATAAACACTATTCTTAGTTTAAAATATATTTTATTAATACTATACAGA
>OZ017743.1:60797451-60844951 GCA_963969285.1 Odontomyia ornata | reverse complement strand
CAACCACTTAGTAGAACGTGATATATTGTTCTCCTTAGAATCGCCAAAGGTTTCAGATTTCGCAGCTTCATAAGTTATTTTACTTTTATATCATTTTAAATATCAAGAAAGGTCTGCACAGGTTGGTTCAAGATTAGAATTTAGAAAAAGGCCTAAATCATCTTGGTTTAATTTTAAGTGAATGATTGAAAGCAGAATAATTTATCGAGGACCAGTTCGATGTTAAAACTGGCCTGTCAAGTCCTTTTCCTTATATCGAGGATACTGTGCAGGGACTACTTCTGCAAACCCACATCTCTAGCAAAATAGTTTTTGGGTTGTACAGGGGCAATCGCGAAATTTTTGACCAATATCGTCAAGTCCCAGCATTTTAACTGTGACCTTCCACCGAATTTTACTATAGCTTTGACATTATCTTCCACCTGTTCTTCTTCGAAGTTGAGGTGTACATCAGAAGTATGCATTCTTGATGGTTATGGTTTAAGTTTAGCGTGAGGTCTTCTCTATAGAAGATAAGCTTCTCTCCCTTTGGCTCTCAGTTCATGTAAGGTTCCAATTTGTAGCAAACAAAAGCTGCATCATCGGTGGAGTTAAGTTAGTAAGTAAATTTGGACTTATACCTGATCAGCTATTAGAGAGAACCTTGCCTTCTTCTTTCCAGAGCTTGTAGTATTTTCAAATCGCAACTCCATTAGCTGAATTGGGCGTTGATTGGCCAGCGAAAATCAGACCAGGTTACGCTGGGGGTTTGAACGTGGTACTGCCCTGGTTCGTGTGTCTGGTTCCTGGTCCCTGGTCTCTGATATCTGATTCCTGGTTCCTGTTCCCTTACCCCTGCTCCCTTACCACTGCTTCTTCTTCCCTGGTCCCTCCTTCCTGTTCCTCAGGCGCTGGGTCCGTTCCCTAGTATCTGGTCTCTGGGCCCTAGTCTTTGGTCCCTGATGTATGGCCCTAGCCTGCCTCTGGCCCCCGATCCCTAATCCCTTATCCCTGCGTTCTTGTCTCTGGTGCCACAACCATTGTTCCTAGTCCCTGGCTCTGATACCTGCTACCTGGACCGTGGTCCATGGCCCTAACCCTAGGCCCATGTCACTGGTCCCTAGTCGCTACTCCTTAGTTACTGGTTTCTGATCCATGGTCACTATCTTCTGAACCCTGATCCTAAATCTCTTTTTCCTATCCCTTTATTCTTGTACCTGGTTCCTGGGTCCTGCTTACTGATAATAATATCTGTTCCCCCATCTCTGGTCGCTAGCTCTTGGTCCTCGGTCCCTGGCCCCCTGCTCTTTGGTTCCTGTTCGCTGGTCCTGGGTTCCTGGGGTTGAAGTACCCTAAGTACTGGTTCCTTGCTTCTGACTCCTGGTTTCTGGTTATAGGGCCCTGGATACTGGTTTGTAGTCCCTGGTCTCTCAGCCCCGTGCATAGTTCCTTTTCCTAGGTTCTTCCCTTGTTCCTGGCCCCTGACACCTTGTTCCTTGCCACTAGTCAGTTGTGCTTATTTTCTGTTTAATGGTACCTATTGCCTGGTTCCTGGGTGCCAGGTTTCTGATTTCTGGTCCTTGGTCCCAGGTCCCTGGCTTCAGGTACTTGGTTCTTGGTCCCTGGTCCCTCGTCTTTGGATCTAAGGTCTATGCTCCCTAATCCCTGGTCACTGAGCACCAGTTTATGGTCCCTGGTTCATGGTCCCTGGCCCCTACCCTGTGGCCTCTGGCTACTTAGCACTACTCCCTCGTCCCTGGAACTGTGTTTCAGGTCGCTGGTCCCACGTTCTTGCTCCCTTGTCACTGATCCTTGATCCCATGACCCTGTTCCCTATTCCCTGGTCCTTGATCTCTGGTCCTCTGTCCCTGATCCCTGGTCTCAGGCCCTGGTTCCTGGTCCATGACTCCTGGTACCCGGCACTTAATCCTTGAATATGGTCCTTGACTAGTGGCCCTTCTTATTGACGCTAGACCCTAGCCCACACCCAGACCCCTGGTCAATTGTCCCTGGTCCCTGTTTTCTGGACCCTCGTCTGTGGTTTATTGGCGTTGGTCACTGTTTTTTCACCCGTAGTCCATGGTCCGGGATCCATCGTCCCTGGTCCCTGGTCTTTGGTCGCTGCTCGCAGGCATTTGTAACTTATCCTCTTGTCACTGGAATCTGGTCCCTGGTATCCGCTCTCAGATAACTGTTCCCACATGGATGGTCACAGGTCCCTTGACCCTGTTCCCCTGCCCCTGGTTCCTGGCCTCTTTACCTCAGTATCCATTTCCCCTGGCCCCTATTACCTGATCCCTGTTCCCTTATTCCTCTCCTTTGCTCCTTGTTCTAGCCCTCGTACATGCTTCTTGTATTGCTACTCCTGGTTTCCTGTTTCCGGTTACTGGTTCCTGGTTCCAGTCCCGGTCCCAAGGCCTGGTCCGTCATTCTAAGCCCTGGTCGCTAGTCCCAAGTACTGGTCCCTTGTCTCTGGTCATTGTTTCCTGGACCCTAATCTCTGCTCCTGGGTTCATAGTCCATCTTCACGTGCTTGTTCCTACTTCATGGTTACTGGTGCCTTGTATCATGTCCCCGGGCCTTACTCTTGGGCCCATATTCCTTGGATCAGATGGACACTGACGCTAGGCCCTGGTTTTGGTACCTGGCACCTGGTCGCTTTTCCCGGATCCTGGTCCCTTGCCCCTAGTCCCTCATCACTACTCCGTTTTTCCAGTTCAATGGTCCCTCGCCCCGCATTTTTCGACCCTGGATACTGGTCCCTGATCACTTGTCCGTGGTTCCTGAGCACTGGACCTTAGTTCCATCCCTCTGACGCTTTGAATCTACGCCTTGATCCTTTTTCTTTGTCTCTGGCCCCTAGTTCGTAGTTCCTGCTTCCTGCTCCTTGGTCCCTTGTCCTTGGTTCCTGGCCCCCGATCCCTGTTTCTTCTTTCCTAACCACTGCTTCCTTGCTCCTTGTAACTAATCCCTGTGCCCTGGTCCAATCTGTGTTTTCTTACAAGCCCTGGTGCCTAATCCTTGGTCCCTGAGCCGAGAGTTCTATTGCTTTCCTTGTCTCTTAGTCTCTCCCTTATTTTGGGCCCTAGTCCCTTCTCCTAGGTCACTGGGCCCTGCTTTCTAAGCCCTAGACCCCGGTATCAGGACCCTGTCCCTTGATTCCACGTCCCGAATTCCTGACCGTGGTCCCTACTCACAGATCCCTGGTCCCCAGTCCCTAGTCCCTGATCCGATCCTTTTTCCCTAGTCCCTTGTTCTTCATCCTTGCCATGGTCCCCACTCCCTGGTCTCTAGTCCCTGTGCCTGGTCCCCGATCCTTCTTCCTTAGGCACTTGCCACTAGACCCTGCTCCCTGATTTCGCGTCCCTAATCCCTGGTTCCTAGCCCTTGGTCACAGGTCCCTGGGCCTTGGTAAGTGGTCCCTGGTAGCTAATTCTAGGTCCTTGTTCCCTGACCCTTCATCTCTGGTCCTTGGCCTTGGCTCCTAGTTTTTGGTTGCTACTTTCTGGGTCCATGGTCCATTGATCCTCGGCCCTTGTGTAGCCTTGTCTCTAGTCCTTGGCTCGTGCTCTCTAGTCCCTATCCCCTGGCCCCTGATACTTGGCGCCGACTAAATGATCCCTAAAACTGTATATTGTCGTGATGCATTAATTCGCCGTCATAGAAAACAACTCGCAACTCAGCCAAAGAAGCTAGACGGTGAACCAACAGGAGCAGCAAACCTCCTGCAAAGAACAATTGAGAAAAGGATTCAAATAATGTAAATGCACAGCATAACTATACATATCAAATAAAATTAACTCATTAAAAAAAGCCTCTCATTACTCAGCAAGTTCACATGTTTGTAGCCCCTGGCTCCTGTTTGTAGTAGCAGGTAAGGTTTTGCGGGGATATCTCTCTCCCCGGGAGCTTTGATGTGTATATTCGATACACATCAAATTAAAGCTCCATGTTTGTGCCAGTATACATGAGGTGCACAGGAATTAAATTAATATACAAACATAATAAACAAACTGAGCCAAACCAATATAAAAACTTAGTTTCATAGAAAAGACAATCTCCCAGTAAAAATAATAAATGAGAAACTAAGACAATTTCAAGTTTCACAGAAATAATCTAAGTGTACAAGCACTGAAACAACGAACTTTTAGTTATTATAACCCAATACAACGAAGGCCAACTCAATACAAATAAATTTACCCTAGCACTAATTATCTCTTTTAAATCCTGCTTTAACCTACTCTCAAATGACAAAATATGAATTCAGCACCTAATGTGTAATATCATAGTGCTAGCTGTCATAAAATAAAAACTAGTGGCAGTCAAGCCGATAAATGCCGGCAAGATCTTATCAATAAAAATGGGAAAAACTGACATGTTGAGTGATCCCCAAAAGTCCACCGACGGCAGCCACAAATGTGTTCCCTTCAAAACAAATCTGTCGGCGCCGCTCACTCAGCCAAAAAATAGCCTCTGAGCTGTTCATCTGAAACAATGAGCAGGTACGCTATTCTTACATCCCAGTTACATGATCACTGGAATGAAATCCAGAAGCTGTCGGCAGACACGCTATTTTTAGTTAGAAGTCATTAAGGAAACCAACAACAGCCCTTGAGCCATGGACTGGATCCGCTTTTTCTCGCTATAAGCCCTAACATTTTTGCCTTTATAGAAGTAAAACAATAAAATATTCTGATAGTCCTTTCTTTGATTGCCCATTTTCAAGTTTATTTATAACTAACTTGTTGTTTACCAATGACGCTCATCATACAGTCCAAAATCTAATTACGTTACATGAAATATGTATTTCACTGAATGAAGTATGCAGTTTACGACATGAATTACCTAACAACCCTGATATATATATATATATATATATATATATATATATATATATATATATATATATATATATATATATATATATATATATATATATATATATATATATAAATATATATATATATATATATATATATATATATATATATATATATATATATATATATATATATATATATATTCATGCTCGACATGAAATGAACCGGTGTCCGGTTTGATTGCAATTCCAGCAGGTCGTAAGGCTTCCCACCGCTGCTACAGCAAGCTGGTCCCGGTCCATATCTTCTTCCAGATCCATGGTGGTATAATCTGGGGCCAATTCCGCGATTCCTTGCCGAGGACCCGTCCTACCTAGTAAGTAGGGCTGGTCCCGGAAGTCTTCCTCAAACCCTTCTAGGCGACGCATAGTTCTCAGCAATGCCTCCATACTCTGTGGATCGGAGTTCAAGATATGGTGACAAAGCTCCGGCCTTAGATTGCGCTTTAGCAACCGCAGCGATTGGGTAGAAGACATCGGCTCTGAGAACTGGTCATTCAGCCGAAGGATATCGGTTCGATATTGATGGAAAAACTCGTCCGGACGCTGCCATCTAGCATGAATCTTGTCTAGTACTAATTCGTCCATGTCTACCATAGGGTACTCCATGCGGAGTACCTCCTTCAACCATGACCAGCGTATTGATAGTGGGGCCGAATGTATTCGCCAATATGACTCAAGTGCTGCTCCCCTAAGCAGCATTGGCAAATATCCTGCCAGCGCCGTGTGGTCTCCTACTAGCATTTGCTCATTCAGCGACTCCACCCGACCAATTAAAACTTCCACAGTTATGGTGTTGGGTTCCCCGCTGAAATGCAGATTCCAGCCCTGAATGATGCTGGGGATCTGCGTCGGCTTCAGCCGATACGTAGCGTGTGGATGGATGCATTGGTCCGGCGGAATCACTGGAGCCTGCGTTGGTGGCGGTGCTTGGCTCAGTCGAGGCCGGTACGCTGGAGCCAATGGATTCATTGCCGCACCGGGCCGGATTCGTTCGTGATTGCGCCGCGAGTCTACCGGAAAATCCCATGGATTTAGGTCCGAATCCCACATCGGAGGCGTTCTTGGCCGAGGTGGTACTGGATCCTCCTTCTAGCTTTCCAGTGAGGCTACTCGGATGGTCAGGTCCTGCATGAGCGCCATTAAATCCTGTAGGACTGTCGCCTCCACAGCCACGGTGGGTCTCGGCCCTTCCACAGGCGGCACTGCTTTGGCTCGGTAGTCTTCCTCTCGTGCACCCATTGTCGTGGATGGAAGGGGTCCGCTTTTGGGCACTGTTCCACTTGCGCTGGAGGACTGAGGTCGTTCTGTTGCTGGCTGGGTGGTTTCTAGAGGCTGACGACAGAGCGGGCACGTGGATGAGGTTTGCCGCAGTTGGACCAAACACAGCTGGTGTAGCCTGTGTCCACACTGCAAACGCTGACTGGTGAGTTCATCCATGTCCTCATGACATATGGAGCACAAGAGCGCTGGTCTGGCATCTGACCTCAACTTCCTCCTCTCTGGAGTTCTTTTGGTGGGCATTCTAAACAAAATTTTTATATATATATATATAATATATATATATATATATATATATATATATATATATATATATATATATATACATATATATATATATATATATATATATATATATATATATATATATATATATATATATATATATATATATATATATATATATATATATATATGTATATATATATATATATATATATATATATATATATATATATATATATATATTGTTTCTTTATCTGAACGCATCCTTCAACCTTTTTTAATAAACGTTTAATGTCAAAACGTTAGTTAAAGTCAACATTTTTATAAAGGCAAAGTTGACGAACAGCAACGTTTGAAAATTACTATGGATTACGATCATTGAAAAATCATCTTCAACGATGAAGCTAATTTCCGGCTCAATGGCTTTGTTAATAAGCAAAATATGCGTTATTGGTCAGCAAAAAATCCATATGTGCTTCTTGAGACTTCGTTCCATCTGCACAAAATTTTGTGCGGTTTTCATGGGTTGTACTTTTTCCTGAAAGCAAACGACCGTCATGTTACCGTCTATAGAGTGCTCTCGTGTTATGTCGGAGGATTATTCGTGGCCAGGATATGATGAACTTGACATAAACCATATGTCGTTTCAACAAAACGGTGCAACTGGGCACACAGCACGCCCCACAATCGATTTATTTATTTATTGTTATGTCCGCAACGGAAAACCCTATATGTATATATATATATATATATATATATATATATATATATATATATATATATATATATATATATATATATATATATTTATATATATATATATATACAGGGTGGGCCAGAAAGGCGTACGATTTTAAAAACACTCTTGCGTTTGAAGCTTTAGAGAAGGGACTGCGCGGGTGGTGGGGTTAATTAGCTCGGTTCTCGGAAATTTAGTCGCGATGGATCACTTCACCGGAGCGCAACGTGCATTCTGCGTTAAACATTATTACAAAAATCACAATTCGTGCGCTATTGTTCGGCGTGAGTTTGGATTACATGACCTAAATCAGTGTCCGAAAGAAAGTGTGATTCGATCGTGGGTCAGAAAGTTCGAAGAGACTGGTTCGACTCTCAAACAGAAGCCTGCAGGACGCCCAAGGTCAACAAGAACGGAATTATCGGACCCTACTTCTTCGAAAATAAACAAGGCCAATCTGTCACTGTAAATTCTGACCGATACATAGCCATGTTAAGGGATTTTTTCTTTCCACAACTGCAACAATTTGAAGCCTATAATCGTGTGACATGGTCTCAACAAAATGGCGCGACATGCCATACAGCTAATTCCTCTTTGGCGGTCGTAAACGAGATGTTTGCTGGGAAACTGATATCGCGCTGAGGTGACATTGCATGGCCTCCTAGAAGTCCGGGTCTGACGCCACCGGACTTTTTTTTGTGGGGATACCTAAAAAGTAGAGTCTACACCAATAACCCAGCCACGATTAACCAGTTGAAGACCAATATCCGGGAAGAAATGGCAGCTATTCCCCGTGCAATGTGCCAGCGAGTTTTTACCAATTTGAGGGTCAGATTCGAAGAATGTTTGCAGCGGGATGGTGCACACCTGGATGACGTTATTTTTAAGAAATAAATTTCCCAGATGTCAATTTTTACAGAAATAAAATTTGTATGTGAATTGTACTCAGTTTTTTTTTAATGATTTTTTCAAATTCGCAATTCTTTCTGGTCCACCCTATATATATATATATATATATATATATATATATATATATATATATATATATATATATATATGCATATATATATACATATATATATATAAATAAACGTGGGTCATTCAACAAGTACTAGCCTCACCACCCAATGACGCTGCTATTAAAAAAGAGTTTTAGCATCGTGCAGTACATTCAACAAAACTAATGAAGGGAATTGACTGAAACTTTGACAGTATGCTACTGAAAGAATGTACTGCACAATGATAAAACTCTTTTATAATAGCAGCGTCATTGGGCGCTGAGGCTAAGTACTTGTTTGTAGTGAATTTCATGTTTCCAAGTCCGTGAAGGACTGCAGCGATGTTCTGCTGCCTCGGCAGAAGAAGATGAAAATATCTGCCGAGAATGCCCTCGTCTGGGGACGCGTGAATGCGCTGGCAGGCTAGCATTGCGGTGTCGTGGGGCGGGTTCATTTCCCCAGCACGAGGACCCACTACGAAAAAATTTCGCACCCACGAATTTGATGGTCAATTGATCAAGAGGCGACCGAAGTCGCAAAAGTGTAGATAACTACACCGAGGGAGAAAGTACTTGTTCCGAGAACAAGTGGAACGTGAAAAAAAGGCGGACTTGGGGTAACATCGTCATTACCCGACGAAGCTCATGGTCCACAAATGAAAGGAGGGCAACCGGGTGGTGATGGAGCCCCTTCGCACCCACCCAACCGGAATAAATCCATATTTTGTTGCAGTGGCCAGGTATTCCTCTTCTGAGTGGAAAACTCATACAACTTGACTTGTATAAACTTTCCCATCAGAAGGGGAGTACTCCGGTGACCAATTAATGCCATAGAATTATACAATTCGATTGCATAACGCTATGCCATAAAGAGGCACTCTGCCTGGGCTCACTCAACCCGCGATGTCACCTGAAACAAAGAAGAATTAGTTATGTACCCGGCGGCTGGCTCATGTTTTCAGGGGGGCAGCCTGCCACCGTACCGGGTCCTATACCCGGGCAAAAGGAAAAAATATGGAAAGACCGATTTTTTTTTAAAAATTACCACTTCATTTTTGTTTATGTTTCTTCACAATTCTTTCTTCTTTTAGATATGATCTGTGGTCAATATTCCGATAAGAAAATTAAATAATATTCTTCCGACACAATAAACTGGTTACACTTCAAATAACGTTTGTGTAATTTAAAGCAAAGATATATGTATAAAACTGATCGCAAAAAAAACTATATATATATATATATATATATATATATATATATATATATATATATATATATATATATATATATATATATATAACAAAATATGCAAAAATATATGTATCTAACAAAATATGAAAAAAATATATGTATCTAACAAAATATGAAAAAATATATGTATCTAACAAAAATATGAAAAAATATATGTATCTAGCAAAATATGAAAAAAATATATGTATCTAACAAAATACGAAAAAATATATGTATCTAACAAAATATGAAAAAAATATATGTATCTAACAAAATATGAAAAAATGTATGTATCTAACAAAATATGAAAAAATATATGTATCTAACAAAATATGAAAAATTATATGTATCTAACAAAATATGAAAAAATATATGTATCTAACAAAATATGAAAAAATATATGTATCTATAAAAATAATAAAATATATGTATCTAACAAAATATGAAAAAAATATATGTATCTAACAAAATATGAAAAAATATATGTATCTAACAAAAATATGAAAAAAATATATGTATCTAACAAAATATGAAAAAATATATGTATCTAACAAAATATGGAGAAATATGAAAAAATATATGTTTCTAGCAAAATATGAAAAAATATATGTTTCTAACAAAAATATGAAAAAAAAATATATATATAACAAAATAAAAGGGTACTCACCCAAACATCCTCGTCGGGCGCCCGCTGATGATGTGGGTGGTCCTGAAATCCAAATTTTTCCTTTTAAAGTTGTTACGAGTGCTTATACACAATTTGTTCACTTCCATTATAGCTACTTTTCGACTACACAGATAGCAAGCCCGTCGGCTGCGTCCTAAAGCAGGCATTTACAACATTGAATGAATGCAAGAAAAAAAACAGCTGATTAACCCTGTTCGCGTCCAGGCCGACGCTGCTGTTCAATCTTATTTTCGAAAAACAGCTACCTATTTTGCAGGTTTTACGAGTTGATCCGTCTTAATAACTCCCTGGCGCTCTTGCTGTACGGTAAATGTTATTCTATCGATTATTTAAAACAAGTCGTTTGTAGAAATTAATCGTCTCGATTATTTTGACAAGTTGTTTAAAGTAATTATTAGAGTAGAAAATCCATTGCATATCCAGGCTTCCAAAATTTTAACAATAGTATTTACATAAGGGCCCAACACTATTGTTGCAGACAATCAGTCGACTGTTTTTGCGTCGCAGAAAATAGTTCCACTCACTTCCAACCGTCAATCTGCGCCAAAGGCAAATAAGACTTATCACCTGAAGGCGAACACTGTGCCATCGCTGAACTACACGAACCATAAACCGATCACATAATGGACACGAAATGAAAGTCAGATTTGCTAAGCAATTCCTTTGTTTTTTCATTGACTGTGATATTCAAAACTCCGACTAAGATATTCACCGCATAGAAAGATAGGAAAGAGTGGCTTATCTTATTTCAATTTTGGAGTATATACGTTAAGGAACAAACAATCTTCAGATCCAACAAAGTCGGATACTATTGGATCATTATGAAATGATTTATTCCTTTCATTCCTGCAATCAATAGTTGCTTCAGGGAATTTATCTAGAGGAACGAGTGGATTGAATCTTGATTTTCCTGTTGATGGATTTGCATATGGAATGCCTTTAAAAGAATAATATGATCCCCCGTTTGAAAACACTTCTTTCTGTCCAATTACTCCTCCTTGCTTGCAATCCGCCTGTACGGAATCGAGTCCCGATCTCTCCTCCTCACCATGCACTTGATTCACCCACACAAGGACTGCTCCCGCTCCGTTCGCGTCGCTATAAACTCTCCATCCCTGCAAGCATGCAAATTACAAAAGGAAACCCAAATTATACGCGCCACTACCAAAATTTCACCTTTCATTCCATTTTTAAAATGTTAAGTTTCTCCTTTCGGACCGGCCAGGTCCATTCTACGCGGATACCACCACATGCGCACCCTGTCAAAATCTCGAATTGTCCCAGATTAATCTTAAAGGGCTGCGTTCGTTGTGATCAAATTGGAGGGAAATTGATGTCCCATACAATTTGTACAAAGCAGCTGGTTTTTCGTTTGATTAGTTGATCTGGGACATATTATGCCTGAATTTCCTTTAACCCTTTGCCGGCGCCGGATAATCGAGCAGTTTTAGTTGTGCGGAAAAGAAATAAAAAAAATGAAATAAGAGAAAAAAAATCTATAAATTGATATAAATAAAATTTGAATTCTATGTGAATTTATCCAATAATTTAAAGAGGAAAAAAAAAGAAAGTGAATTTAACTAACTGCTCGATTACTACAGGGCAGCTAATTTTCTCGCGATCCCAAGGCGACAAGGATTGCGAAAAAGGAGCTGAAGGATCTTGCGGGGTACCATGGGTTGTCTTCGGCGTCAGGACATGAAGTGACGAACAATAAAAGAAAAACACAATTGACAGACGGACGGACTGACTTATGTTTATGCTTGGCCGGAAGTATAAAACCCTTGCGCGTTTTTGAAAATATATGCGGACGGACAAAACAGACGTGACCAATTATCTATCGGCGCAGGTCTTCGCGTGGTATATTCCCACTTCTTTTCCCGATGGGTCCGCTATCAGGTAACGGTTAGGTCCCATTACCTTCTTTATGCGGCTTTTCAAGAATCGCCTGTCCAGCTTGGCGTTGTAATGCCCCGCGGCGTCACTTTGGCGGAAATTGCGCCGGAAAACTTCATCTCCTTCTTTGAAATTAGTAGATCGTGACCTGAGATTGTACTGCGCCTCATTTGCAAGTCCCGCGGCCTTAATCTTCCGTCCGATTTGTTGGCGGAGGTCTCCTAGACGTTCGTGGGGCTCCAGCGCAACGACGGGGTCTCCCAAACACTTTAGTTGCCGTAACAGCTTGTATGATTTACCGTGGCAAATCATGTGCTGCCCAAAGGTGGCAAAGTAAGGGGCGACACCGGTGACGGAATGATACGAGGATCGCAGGGCGCATGTGATGGTGGACAATCGCCGATCCCAATCTTTTTGAGATGGTTGGACGTAGGAACGGATCGCGGCCAATAGGGTGCGGTTCAACCGTTCGGAGGCGTTAGACTGAGGGGAGTGTATGGGCGTCAGTTGGTGTTCAACGCCATACTGCTCGAGTAGGCCCTTAAACTGCCGACACCGGAACTGTACTCCGTTGTCCGAGTACACACTCTCTGGAACCCCGAACTCATGGAGTACCCGGCTCTCTAGGAATTTCACGATAGATGGAGTTGTGAGTTTACGGATTGGTTCCACCAGTGGGAATTTCGGGAGCTGGTCTAGAACGAATATAGCTCCGATGTGTCCCAAGGAAGACCGAGGATATGGACCGAGTAGATCGATGTATAGGCGTTGGAATACGCGTTCTGGGACGTTGAGTTGACCCATAGGAGGTCGAAGAGGCTGGTTGGGCGCTTTAGTGCCTTCACATGTCTCACAGGCGCTCACGTAGTCTTTGACCTGGGATGCCATTTTAGGCCAAAAGAAGTATTTCTTGAGTAGCCGTAACGTCCGACCGTAACCTCCGTGGGCACTTAAAGGATGGTCATGTGCGCGGAGGATCAGATGTTGTGTCATTTCCTCTGGTACCCAGAGTTTCCAGGACTCTTCTTCCTGCCATGGATCACCAGTGGCGTATTCATTTCGTCTATACACGTAGCCGTCTATTACCTTCAAATCAGGCAGCTGCGATTGTTGGGTCGCTATGGTTTGCCTCAACTCTTTGTAGCTATCTGATTCAAAACGTGGACTGTCCAAATCTATCTCGATGGGGTCCTCGCCATTTATTGTCAATTCGGCTCCCTCTGGGGAAAGAATCCATGAGAGAGTGTCGGGTACGATGTTCTGGGTCCCTTTCCGATGTTTGATGGAAAACTTGAACCCTTGCAGTTTAAGAGCCCATCTTGCTAGGTGTCCATGTAAATCTGCCTGGTTCATCAACCATTGTAGCGAAGCGTGGTCCGTGATGATCTCGAATCGGTGGCACTCGATATAAGCTCGGAATTTCTTCACAGCCATTACCGCTGCCAAACATTCCTGCTCGGACACAGTATAGTTTCTTTGGGCCGAGTTCAGCTTATTGGACATGAAGGCGATGGGAGCTTCCTCTCCCTCATCGGTCAATTGCACCAGCATGGCTCCTACTCCATGTTGACTCGCGTCACAATGAATGGAGAAGGGCTTCGTGAAGTCGGGGCTGTGCAAGACCGGGGCTGATATGAGGGCTTGTTTTAGCTCTTCAAATGCCTTTCGGCTGGGCTCGGTCCAAATAAACTTCCCTTTCCTCAGCATGTCTGACAGGGGCGCTAAGACTGTTGCGTAATTCCGAACAAACCTTCGGTACCAACCGCACACACCAAGGAAACGTCGTAGCTGCTTAACTGTTTTTGGTAAGGGGAACTCATCAATCGCACGAGTTTTGTCTGGATCCGTTTTGATAGTGCCATGTCCTATGACATGTCCTAGGTATCGGACTTCTTTCATGACAAACTTACTTTTCTGTACGTTGATGGTGAGTCCCGGCTTACTGATGTGCAGGGCTACTTCTTGTAGGAGTAGGAGGTGTTGATCCAACGTCTCCGGCATGAGTAACAGGTCATCCAGGTACACGAACATTTGGTGTTTCAGGTGAGGGGGGATGACCTTGTCCATCAGCTGAGTCATCGTTTGCGGCGCGTTACACAGGCCAAAAGGCATTGTGACGAACTGATATAATGGTCGTCCAGGCACTGTGAAAGCGGTCTTATCCCTCGACCCCTCATCGAGTGGAATTTGCCAGAAGGCGTCTTTTAGGTCGAGACTGAAGATATAATTGGCTTTCGGCAGTCTCCCTAGTATTCCATCGATGAGTGGAAGAGGGTACGTGTCCTTGATGGTAACCGCGTTGACCTTGTGGGCATCAAGACAGAGGCGGACTTTACCTGGCTTCACCACCAAGGTTACCGGTGATGACCAGGCACTTTGGGACTCCTCTATGACCAACCCCCAACTCGAGCATTCCATCCAGCTCCGCATACACTAATTTCTCCATAGCCGGTGAGATGGCGTAGTGTCTCTGCTTAATCGGTTTACTATCGCCCACGTCGATGGCGTGTGAGACTAGGGTGGTGCGGCCGAGACCTTGGGTAGCGTAAGATGGAAAAGCAGCGATGGATGCTTCCAGGCGTTGCCGTTGGTTAGGCGTCAGGTCATGTCTATCGGGAATAGAAGTGATTTCGTTGACATATCTGGTATTTAAAGACAAATCTGTGAATAAATCGGAGGCCAGTCCAAAGCGAAGGACGAAATCGACGCCAAGGTACACATTCTGAGTCAAAGACGGGATAAGGTAGAAAGTAATATCCTTCGGCTGACCCCTGAACGTCACGGGTGTGGTTAGTTTACCTCGTATAGGGTGTTTGGTGCCATCAGCTATACTGATTTAAGTGTGCCAGGGTTTAATCAAGGTCGGATATTCTTGGAGCACCTTCGAGCCAAAGCTCGGAGCAAGACAACTGATACTGGCACCCGTGTCCACCAATGCAAACACGGTTTCGCCCAACACTTTAATTGGGTGATAAGGTCTGATCTCATTCTCAGCAACCTCCGAGATGTTACAAGAGTTTAGGGTTTAACGGCAGGTGCGCACTCTCTTGCGGAAATTCCGCCAACGATGGGTTGACCATTTTGTCTTGCGCGGGCGGGAAGTGACTTCTTCGGAAGCAAATATTCGCTCTCGAGCCACCCGATATTCCTGCAGTCGAACATGATGAGGTCTTAGAGTGCGTATTTGAGGCTGCCTGGATTCTTCTGGCAGTGACTGCGGTGGTCGCTTTAATATTGTCATTGGCGAGGTCTCCGGAAGAGAGTGTACATCCGCAGTCATAGCGGTCATGGCTGGTGGGTTAACGTCAGGTTTGTTGAGGTGAGCAGCTGGCTGAGGAGCTACTGCGGGGGCTTCGAGTACCGCTGAGGTGGTCGGGTACTCTTTCGGCCGTTTTTTTGTGCGGCACATTCAAGGCAATCCGCGAAGTGTTTCCGGCTTGCCGCAACCGTAGCAGAAAACCTAACGCTCTGCTCGACATGAAATGAACCGGTGTCCGGTTTGATTGCAATTCCAGCAGGTCGTAAGGCTTCCCACCGCTGCTACAGCAAGCTGGTCCCGGTCCATATCTTCTTCCAGATCCATGGTGGTATAATCTGGGGCCAATTCCGCGATTCCTTGCCGAGGACCCGTCCTACCTAGTAAGTAGGGCTGGTCCCGGAAGTCTTCCTCAAACCCTTCTAGGCGACGCATAGTTCTCAGCAATGCCTCCATACTCTGTGGATCGGAGTTCAAGATATGGTGACAAAGCTCCGGCCTTAGATTGCGCTTTAGCAACCGCAGCGATTGGGTAGAAGACATCGGCTCTGAGAACTGGTCATTCAGCCGAAGGATATCGGTTCGATATTGATGGAAAAACTCGTCCGGACGCTGCCATCTAGCATGAATCTTGTCTAGTACTAATTCGTCCATGTCTACCATAGGGTACTCCATGCGGAGTACCTCCTTCAACCATGACCAGCGTATTGATAGTGGGGCCGAATGTATTCGCCAATATGACTCAAGTGCTGCTCCCCTAAGCAGCATTGGCAAATATCCTGCCAGCGCCGTGTGGTCTCCTACTAGCATTTGCTCATTCAGCGACTCCACCCGACCAATTAAAACTTCCACAGTTATGGTGTTGGGTTCCCCGCTGAAATGCAGATTCCAGCCCTGAATGATGCTGGGGATCTGCGTCGGCTTCAGCCGATACGTAGCGTGTGGATGGATGCATTGGTCCGGCGGAATCACTGGAGCCTGCGTTGGTGGCGGTGCTTGGCTCAGTCGAGGCCGGTACGCTGGAGCCAATGGATTCATTGCCGCACCGGGCCGGATTCGTTCGTGATTGCGCCGCGAGTCTACCGGAAAATCCCATGGATTTAGGTCCGAATCCCACATCGGAGGCGTTCTTGGCCGAGGTGGTACTGGATCCTCCTTCTAGCTTTCCAGTGAGGCTACTCGGATGGTCAGGTCCTGCATGAGCGCCATTAAATCCTGTAGGACTGTCGCCTCCACAGCCACGGTGGGTCTCGGCCCTTCCACAGGCGGCACTGCTTTGGCTCGGTAGTCTTCCTCTCGTGCACCCATTGTCGTGGATGGAAGGGGTCCGCTTTTGGGCACTGTTCCACTTGCGCTGGAGGACTGAGGTCGTTCTGTTGCTGGCTGGGTGGTTTCTAGAGGCTGACGACAGAGCGGGCACGTGGATGAGGTTTGCCGCAGTTGGACCAAACACAGCTGGTGTAGCCTGTGTCCACACTGCAAACGCTGACTGGTGAGTTCATCCATGTCCTCATGACATATGGAGCACAAGAGCGCTGGTCTGGCATCTGACCTCAACTTCCTCCTCTCTGGAGTTCTTTTGGTGGGCATTCTAAACAAAATTTATTTTTTTCAAATAAATACCTAAATGAATAAATCATGAAAAAAAAATGTGAAAAAATTAATGAAAAAATATATAACTTTTATGTGGCCGTCAGTGCGAATTATACAAGATCCTCACAAAAAAAAAAGGTATGCAAAACAAGTTTAGTTGGTGATCGAAAATTTCCATTATCAAAAAAAATAGTCGGTCTTTCCATTCCGTCCTTCTTTCCAAGTATGGACACCAATGGCACATTCCTTCTGGAGTGTTTCAGGGACAACTCTCTTGCGGCACCATGAGAATCAGGGTTCAGAAGTGCTCCCTCATCCGCAAGTTTTTACAAGCTACAACTTGTCAGCCCAGGGTTGAGTTCTGACCCACAAGCAGCGCGTGTCTTGTTATGGATAGTCATGGATTAGCTAATCAGCCCATCACATGAAATCAAGATCCATGTAATTTAAGACACTCAGGCACCGCTGGTTTGGGGAGCGGATCAGAATCATCCGCAAAATGGATGTTGAGATAATAACTTCCGAATACAAATAAGGACTCTAATATCATACAATGGTGGTAAACCACCAAAGTATAATTCAAAAGCAGGACCAAACGATATTGATGTCCAAAGACAACACACGTCCGGAAGTTATTAGTTGTTGGGGCACGATTAGTGCGAAAACCCTCGGGAGTTACTTACCCGCCAATCATACTAACACCTTGTGGGGACACCTAGAGACGATGGACTGTCTCGTGCTCACGACTGATGATACGGCCGGGCATTTCGGCCCCACGTTGGGTGCCATTTGTAGTGAATTTAATGTTTCCAAGTCCGTATAGGACTGCAGCGATGTTCTGCTGCCTCGGCAGAAGAAGATGAAAATATCTGCCGAGAATGCCCTCGTCTGGGGACGCGTGAATGCGCTGGCAGGCTAGCATTGTGGTGTCGTGGGGCGGGTTCATTTCCCCAGCACGAGGACCCACTACAAAAAAATTTCGCACCCACGAATTTGATGGTCAATTGATCAAGAGGCGACCGAAGTCGCAAAAGTGTAGATAACTACACCGAGGGAGAAAGTACTTGTTCCGAGAACAAGTGGAACGTGAAAAAAAGGCGGACTTGGGGTAACATCGTCATTACCCGACGAAGCTCATGATCCACAAATGAAAGGAGGGCAACCGGGTGGTGATGCAGCCCCTTCGCACCCACCCAACTGGAATAAATCCATATTTTGTTGCAGTGGCCAGGTATTCCTCTTCTGAATGGAAAACTCATACAACTTGACTTGTATAAACTTTCCCATGAGAAGGGGAGTACCGCGGTGACCAATTTATGCCATAGAATTATACAATTCGATTGCATAATGCTATGCCATAAAGAGGCACTCTGCCTGCGCTCACTCAACCCGCGATGTCACCTGAAACAAAGAAAAATTAGTTATGTACCCGGCGGCTGGCTCATGTTTTCAGGGGGGCAGCCTGCCACCGTACCGGGTCCTATACCCGGGCAAAAGGAAAAAATATGGAAAGACCGATTTTTTTTAAAAAATTAGCACTTCATTTTTGTTTATGTTTCTTCACAATTATTTCTTCTTTTAGATATGATCTGTGGTCAATATTCCGATAAGAAAATTAAATAATATTCTTCCGACACAAATTAACTGGTTACACTTCAAATAACGTTTGTGTAATTTAAAGCAAAGATATATGTATAAAACTGATCGCAAAAAAAAACTATATATATATATAACAAAATATGCAAAAATATATGTATCTAACAAAATATGAAAAAAATATATGTATCTCACAAAATATGAAAAAATATATGTATCTAACAAAAATATGAAAAAATATATGTATCTAACAAAATATGAAAAAAATATATGTATCTAACAAAATACGAAAAAATATATGTATCTAACAAAATATGAAAAATTATATGTATCTAACAAACTATGAAAAAATATATGTATCTAACAAAATATGAAAAAATATATGTATTCAACAAAATATGAAAAAATATATGTATCTAACAAAATAATAAAATATATGTATCTAATAAAATATGAAAAAAAATATATGTATCTAACAAAATATGAAAAAATATATGTACCTAACGAAATATGAAAAAAATATATGTATCTAACAAAATATGAAAAAAATATATGTATCTAACAAAAATATGAATAAATATATGTATCTAACAAAAATATGAAAAAATATATGTATCTAACAAAATATGAAAAAATATATGCATCTAACAAAATATGAAAAAAATATATGAATCTAACAAAATATGAAAAAATATATGTATCTAACAAAAATATGAAAAAAAAAAAAAATATATATATATATAACAAAATAAAAGGGTACTCACCCAAACATCCTCGTCGGGCGCCCGCTGATGATGTGGGTGGTCCTGAAACTCAAATTTTTCCTTTTAAAGTTGTTACGAGTGCTTATACACAATTTGTTCACTTCCGTTATAGCTACTTTTCGACTACACAGATAGCAAGCCCGTCGGTTGCGTCCTAAAGCAGGCATTTACAACATTGAATGAATGCAAGAAAAAAAAACAGCTGATTAACCCTGTTCGCGTCCAGGCCGACGCTGCTGTTCAATCTTATTTTTGAAAAACAGCTACCTATTTTGCAGGTTTTACGAGTTGATCCGCCTTAATAACTTCCTGGCGCTCTTGCTGTACGGTAAATGTTATTCCATCGATTATTTAAACAAGTCGTTTGTAGAAATTAATCGTCTCGATTATTTTGACAAGTTGTTTAAAGAGTATCCAGGCTTCCAAAATTTTAAAGTAATTATCCAGGCTTCCAAAATTTTAACAATAGTATTTACATAAGGGCCCAACACTATTGTTGCAGACAATCAGTCGACTGTTTTTGCGTCGCAGAAAAAAATTCCATTCACTTCTAACCGTCAATCTGCGCCAAAGGCAAATAAGACTTATCACCTGAAGGCGAACACTGTGCTATCGCTGAACTACACGAACTATAAACCGATCACTTAATGGACACGAAATGAAAATCAGATTCGCTAAACAATTCCTTTGTTTTTTCATTGACTGTGATATTCAAAACTCCGACTAAGATATTCAACGCATAGAAAGATAGGAAAGAGTGGCTTATCTTATTTCAATTTTGGAGTATATACGTTAAGGAACAAACAATCTTCAGATCCAACAAAGTCGGATACTATTGGATCATTATGAAGTGATTTATTCCTTTCATTCCTGCAATCAATAGTTGCTTCAGGGAATTTATCTAGAGGAACTGGAGGCTTGAATCTTAGTTTTCCTGTTGGTGGATGTGCATATGGAATGCCTTTAAAAGAATAATATGATCCTCCGTTTGAAAACACTTCTTTCTGTCCAATTACTCCTCCTTGCTTGCAATCCGCCTGTACGGGATCGAGTCCCGATCTCTCCTCCTCACCATGCACTTGATTCACCCACACAAGGACCGCCCCCGCTCCGTTCGCGTCGCTATAAACTCTCCATCACTGCAAGCATGCAAATTACAAAAGTAAACCAAAATTATAAGCGCCACTACCAAAATTTCACCTTTCATTCCCTTTTTAAAATGTTGTTTCTCCTTTCCGACCGGCCAAGTCCATTCTACGCGGATACCACCACATGCGCGCCCTGTCAAAATCTCGAATTGTCCCAGATTAATCTTAAAGGGCTGCGTTCGTTGTGATCAAATTGGAGGGAAATTGATGTCCCATACAATTTGTACAAAGCAGCTGGTTTTTCGTTTGATTAGTTGATCTGGGACATATTATGCCTGAATTTCCTTTAACCCTTTGCCGGCGCCGAATAATCGAGCAGTTTTAGTTGTACGGAAAAAAAATAAAATAAATAAAATAAGAGAAAAAAATCTATAAATTTACATAAATAAAATTTGAATTCTATGTGAATTTATCCAATAATTTAAAGAGGAAAAAAAGATAGTAAATTTAACTAACTGCTCCATTACTACATGTTGTATGATCCACGTATATATACCCATATAGATAGATATATATATATATATATATATATATATATATATATATATATATATATATATATATATTGATATATAAATAGATATATATATATATATATATATATATATATATATATATATATATATATATATATATATATATATATATATATATATATACATATGACATATAAATATACATATATATACATATGACATATATAAATATACATATATATATACAATAATAATATATATGTTTGCATTTATATATATATATATATATATATATATATATATATATATATATATATATATATATATATAAATATATATATATATATATATATATATATATATATATATATATATATATATATATATATATATATATATATATATACGAGGTGTGTTCAAAAAGTAAAACGAATTTTGAATTTTCGTGGGTTACGTATATTCGAATTTCGATTTTTTTGTGGCGTTATGTTTGTACTCATGTATGTCACTTATGCCGACAAGCTCGACCATTTTGCATGTTCACTGAATTGGTGATAGCTGCTTTACTTGCACGTGTTTACAATCGTCTTCGATTTTTACTTAGTCAAAAAAATGGATCAAAGAACGTGTATCAAATTTTGTGTGAAAAACGAAATTAAGTGCGCGGATGCATTCCGAATGTTGACTGTGGCATACGGAGAAGCCACCTTGGACCGAAGCAACGTTTATAGGTGGTACAAAATGTTTTTAGAAGGCCGAGAAGATGTGAACGACGAAGAGCGTGCCGGACGCCCGAGCACTTCAACAACAGACGAAAAAATTAATGAAGTGGAGAAAATGGTATTGGCCAATCGTCGAATCACCGTTAGAGAAGTTGCTGAGGACCTAAACATATCGATTGGCTCGTGCCATTCGATTTTTATCAACGATTTGGGCATGAGACGGGTCGCCGCGAAATTCGTACCAAAATTGCTCAAATGCGACCAAAAACAGCAACGCATGAACATTGCTAATGAGATGTTAAACTCTGTCCGCGACGAACCAAATTTGCTCCAGAGGGTCATAACTGGTGACGAATCGTGGGTTTATGGTTATGACGTGGAAACCAAAGCTCAATCATCTCAATGGAAGCTGCCGCATGAACCAAGACCAAAAAAAGCGCGCCAAGTTCGGTCGAATGTGAAAGTTTTGCTGACAGTTTTCTTCGATTGCAGGGGCGTGGTGCATCATGAGTTCTTGCCACAGGGAAGAACGGTCAATAAGGAATATTACCTGCAATTTATGCGCAATTTGCGCGAAGCAATCCGCCAGAAACGCCCGGATTTGTGGGAGAACAAAAATTGGCTTTTGCACCACGATAACGCCCCTGCTCACACATCGTTGCTTGTGCGCGACTTTTTGGCCAAAAACAACACACTAATGATGCCGCAGCCACCGTATTCCCCAGATCTGGCCCCCTGTGACTTTTTCTTGTTTCCTAAACTGAAGAGGCCCATGAAAGGACGACGTTACGCTACGCTTGACGAGAAAAAGACGGCATCGAAGGAGGAGCTGAACAAGATTTCGTTTGATTAGTTGATCTGGGACATATTTTGCCTGAATTTCCTTTAACCCTTTGCCGGCGCCGAATAATCGAGCAGAAAAAAAATCTATAAATTGACATAAATAAAATTTGAATTCTATGTGAATTCATCCAATAATTTAAAGAAGAAAAAAAAAGATAGTAAATTTAACTAACTGCTCGATTACTACATGTTGTATGATCCACGTATATATGCCCATATAGGTATATATATATATATATATATATATATATATATATATATATATATATATATTGATATATATATATATATATATATATATATATATATATATATATATATATATATATATATAGATATATATATATACATATGACATATATAAAAATACATATATCTATACAATAATAATACATATGTTTGCATATATATATATATATATATATATATATATATATATATATATATATATATATACGAGTATATATATATATTCGCAGTTTGACAATTAAGTAGTGAAACTGATTTCATTGCCGCACTTGTGGTGAACCTGCGACCTTGAAATTCCCTTCCCCTTTCCCGGCATCTTTCCCGTCTTCATAGATATATTTCCCATCGATTTAGCTTGTTTAGTTCGCCTGCTGTGTCGTGTTGAGAAGACGTGTGTTGGTGGTGCTCGTCACGAAAATGGAGAAACGAAATCAAGAGCAAGTGCATCGTGATAGTGCTCTTAGTCGTGCCCAGGTTTTCCGTTGGCATAAAGAGTTTAAGGAAAGCGTGGAAGATGAGGTGCGGAGCGGGACACCAGTCGAGGTGTGGACTGACATGAATGCGCAGGATGTGCGTGCCCTAATCCATGAAGATCGGGGTTTAACAGTTCGAATGTTGGCCTCGGAACTGGGTATGAACCGTGAAACAGTCAGAGAAATTTTAACCGACAATTTTTGGATGAAAAAGTTGTGCGCGAAGGTGGTTCCAAAGAACCTTTCTGAGGAGCCTTCAGCGTGTCCTATTAATTGGCCTCTAAAGGGGTCTTCATGTTGCAACAGCCGCCGTATTTGCCCGATATGTCACCGTGCGACTTTTTTGTTCCTAGAATAAAATCGGTGGTCAAAGGAACCCATTTTGATCGATAATGGACCTCCAGGCGACCGTGACGTAGGTATTCACGGACATCCCAGTCGAAGCGTTCCAGAAATGTTACAAAGCATGGAAAACGCGTTGGAATTGTTATAAAGCTGCCCAAGGGGACTACTTTGAAGGGGATGGCAGAGTTGTAGAATAATTTTTAAATAAACGATTTTCATGGAATCACTCTCATTACTTATTTGTCACCCCTCGTATAAAGTATATATATATATATGTATATATATATATATATATATATATATATATATATATATATATGTATATATATATATATATATATATATATATATATATATATATATATATATATATATATATATATATATATATATATATATATATATATATATATATATATATATATATATATATATATATATATATATATATATATATATATATATATATATATATATATATATATATATATATATATATATATATACATACTACTATGACCAAAAAATAAGGTGACATTTGAATTTAAACTGTGCGCGTCGAAGGATTTGGAGAATTATTTTTTTAAGGTTGGTAGTACTGTAAGTATTTCAAACTCACATGTCAAAATATTCATGAGTGAGATACGCGTCGTTACAGTTCCGTCTTTGCTGCGGCTTGAACCTCCTCTATCGTTTAAAAACGGTAGAAAAACACAGCTTCCTTTTAATTTTGTGTATTTTATTATACATTTTTCTTCTCGAAACCGATTTTCGATCGTAATCGTTCGGTCTTCTTCAGCGATTAATTTATTTTCACTTAAATCCCTGCTTAAACACGTATACTAGCTATGTTTAAGGAAATTAACCTTAGATAATTAAAAGATAATTTGAGAAATTTGCTTAAGCTAATAACAACAGGGCCCACGAACCAGGGACTAGGTTCCAGAGAGTAGGGACCAAGAACCAAAAGCTAACGACCAGTGATCAGCATCCAGTGATCAGTGACCAGTGGCCAGGAATATGGAACCGGAGAACAAGAACCAGTGGAAAGGAGTTATGTTTCAGGGGCCAAGAACCGGTGTAGCGTTACATGTATTATTCACACTACAAAAATCACTCTGTTAAAAATAACGTAAATGTCATTTCGATATACTTAGTTTTTATCTTCGCTAAATTTTGATTATAATTAAAGGAGACTTGTTTTTGCTAAAAATAGCGTGTAATTTTTGAAGTGAAATCCGTCAGTCAATGAATCTGAAAATAATTGAATATTATGAATATACTTGAGTTTTGATGAAATATAATTAAGTTTTGATTAAATAAATAAGTGGAATATATCAACCACTTATATTAAATAAATAAGTGGGATATATCAAACATATTAAACAAATAAGTGGAATATATTAAACACTTACATTAAATAAATAAGTGGAATATACCAATATAAGTGGCTAGGACATGATATTTTAGCAGATGGTATTAAACCATCCACCACTAGTCGATGCCATCACCAAATTTCCCATTCCAAACTCCATAAAATCTACTCAACGATTTCTTGGAATGATAAATTTTCATCATCATTTTGTTCCCAATTTAGCTAAGCTTGTGGCACCGATTTACGAACACTTAACCTTTTTTGCAAAATGATAAAAAATCAAATAAACATTTCTCTTGGCCCAATTATTGCCAGAATTCTTTTGAGAAAGCAAAAGAAAGTCTAGCTCTTTTAAACAATCCCAAAGATAATGTCCCCATTCCGTCAGTAACTGACGCTTCAAATTCTAGTATAGGAGCAGTTTTGCAACAATATTTCAATGGCATGTGGCAACCTTTAGCCTTTTCCAGCAAAAAATTAAATGCTGCTCAAGGAAAATATTCAACTTTTGATCGTGAGTTATTAGCTATATATTTAGCAATAAAACATTTTCGATACCTCTTAAAGGTCGACATTTCAATATTTTAACTGATCATAAACCTTTGACAAGTATATTTACAACTAAAACTGATACAAATCCCCGTCAAGAAAGATATATTGATTATATCTCTCAATTTACGACGGATATCAAGTATATAAAAGGAAAGTCAAATATTGTTCCTGATGCGTTATCACGCCTCGATACTGATGCAATTAATCTTAAAGAGATTGATTTGAAATTTTTAGCTAGTGAGCAAATGAAAGATCAAGAACTTATTATTTTCCAAGATAATACTGCTAATTTCAATTCCAAGGCTGAAATAGTTCCAATCAAAATTTCAAACAATATCATTTTATGGTGTGAAAATAGTTTAGGTACTTTCAGACCTTTTGTTCCTGTTAATTTAAGACGTATTATTTTTAACTCTTTTCATAATCTTTCCCATCCTGGTGAATACCCTAATGGGCAACTCGTAAAACAATTACAAAAGAATATTTTTGGCCCAAGATGAATTCATACATAAATTTAAGGGCAAAATCATGTGGAACCTGTCAAAAGAATAAAATTAATAAACATAGAATCAGAAGTTTTGCAAATCCGTATACCATCTAAAAGATTTCAACACATTCATGCAGATTTGGTAGGTCCTTTACCACCGTCACAAGGTTACTCCTACTTATTAACAGTTATCGACCGTTTTTTTAGGTGGCCAGAGTGTTATCCAATTAGTGACATAACAGCCACTACGGTTGCTAATACATTATGGAGAGAATATTTTTCCAGATTTGGGTTAGAAATAACAACCCATCAAGGATCTCAATTTGAAGCTAAATTATTTAATGAATTATTAAAATTAATGGGATCACATAGGATCCATACAACAGCTTATCATCCACAAGCTAATGGAATGATGGAGAGATTTCACAGAACCTTGGAATTAGATCTAGAGACAATATCTATTGGTTTGATGAACTACCTATTATTCCTTTAGGTCTTAGATCTCCTTGGAAAGAATCAATAAATGCTTCTCCAGCAGAAATGTTATGTGGTGAAAATATAAAAATCCCTGCCAGTTTTTTTGTTAACGATTTAAGAGCAGATAATTCATCAGTCGATAATTTTATTATTAAATTAAAAAACCATTTTAAAAATATTTTAAGTAAAGATCCCAAAAAAGTTGATAAAATTTATCTACCAGAATCTTTAAATATTTGTAACAAAGTTTCTTTACGAGTAGAGAATAAAAGAAATACTTTATCTCTACCTTATGAAGTTTTAATCTTTGCTAAATTTTGATTGAAATTACAGGAGACTTGTTTTTACTATAAATAGCGTGTAATTTTCGAAGTGAAACCAGTCAGTCAGTGAATCTGAAAAGAATTGAATATAATGAATATACTTGAGTATTGATTAAATATAATTGAGTTTTGATTAAATAAATAAGTGGAATATATCAACCACTGATATTAAATAAATAATTAGACTATATTAACCACTTATACAGGGGACCAGGAACTAGGGACTAGGAATAAGGAGTCGGGAACCAAGGAACAGGAACCAGGGATCAACGCCAATGGTCCAGGGATCAAGGAAAATTGTCCAGGATCCAGAGACAAGGGACTCGAGGCACAATCGCCCTCGACCGCGCCGAAGAGGAGCGGCTTACTCGGAAAGCGGGGAATATCGTCAAACAACTGAGGGCTGCCTGCGAGGTGCAGAAAAACATAGGCAAGAGTGTCAAGAATAGCATTCTTGAACTGGAGGAGCTTTTTGGCCGCATAACGCACTGCAGGCGGAGGTGGCTTGCAACCGAAAAGCACCAAAAAGACACGCTCTCCCTCGAGGCATCAGTGGGTCCTAGCAGTAGCACAAGAATGGCCGGTAGCCCAATTGAAGGCGACTGTGAGAAAAGGAGGAAGGACCAGACCATAAACGAAGTTGACACTCCAGGCGAGGAGTTTCATGTGGTGCGAAACAAGGCAGCGAAAAAAGCGGCCAAAAAGCTGCTCCTAGAAAAAACAGACAAAGAGCTCAACCACGAAAAGAACAAAGAACCCCCGATATACCGCAGATAACAAAAAGCAAACCGCGGCGCAAACCCTTGCGAGAGGCACTGCTTATTAAACCCACTAAGGGCCGAACCTACGCAGATGTCCTCCGTGAAATTAAAGGAGCGGTCAAGCCAGACGACACCAAAACTGCCATCAAAGCAGTTCGACCAACCCGGACCGGTGGCTTGCTGGTGGAATTCGGGCCAGAGGCCACAAACAAAGATGCATTCCGTGACGCGGTTCAAAAGGTTCTTGGAGATGCGGCAACGGTTGCCTCGCTCGAACCAATGGCCACCCTGGAAATCAGAGACCTCGACTGCGTCACGGACAAAGCTGAAGTAGAGGATGCCATTGGGAGGGAGTTCCCCAGCTAAGTGAAGTCAAGGCAAGATTGACACGTGAAAACACAAGGGGGCAACGCATGGCTATTGTCGAACTAGCTGATAAAGACGCCCAGTAAATTCTGGCGAAGGGCAAAATTAAGATAGGTTGGGTGATCTGCAGGATACGGAGAAGAGCGATCCCTATCCGCTGCTTCAGATGCTTCGAATACGGACACACCGCGTATGGCTGTAGGGGACCCGACAGGAGATCTCTGTGCTACAAATGTGGTGAAACGGGGCACAAAAGGAAGGAGTGCACGAACGAGGCAAAATGCATTCTTTGCAAGGATGCTAAGCTAGCACCCGGCGACCTCAAACATGAGCCAGGGACAGGGAGATGCTGGGTTTTCAAGGAGGCCCTAACTAAAGCCAAATCGATACTCAAATGATCCGTATCCTGCAGGTCAATTTGCACCGTAGCACAAACGCCCAGTACCTACTGGAGCAGTTTGCGAGGGATAAGAAAGCTGACCTCCTGTTGCTGAGCGAGCAACATCATAACAAGGACTCGCAAGCGTGGTACCCTGACAAAACTGGTACCTCGGCCATCTGGGTTCGAGACAGCGCCCGCCTTCAGGTGCAGGGCCATGGACGCGGGGATGGTTTTGTGTGGGTGCGGTGTTCAGGGATAACATATTTCAGTGTTTATCTGACGCCTAACGAGGCAATGCGATCCTTTCGAACCAAACTCGATGCCCTGGAGGACGCTGTCTCGAACACAGAGGGCCACATGCTGGTCGGGGGAGACTTCAACGCTAGAGCCATCGAATGGGGTATGCCACAATCCGACCCAAGGGGAAAGCAAATCTTGGACATGGCGGCCAGAACAGCGCTTTTTGTCCTAAATACTGGTAACAACCCTACTTTCCGCCGCTGGGGTTGCGTAGGAACCATACCCGATGTGACACTCGCTTCGGAGTCCCTGGTACCTAGAGTACACAACTGGCGAGTACTAGAGGACTACTCGGCTAGTGATCACCAGTATATAGCTGTTGAGATTCACGACGGTGCCACTCTGCGTGCATATGCCCAAACTTCAATCCTCGGATGGAGGACTGGGAGGATGGACGTCGAGAGGTTCACTGACGCGCTTACGGCAGGCGCACCGTTGCTGGGAGCTCCGCCAGGGAGTGGAGGGCCTACAGCCAAGGACTTGGTGAACTCAACTATGAGTACCATCATAGCTGCTTGCGAGTCTTCCATGCCCCGTCGGAGACCCCGACATGGTAAGCCTCCAGTATACTGGTGGTCAAACGAGATCGCCGAACAAAGAAGCGAGTGTCACAAACTTCGGCGAGAGGCCCAGCGGGCGCGAACACGGGAGGAGGCAGACACTAAGATAGCAGCATACAGGTCCGGCAGGAAATATCTTCGCAGGCTTATTAGCAAGAGCAAGGCCCGATGCTGGCAAGACCTCGTGGATGACGTAAATAGGGATCCGTGGGGCCTTGGCTACAAGCTGGTCATGGGGAAACTTGGTGCCCTACGGAAGCCTTGTATACATGACGCGGAAAAGATGGACGCGATAGTGCGGGGACTCTTCCCCGCCCATCCCGTCCGTGTTGACGCTGTCCATGGTGAAACAGCAGTCGAGTGCCCACTCTTCACACAGCTGGAACTGGAGGAGGCAGTCCTCTCCCTGAAAGCGAGGAAGGCTCCAGGTCCAGATGGTGTTCCAGCTGAGGTTTTGCAGCTCGTCTATCACCATTGTCCTGACTTGCTGCTCAGCACATTCAACGCTTGCCTACGGGACGGGGTTTTCCCGGTACGATGGAAGGTGGCAAGGCTCGTGCTGGTCAGCAAGGGGAAGGGAAATCCCAAATCGCCGTCTGCATACCGCCCGTTATGCATGCTAGACACGGCTGGGAAAGTGCTAGAGAAACTCATCAAGGGAAGACTCACTGACGCGATTCGTGCTGCTGGGGACCTATCTCCTCGGCAGTACGGCTTTAGAGCAGGACGTTCTACCATTGATGCGATTGCAGAGGTGGTGAACGCGGTCCAAAAGGCAGAGGCATATAGTCGCACCAAGCGACGGATCGTCCTGTTGGTGACACTCGACGTCAGGAATGCCTTCAACTCCGCTAGATGGGTGGATATTCTGGATACGCTGGAAAACTCTTTTCAAGTTCCAGAATATCTAATGCGGCTTTTGAGGAACTACCTAAAGGACCGAAGCCTGCTCTACGACACGACACAGGGCCAACGAAGGATGGAAATTACCTCGGGTGTTGCCCAGGGATCTATCCTTGGTCCGGACCTGTGGAACGTGTCTTACGATGGGCTACTGGGACTTGAGATGCCAGATGAGTCGCGCTTGGTCGGCTATGCGGATGATGTTGCGGCTCTGGTCGCCGGACGCACCGTTGAACAAGCGCAACTTAGGCTAGGTATGCTAATGCGCCGAGTGAGGGACTGGATGACTGCTCGCGGGCTCAGTTTAGCACTGGAGAAAACCGAAGTGGTCATCTTGACAAAAAAGAGAATCCCTAGAGTAAGGATGATCAGTATTGGAGATATACAGATCGTATCGAAGCCAGCGGTGAAGTACCTGGGGCTACTAATCGACTCGAAGATGAGTTTCTCTGAGCAAATCAGGGCAACGGCTGAGAAGGCTGCTTCGGGAATATCGGCCCTGAGTCGACTTATGGCCAACGTAGGGGGACCCAGCCCATCAAGAAGACGCCTCTTGATGAGTGCTGTAGGGTCAGTGCTACTGTACGGAGCAGAGGTATGGGGCGACGCTCTCAGCAAGGAGGTATACCGAAAACGATTGGCACAGGTACAGAGAAGAGGAGCTCTGAGAATTGCATCTTCGTATCCAACAGTCTCCGACTCGGCGGTGAGAGTGATTGCAGGCGTGATACCTGTCCTTGCTAGAGAGCGCCGCGCTATTTACCTGCGCCGAAACGAGGATGCGAGGGAGATCGTTGTCCGCGAGGAGAAACAACGCTCGCTCAACGATTGGCAGCAGTCTTGGAGGAATTGCACGAAGGGAAGGTGGACTGCGTGCCTCATCCCAGATGTGAGTTCGTGGCCAAATCGAAGGCATGGTGAGACTGACTTCTATCTGACCCAGCTTTTGAGCGGGCACGGGTGTTTTCAGTCTTACCTGCACAAGATCGGTAAGTCACGGTCTCCCGATTGTCGGTTTTGCCCAGGAGAGGAGGACAATGCCTGTCACACATTTTTTGCGTGTACCAAATGGGCCAGGCTGCGAAGGAAACTCTACAGGGAGATGGGAGAGCTCATCCCGGATAATATAGTTGCGGTGATGCTCGAATCGGTTGACAAATGGAACCAGGTGGCACATTATGCTCGGGCAGTCCTAAAAGATAAAAGGGACTCACAGCAGCCGGAGGCACTGGGGCTGGGGGATCGCTCTTCTGGCAATTCCTCTTCCCCACTCCCCTCCCCAGCTTGAAGGCGCCCCACGGCGTAATAAAACGAGACCTGGCCCGAAGTAATGTGTCAAACGGTTCCAGGCTAGGTTCTCAGATTGACAGTGGAGGTGTTTAGTGGGTAGTCCAAAGGTATCCTCCATGGGAGTCCCACACTGCCAGACTCGGCGGGCATAAATGCCTTCACCTCCTCACCACAAAAAAAAAACAAAAAAAAAAGGGACTCGAGGCCAAGGAACAGTTCACAGGCTCCAGGAACCACGGTCCAAGGCCCAGAGAACAGGGAGTGGCACAATGGCCAGAAACCACGGCGCATTTTCTGTGTCAAGGAAAATAAAAGTATTTCAATGTTCAGGTGCTACAACGTATATTTTACATTTATTATTTTCCTCTCTTTTTTATATGAACATTTTCTGTATATATATATATATATATATATATAGATATATATATATATATATATATATATATATATATATATATATATATATATATATATATATATATATATACATACATATATATATAGATATATGTATATATATGCATATATATATATATATATATATATATATATATATATATATATATATATATATATATATATATATATACATACATATATATATATACATATATATATATATATATATATATATATATATATATATATATATATATATATGTAAGATAAATATACGTATATATATACATTTATATATATATATATATACATATATATATATATATATATATATATATATATATATATATATATATATATACGTATATATATATATATATATATATATATATATATATTTATATATATATATATATATATATATACATATATACATATATATATATATATATTGTTACATGTACAAATAATTCTGCGAGCTACTGTCGCAATTGTTTTCACAACAATTAAGAACATCAACAAAACGAATTTACTCGAAACCACGAGACCCTAACAAGCATGAACAACATCTGAAAGTGAGTCACTGCTCCATTAATTCACGCTGGAATGTTCCCGCTAATTCACCAATGTACGAGAACTGAGTTGAATGATTAGATACCCTATATAAAGGCGAGCTGAATGAATGGGGGGATCATTCATTGCAACCGCGATAGAAAACTGCGGTACGCGAAGTACAAGCGATATTGTTCGAGTAATAGAAAAGTAATCTTCGTAATAGTGAAGTGATTTAGAAGACAATTGCGATAAGAAATTTATGGACAAGTGTTAGATTTTTAATAGTGAAAATTAAAATTAGTGAAAGTGTTAAACTGATTATTGTGCATTTTTGTAATTAAATAAGCTCTTTTAACTCAAATTAAAAGACATTGCGTTTTCACTTTCCCGGAAGGTTAAAATTATTGGCCGCGAACCAAAATACGTGACAATGGTGTCAAGAAGTGAGAAAGAAAATTTTAGAAGTGAAAATGATTAAACATTTTTGAAGTGCACAATAGCGAGAATTAACGTGGAAACTGGTGGCAAAATTGCCGAAACAATAAAAATGCAAGGAAACTTACATCTAAAAATCAATCAATTGAGCATATCGGAGCTCAAAGACGAGTTGGAACACCAATCTCTGGCCACGCAAGGTACAAAGGCCATACTGATTGCACGCTTGCGTGACGCGATTGAATCGGAAGGTGCGTATCTGGATTCGGGTGAGCCTACAGATGCAGAAAAAGGCGAAGAAGGTGATGAAGCTGAAACACCAAAGCCAAAGGAACCAGAAAATGCGCTGATGCAAATATTGATGCTGATGCAGCAAGAGAAGCGACAACAGTCATCCAATTTAACTACGAAGCTAGATGAACAATCAGTGGAGCGATCGAAATCAAGGAAGTACAAAAACAGTCATCCGAGATAAAAGCGGAGCTCGGTAGCCTGAAAAATCAAATTAAATGCGTCGAGGAAAAGGTTTACCAGGTCGAGGAGAAGGTCAGCCAGGTTGAGGAGAGAATCATTTATGAGATCAGCCAGGTCGAAGAGAGAATGCACCATGAGATGGAAAAAGTGAAAAAAGAATTGGAAGCAGTGAAGGCAGTAGTAACCACCTCACCAGCCCCGCTTATAACCGCCACGCAAAGCACATCCAGAAATGTGCAAGCACCAATATTCGATGGGCAAACGGTCTGGAGTATTTACAAAATCCAAACTGAAGCCGCCGCTAGGATAAATCACTGGAATGAGCAGGAACGAGCAACTGCATTAATTCTTGCTCTAAGAGGCCCAGCTGCCGAGCTCTTCCAGACTATCCCCGTTGAGTTGCATTCACCCCCGGCTGCTATAATGAATACGCTGGACGCTATGGAGACGATCATCTGCAGCAGATTTACCGGGCACAGCTACGGCATCGGATGCAGAAGTCTGGCGAAACCTTGCAGCAGCTAGCACAAGACATTGAGCGACTGGCACTTTTGGCTTACCCAGCGTACGACCCAGAACATCGAGATGACGTAGCAACAGAAGCATTCATCAGCGCCTTAAAGGAAAAGGAATCGCAACAAGCCGTGCGGTTAGCTCAAAAGCAAAGGGTTAAGGACGCATTGGTTTATAGTCTGAACTTTGAGGCAGCGAAAAATGCGACTCGTACCGCTGCCCGGGTCCGTGAAGTAGTGGCAGACGCGCGCAGGTGTAAGCGCGTGGAAAATGAGCGAGAGCCGCAGGTGAACGGTGCGCCTAGATGCTGGGATTGTGGAGAGAAGGGACACCTGCAAAGAGACTGCAAGAAGCGAAGAAAACAGAGCTATTGTCCAGAATGGTGGAGAACCAGACCGTGTCAGGAGCCTAGAATAGAACCCCATCAAACTGAAAGGGCCAACTTCATGCGGCGGACGTTGGCCAGGAGGATCGACATCCCCAGCACCCCCATCACCGAGGCAAGACTACATCGTGGAGAAGCAGACTTATGCCTTCCTGGGCAACTTGATGAAGAACATTGCACCACAACAAACGACACTAGCGCAACCCAATCGACGATCCGACCAGACCTAGTGAGGCCCCAACTACTTCACAAGGGCAGAGTTCATGGAAATGCTGACGCCGTATTTCGTCATCCATGTCCAGCTAACTGCAAGCATTGCCGGCGGATTGTGAAAAAGGAGCCTGTAGTGAATAGAGATGTTCAATAAGTCCGTGAAGGACTGCAGCGATGGTCTGCTGCCTCGGCAGAAGAAGGTGTTGGTATTTGCCGAGAATGCCCTCGTCTGGAGACGCGTGAATGCGCTGGCAGGCTAGCATTGCGGTGTCGTGGGGCGGGTTCATTTCCCCAGCACGAGGACCCACTACGAAAAAATTTCGCACTCACGAATTTGACTGCTGGAGATCCAGGGGCAACCGAAGTCGCAAAAATTGTAGATAACTCCACAGAGGGAATTAGAGCTTGTTCCGAGAACAAGTGGAACGTAAAAAGAAAGGCGGACTTGGGGTAACCTCGTCATTACCCGACGAAGTTCATGGGCCACAAATGAAAGAGGGGCAAACGGGTGATGGTGGAGCCCCTTCGCACCCACCCAACCGGAATAAATACATATATATTCTGTTGCAGTGGCCAGGTATTCCTCTTCTGAGTGGAAAACTCATACAACTTGAATTGCATGAACTTTCCCATCAGAAGGGGAGTACCCCGGTGACCAATTTATGCCATAGAATTGTAGAATTGTATTGTGTATGCCATTAAGAGGCACTCTGCTTGGGCCACTCAACCCGCGACGTCACCTGAAACCAAAAGATTACATTGTACCCGGCGGCTGGCTCATGTTTAATGAGGAGAGCCTGCCACCGTACCGGGTCCTATACCCGGTCAAACAGGACCAAAATGAAAAGACCGGCGTTACCCTCTAGCAATTCATTATATTAACTCAAAAAAATTTAAATTATAAAGATAAGCAAAATTTGAAATATAAATACAAAAAACGAAAGGCAAAAGAATTTAAAATATATCTGAGAAAAACAAACCTAAAAGCAAAAATTTGAAATATAAATACAAAGAACGAAAGGCAAAAGAATTTAAAATATATCTGAGAAAAACAAACCCAAAAGCAAAATTGGAAATATAAATACAAAAAAGATTTAACGCAATAAAAGGGTACTTACCCCACATGGTCCTTCGAGCGCCCGATGAAGAATGCGGGTGTCCTCTGAAACTTTCATTAATTTAAATTCTCAGATCAAAAACGTTATAAGTTTATCTAACAATTAGTGCTAGAGTTTCTTCACGATCACTTGTAGATTTACATAAAATGGAGATAGCTCATTTTTTTAAACTTTCAATCACGTTCACGCGTTAATCCCGTTGGAAATATTTCTCTGTGATAGTATCCAATTTTTTAGAGCCTCCTTCAGGTGTCTTATTTTGCATACAGTTCTCGTGCGAGAAGAAAAAATCCCAGCGCATAATTCGTCACGTCCTTGACTTGAGCGTACGCATCAAATCCCCACGGCCGTTCTTCGTTTAGCACCGGCCGTTGTTACGCGATGAAGTCCAAACCAACAAATTGCCAAGCAGATCATCCAATACACCAAAGTCCTTGCTGAATGAGAACAAAACCGAAATTTTGGTGTAGTATACACAAGATTAAGTGTCCCAAGGCTGCGAAAGCAATCATAGTGTGCGTGGTATCCAATGAGAAAGGAAAAGTGGTTGCAACATCCATGCGAACTTCACGAAATGTGTATGGCAATTAAAGCACAAAGCGCGTGGAGATGATTTGTCTACATTAATTGGCAACAAAACAGCCACAAGCGGAGCGTACACTTGGAAATCTCGCAATTTCCGCACACAAAACAGGTGGGCACCACAAAACTCAGAATTGCATCCTTCACTTCGCAAGCAAGCTACACACTCTTAGTTCGTCGGACTTTGCAAGCGTTTCGGGCAAAAATAATGCAAACGCTATTCACACAAACGTTTTTCTCAAACATCACCGAAATAGAGGACTGCAATGAACCCGTTGTTCTTGGTGATCGCTGTACTTTCACTCGTCCTATATTAATCACTGCTTGCGCACTAACAGGTTGTTTACACATTCAGTTATTCTCTTTGCATATAGTCTCGATACTTAATGCAATTATTAGCACTTTTCATGAAAAAAATATAAGCGAGACGGTCTAAGAATGCTTTCACTCCTTGCGTCCACACGCGTTCACGGTTGCAACTCCACTCCCCATCATTTCGCGACAGCACCAGCAACACCAACCGGTCCTACTCCCGCTATCGCCACCGCTATCCCTCCGCTCAATAATATCTATTTGAATGAATTTATTTGCTAAGCGTTTGTGTAACTGCGCAATGTGGCGATGAGAGTAGAACTTTTTCTTGGGCTTTCTCTTGATCCTCTTCGAAAAAGATTTTCGTTATAACAATATCACCTGTACTAAGAGTTTTTGATGCTGCTTCGTTTTTTTGTATTTCCTGAGGCGATTTTTGAATTAGGTGTTGCGCTACGACTGTTACCAAATGAATCGCCACCACCTCCACTTCGATGGCAATTGCATGCGCAATTTTTGATATTTTTCGCCTTTTCTCGAATGATTTGTAAGTTTTCTGTCGTTGCGTAATTGGTTCCAAGCTGATCATTCACTTCTGAAGTAGTGAAGATCTTATCGCTTGGCAAAAGTGTAGCTGCCGATAGTATGGCTTCTAATTTATCAATACAAGCCATACGATCAAGCGACGTATTAGATAAAATTTCATCCAAAAGTTGCATTGATTCGATTAAACTAGGCGGTTCGGAATTGCGTGGAGCGGATGTACCTCCCGTTAATGAATTATCCGATGGCATTTTTAATAGCTTTATTAATTTGAAAGTGAATTGCGGAAGATCCCTTCGTACTATAACGCAAATTTTCACTTGGAAAGTCTGTTTGAGTGGATTTTGTGTTAACGCTTCGTAATTTTTTTTTTCTTATTTTTGGTTTTCTGTAGAACATTCGGGTTCCTCGGAATATGAGGATGACGATGGCGATGATTCTCCAGTTGCTCGGAGTGCTATGGCTCCGTTTGGCTGCATGAATTTTTCTGATGAATCACATAAACTGTCCACCTTCCTCGCTTGTTTTATTACTAAACTGTTACTTTGAGGTGTTCACGAAAGATTCAGAATTAAGTCACCAGTTATCATGTATGCTTCAAAATGAGCTTTTCCCGAATTTCGAACAGTAAATGATACCGGGGAGTCTTCATTGGCATCATTCCGTATTAGATTATGTCCATTTGATGTTGGAATATGTGAAGATTATTGCTTCTTAGAACTCAGCTGAGAGGAGATGTTTTTTTTTTTCGGGGCTCTTAACTGCAGTTGGAATGCGAGATTTGCGACATGTTGAATCGACAGAATTTTTCCGTTGAATATTCACATTTATACGACCCAATGAAGAATTACTTTTGTGTTTATGTTGATATGTCGATGATATAGTGTTTTCGGATGGTTTGATATTGAAGATATTCAATTCATTCTGCATAATGTGAATTGCTCGAACGCATAAGATGTTCTTTAATATGTGTTTTGATAACTGGGTCTCTTTCTACTTCTAAGCATACTGAATCTTTTGAAAGGCGAAGACATTTTAAAACTTCTTTTGTTGTGTACTGATGCACATCTATATCGTTTACTTTCAATATTATATCACCCGCTTCAAGCTTGCCACAATCAGCGGCTGGAGAGTTTTCCACTATATCGTAAATAACATGCGGTAAACCACTACTACCAAGTAGCGAAAACCCGAATCCAGTATTTTCATTGCGCTTCAAAATAACCATCACCTTCTCAGCTATTATGGCTACACACTTTCTGAACCACCTATTTGATATCTTTGACATCGACAGCATTCCTAATTGATACAATTCGTTTGACACAACTGCCTTCTCATTTTCCAGAGGCTTGTCAAATAGTCTAAGATATATCTCAATGGCACATTTGGCAGCTTTGAAATAAAACGGGTGCGATCGGAGGACGTCTTCAAGGCGTAACAGTCCAACGTAGGAACGTAACGTCATTTTTCTCTAATTCTAAACAATTAAAACCCTGGAACATGAAACAGGGAACTACACAGAATGAAAGACGATTTCACTCTATTAGGAAGAGGTACAGATTATTTTATTTTTATTCAAAACTCTCGCACGCTGGCTTTTTGAGCCATACCTCCTCGATTACTACAGGGCAGCTAATTTTCTCGCGATCCCAAGGTGATGCGGATTGCGAAAAAGGAGCTGAAGAATCTTTCTGTGTACCATGGGTTGTCTTCGGCGTCGGGACTAGAAATGACGAACAATAAAAGAAAAACACAATTGACAGACGGACGAACTGACTTATGTTTATGTTTGGCCGGAAGTATACAACCCTTGCGCGTTTTTGAAAATATATGCGGACGGACCAAACAGACGTGACTAATTATCTATCGGCGCAGGTCTTTCTGGTGGTATATCCCCACTTCTTTTCCCGATGGGTCCGTTATCAGGTAACGGTTAGGTCCCATTACCTTCTTTATGCGGCTTTTCAAGAATCGCCTGTCCAGCTTGGCATTGTAATGCCCCGCGGCGTCACTTTGGCGGAAGTTTCGCCGGAAAACTTCATCTTCTTCTTTGAAATTAGCAGCTCGTGACCTGAGATTGTACTGCGCCTCATTTGCACTTCCTGCGGCCTTAATCTTCCGTCCAATTTGTTGGCGGAGGTCTCCTAGACGTTCGTGGGGCTCCAGCGCAACGACGGGGTCTCCCAAACACTTTAGTTGCCGTAATAGCCGGTATGATTTACCGTGGCTAATCATGTGCTGTCCAAAGGCGGCAAAGTAAGGGGCGACACCGGTGACGGAATGATACGAAGATCGCAGGGCGCATGTGATGGCAGACAATCGCCGGTCCCAATCTTTTTGGGATGGGTGGACGTAGGAACGGATCGCGGCCAATAGGGTGCGGTTCAACCGTTCTGATGCGTTAGACTGAGGAGAGTATATAGGCGTCAGTTGGTGTTCAACGCCATACTGCTCGAGTAGGCCCTTAAACTGCCGAGACCGGAACTGTGCTCCGTTGTCCGAGTACACACTCTCTGGAACCCCAAACACATGGAGTACCCGGCTCTCTAGGAATTTCACGATAGATGGAGTTGTGAATTTACGGATAGGTTCCACCAGTAGAAATTTTGGGAGCTGGTCTAGAACGACTATAGCTCCGATGTGTCCCAAGGAAGACCGAGGATATGGACCGAGTAGATCGATGTATAGACGTTGGAATACGCGTTCTGGGACGTTGAGTTGACCCATAGGAGGTGGAAGAGGCTGGTTGGGCGCTTTGGTGCCTTCACAGGTCTCACAGGCGCTCACGTAGTTTTGACCTGCGATGCCATTTTAGGCCAAAAGAAGTATTTCTTGAGTCGCCGTAACGTCCGACCGTAACCTCCGTGGGCACTTAAAGGATGGTCATGTGCGCGGAGGATCAGAGGTTGTGTCATTTCCTCCGGTACCCAGAGTTTCCAGGACTCTTCTTCCTGCCATGGATCACCAGTGGCGTATTCATTTCGTCTATACACGTAGCCGTCTATTACCTTCAAATCAGGCAGCTGCGATTGTTGTGTCGCTATGGTTTGCCTCAACTCTTTGTAGCTGTCTGATTCGAAATGTGGGCTGTCCAAATCTATTTCGATGGGGTCCTCGTCATTTATTGTCAATTCGGCTCCCTCTGGGGAAAACATCCGTGAGAGAGTGTCGGGTACGATGTTCTGGGTCCCTTTCCGATGTTTGATGGAAAACTTGAACCCTTGCAGTTTAATAGCCCATCTTGCTAGGCGTCCATGTACATCTGCCTGGTTCATCAACCATTGTACCGAAGCGTGGTCCGTGATGATCTCGAATGGGTGGCCCTCGATATAAGCTCGGAATTTCTTCACAGCCATTACCGCTGCCAAACATTCTTGCTCGGACACAGTATAGTTTCTTTGGGCCGAGTTCAGCTTATTGGACATGAAGGCGATGGGAGCTTCCTCTCCCTCATCGGTCAATTGCACCAGCACGGCTCCTACTCCATGTTGACTTGCGTCACAATGAATGGAGAAGGGCTTCGTGAAGTCGGGGCTGTGCAAGACAGGAGCTGATGTGAGGGCTTGTTTTAGCTCTTCAAATGCCTTTCGGCTGAGTTCGGTCCAAATAAACTTCCCTTTCCGCAGCATGTCTGACAGGGGCGCTGAAACTATTGCATAATTCCGAACAAACCTTCGGTACCAACCACACACACCAAGGAAACGTCATAGCTGCTTAACTGTTTTTGGTAAGGGGAACTCATCAATCGCACGAGTTTTGTCTGGATCCGTTTTGATAGTGCCATGTCCTATGACATGTCCTAGGTATCGGACTTCTTTCATGACAAACTTACTTTTCTGTACGTTGATGGTGAGTCCCGCCTTACTGATGTGCAGGGCTACTTCTTGTAGGAGTAGGAGGTGTTGATCGAACGTTTCCGTGATGAGTAACAGATCATCCAGGTACACGAACACTTGGTGTTTCAGGTGAGGTGGGATGACCTTGTCCATCAGCCGAGTCATCGTTTGCGGTGCGTTACACAGGCCAAAAGGCATTGTAACGAACTGATATCATGGTCGTCCAGGCACTGTGAAGGCGGTCTTATCCCTCGACCCCTCATCGAGTGGAATTTGCCAGAAGGCGTCTTTTAGGTCGAGACTGAAGATATAATTGGCTTTCGGCAGTCTCCCTAGTATTCCATCGATGAGTGGAAGAGGGTACGTGTCCTTGATGGTAACCGCGTTGACCTTGCGGGCATCAAGACAGAGGCGGACTTTACCTGGCTTCACCACCAAGGTTACCGGTGATGACCAGGCACTTTGGGACTCCTCTATGACCGACCCCCAACTCGAGCATCCTATCCAGCTCCGCATACACCAATTTCTCCATGGCCGGTGAGATGGCGTAGTGTCTCTGCTTAATCGGTTTACTATCGCCCACGTCGATGGCGTGTGAGACTAGGGTGGTGCGGCCGAGACCTTGGGTAGCGTAAGATGGAAAAGCAGCGATGGATGCTTCCAGGCGTTGCCGTTGGTTAGGCGTCAGGTCCTGTCTATCGGGAATAGAAGTGATTTCGTTGACATATCTGGTATTTAAAGACAAATTTGTGAATAAATCGGAGGCCAGTCCAAAGCGAAGGACGAAATCGACGCCAAGGTACACATTCTGAGTCAAAGACGGGATAATGTAGAAAGTAATATCCTTCGTCTGACCCCTGAATGTCACGGGTGTGGTTAGTTTACCTCGTATAGGGTGTTTGGTGCCATCAGCTGTGCTGATTTCAGTGCGCCAGGATTTAATCAAGTTCGGATAGTCTTGGAGCACCTTCGAGCCAAAGCTCGAGGCAAGATAACTGATACTGGCACCCGTGTCGATCAATGCAAACACGGTTTCGCCCAACACTTTAATTGGGTGATAAGGTCTGATCTCATTCTCAGCAACCTCCGAGATGTTACAAGAGTTTAAGGTTTGACGGCAGGTGTGCACTCTCTTGCGGAAATTCCGCCAACGACGGGTTGACCATTTTGTCGTGCGCGTGCGGGAAGTGACTACTTCGGAAGCAAATATTCGCTCTCGAGCCACCCGATATTCCTGCAGTCGATAAGGTGATAAGGTTTTAAAGTGCGTGTTGGAGGCTGCCGGGGTTCTTCTGGCAGCGACTGCGGTGGTCGCTTCAATATTGTTGTTGGTCAGGTCTCCGGAAGAGAGTGAACATCCGCAGTCATAGTGTTCATGGCTGGTGGTTTAGCGTCAGGGTTATTGGGGTGAGCAGCTGGCTGAGGAGCTACTGCGGGGGCTTCGAGTACCGCTGAGGTGGTCGGGTACTCTTTCGGCCGTTTTTTTGCGCGGCACATTCAGGGCAGTCCGGGAAGTATGTGTCCGGCTTGCCGCAACCGTAGCAGAAAACCTTACGCTCTGCTCAGCATGAAATGAACCGGTGTCCGGTTTGGTGGCAATTCCAGCAGGTCGTAAGAGTTCCCACTGCTGCTACAGCAAGCTGGTCCTGGTCCAAATCTTCCTCCAGATCCATGGTGGTATAATCTGGGGCTAATTCCGCGATTCCTCGTCGAGGACCCGTCCTAGCTAGTAAGTAGGGCTGGTCCCGGAGGTCTTCCTCAAACCCTTCTAGGTGACGCACAGTTCTCAGCAGTGCCTTCATACTCTGTGGATCGGAGTTCACGATATGGCGACGAAGCTGCGGCCTTAGGTTGCGCTTCAGCAACCGCAGCGATTGGGTAGAAGACATCGGCTCTGATAACTGGTCAGTCAGCCGAAGGATATCGGCTCGATATTGATGGAAAGACTCGTCCGGACGCTGCCATCTAGCATGAATCTTGTCCAGTACTAATTCATCCATGTCTACCGTAGGGTATTCCGTGCGGAGTACCTCCTTCAACCGTGACCAGCGTATTGATGGTGGGGCCGAATGTATTCGCCAATATGACTCAAGTGCTGCTCCCCTAAGCAGCATTGGCAAGTATCCTGCGAGCGCCGTGTGGTCTCCTGCTAGCATTTGCTCAATCAGTGACTCCACCCGACTAATGAAAACTTCCACAGTTATAGTGTTGGGTTCCCCGCTGAAATGCAGATTCCAGCCCTGGATGATGCTGGGGATCTGCGTCGGCTTCAGCCGATACGTAGCGTGTGGATGGATGCGTTGGTCTGGCGGAATCACTGGAGCCTGCGTTGGTGGTGGTACTTGGCTCAGTCGGGGCCGGTACACTGGAGCCAACGGATTCATTGCCGCACCGGGCCGGATTCGTTCGTGATCGCGTCGCGAGTCTATCGGAAAATCCCACGGATTTGGGTCCGAATCCCACATCGGAGGCGTTCTTGGCCGAGGTGGTACTGGATTCTCCTTCTGGCTTTCCAGCGAGGCTACCCGGGTTGTCAGATCCTGCATGAGCGCCATTAAGTCTTGTTGGACTGTCGCCTCCACAGCCACGGTGGGTCTCGGCTCTTCCGCAGGCGGCACTGCTTCGGCTCGGCCCATTAAGTCAGGCACATCAGCCGCTGTTGGAACCTGCTCCGGCCGGTCCTTTGGTTTGGGCACCGCCCCTTGAGCAGCTGGAAGCTCTAGGTGGCTGGAAGGTCAATCCGCCGAGGTGGCTGGTTGTCGGCATAAAGGGCAAGTACGGCTAACTAATAAATGCTGGGTCACACAGGCTTCATGAAATTCATGTCCGCACGCCAACGTTTGTACGGACGTTCCATCATTTCGCGCTTGCTGGCAGATGACGCATAATGCCGTGGGCCCCGCCTCCGAACGCAACCTGCGCTTGTCTGGCGTGCGTTTGGTCGACATGCTAAATGCAATTTAATTTTGCTAACTAAATACGTAAATAAATATATATAAATAATGAAAGAAAATGTGAAAAGATTTAATGCAAACTATAGAATTCTTATGTGGCCGTCAGTGGCGAACTATATCAGAACCTCGCAAAAACAAAAAAAAAGGTATGAAGAAATTTTTCTAATTGACGATATCAAAAGTTATCAAACAAAATAGTCGGTCTTTCCATTCCGTCCTTCTTCCCAGGCAAGGACACCAATGGCACATTCCTTCTGTAGTGTTTCAGGGACAACACTCTTGTGGCACCATGAGAATCAGGGTTCAGAAGTGCTTCCTCATCCGCAAGTTGTTCAAGTTACCACTTGTCAGCCCAGGGTTGAATTCTGATCCACAAGCAGCGCGTGTCTTGTCCTGGATAGTCATGGATTAGCTAATCAGCCAATCACATGAAATCAAAATCCATGTAATTTAAGACACCCAGGCACCGCTGGTTTAGGGAGCGGATCAGAATCCTCCGCAAAATAGCTGTTGGGATGATAACTTCCGAACACAAATAGGGACTCTAATATCATTTGGCCTTACTAGTTATACAATGGTGGTAAACCACCGAAGTATAAATCAAAAGCAGGAACAAACGATATTGATGTCCAAAGACAACACACGTCCGGAAGTTACTAGTTGCTGGGACACAATCAGTGCAATTACCCTCGGTAGTTACCTACCCGCCAATCATACTAACACCTTGTGGGGACACCTAGAGACGATGGACTGTGTCGTGCTCACGACTGATGATACAGCTGGGCATTTCGGGGCCCCACGTTGAGCGCCATTTGTAGTGAATAGAGATGTTCAATAAGTCCGTGAAGAACTGCAGCGATGGTCTGCTGCCTCGGCAGAAGAAGGTGTCGGTATCTACAGAGAATGCCCTCGTCTGGAGACGCGTGAATGCGCTGGCAGGCTAGCATTGCGGTGTCGTGGGGCGGGTTCATTTCCCCAGCACGAGGACCCACTACAAAAAAATTTCGCACCGACGAATTTGACTGCTGGAGATCCAGGGGCGACCGAAGTCACAAAAATTGTAGATAACTCCACAGAGGGAATTAGAGCTTGTTACGAGAACAAGTGGAACCTGAAAAGAAAGGCGGACTTGGGGTAACCTCGTCATTACCCGACGAAGTTCATGGCCCACAAATGAAAGAGGGGCAAACGGGTGATGGTGGAGCCCCTTCGCACCCACCCAACCGGAATAAATCCATATATATATTCTGTTGCAGTGGCCAGGTATTCCTCTTCTGAGTGGAAAACTCATACAACTTGAATCGCATGAACTTTCCCATCAGAAGGGGAGTACCCCGGTGACCAATTGATGCCATAGAATTATACAATTTGAATGCATAACTCTATGCCATAAAGAGGCACTCTGCTTGGGCCACTCAACCCGTGACGTCACCTGAAACCAAAAGATTACATTGTACCCGGCGGCTGGCTCATGTTTAATGAGGAGAGCCTGCCACCGTACCGGGTCCTATACCTGGTCAAACTGGACCAAAATGAAAAGACCGGCGAGCGCTCGAAGGACCATGTGGGGTAAGTACCCTTTTATTGCGTTAAATCTTTTTTGTATTTATGTTTCAAATTTTGCTTTTGGGTTTGTTTTTCTCAGATATATTTTAAATTCTTTTGCCTTTCGTTCTTTGTATTTATATTTCAAATTTTTGCTTTTGGGTTTGTTTTTCTCAGATATATTTTAAATTCTTTTGCGTTTCGTTTTTTGTATTTATATTTCAAATTTTGCTTATCTTTATAATTTAAATTTTTTTGAGTTAATATAATGAATTGCTAGAGGGTAACGCCGGTCTTTTCATTTTGGTCCTGTTTGACCGGGTATAAGACCCGGTACGGTGGCAGGCTCTCCTCATTAAACATGAACCAGCCGCCGGGTACAATGTAATCTTTTTGGTTTCAGGTGACGTCGCGGGTTGAGTGGCCCAAGCAGAGTGCCTCTTTATGGCATAGAGTTATGCACTCAAATTGTATAATTCTATGGCATCAATTGGTCACCGGGGTACTCCCCTTCTGATGGGAAAGTTCATGCGATTCAAGTTGTATGAGTTTTCCACTCAGAAGAGGAATACCTGGCCACTGCAACAGAATATATATGGATTTATTCCGGTTGGGTGGGTGCGAAAGGGCTCCACCGTCACCCGTTTGCCCCTCCTTCATTTGTGGGCCATGAACTTCGTCGGGTAATGACGAGGTTACCCCAAGTCCGCCTTTCTTTTCAGGTTCCACTTGTTCTCGTAACAAGCTCTAATTCCCTCTGTGGAGTTATCTACAATTTTTGCGACTTCGGTTGTCCCTGGATCTCCAGTAGTCAAATTCGTCGGTGCGAAATTTTTTTGTAGTGGGTCCTCGTGCTGGGGAAATGAACCCGCCCCACGACACCGCAATGCTAGCCTGCCAGCACATTCACGCGCCTCCAGACGAGGGCATTCTCGGCAGATACCGACACCTTCTTCTGCCGAGGCAGCAGACCATCGCTGCAGTCCTTCACGGACTTATTGAGCATCTCTATTCACTACAAGCCGCCCGTTGATCTGCGAGCGATACCGGCCAAATTCGATGAAGGTTGGTCAGCGGAGGAGATTTGAAATGCCCAGTTAGCCGATGAAGACATCGGACCATTGCTCGTGTGGAAGGAGACAACTGGGCGACCGGAGTGGAAAGACGTTTCAATGTATGGCGGAACCCTGAAAAGCTATTGGGCACAATGGAACTCTATTCAGGTGGAGGGTGGCATACTCAAGCGGAAATGGGAAACGGCGGATGGCAGCTCCTATAAGATGCAAACTTTACTACCCAAAAGCCGAATCCACGATGTGGTTAAGGAAATGCATGAAGGATCCTCGGGAGGCCACCTCGGTGTTAACAAGACCTTAGCGAAATTGCGGTAAAAGTTCTACTGGCTCCACGCTCGAGAAGACGTAGAGGACTGGTGCCGCAGATGCACAATTTGCGCTCCCGTCAAAGGCCCAAAGCGACGACTGAGAGGACAAATGCACACCTATAACGTGGGGGTACCGTTTGAAAGGATTGTGGTTGACATCGCAGGTCCCTTTCCTGAATCTGAATGGGGAAATCGATACACGCTGGTTGTAGCCGATTATTTCAGCAAGTGGCCCGAGGTCTACCCCATTCCCAACCAGGAAGCAACTACTGTAGATGAACAACTAGTGTTAAATTGGGTCAGTAAGTATGGTGTATCTTGCGAACTACATTCGGATCAAGGCCGAAACTTTGAGTCACTAGTTTTTAGCGAAATGCGTGAGCTGCTGGGATTACGGAAAACGAGGAAAACACCGCTGCATCCCCAATCCGATGGAATGGTCGAACGTCTCAACGGCACGCTCAATAAACCCCTGGCCAAAATGGTTGACGAGAACCAAAGGGACTGGGACCGACATATTCCACTATTTTTAATGGCGTACAGAGCTGCCGAACATGCATCGACGGGCCAAGCCCCAGCCAAAGTCATTTTTGGAAAGACTATTCGTCTGCCAGCCGATATAAAGTTCGGAACACCCCCTGAGAAACCCCAAACGATCTCGGAGTACGCAAGTGATCTAAGACAACGGTTGAACCAGATACATCGGACAGTGCAAAAACACCTCGAATCGGCTACTGACCGCATGAAAACCAGGTATGATCTCAAGGCAAATGCTACTGGCTTCCAGCAAGATGACTTGGTCTGGCTATATAGCCCGCAACGACGAAAAGGTAGGTCTCCAAAGTTGCAACATAATTGGGAGGGACCATACCGAGTTACAAAGCGAATCAACGACATCGTATACCGAATACAGGAACATCGTAAGCCGAGAGCTAAAATGAAAATCGTGCATCTGGACCGTCTCGCCCCATATTACACCCAGGGAGAATTGACTACAAATAGTGACATATCTTTTCGGGGCGAAAAGAACTGAGGTGGGGGCAGTGTTACATGTACAAATAATTCTGCGAGCTACTGTCGCAATTGTTTTCACAACA
>OZ017743.1:60732451-60792451 GCA_963969285.1 Odontomyia ornata | reverse complement strand
TGGCAGACGTAGAAGGATAAACGACATTCATAGGGTTGATATGGGATTTTGATTTTGTAAAACAAGACTCAAGTAAATTTTTGCTGGACATTCTCTAACGAGTTTTTGAGGTAGGAGTATCAGGGCGACCAAACTACAGAGCAATATTAAAAGATGGGTTTTTTTTTTGTGGTAGGGAGGTGAAGGCATTTACGCCCGCCGAGTCTGGCAGTGTGGGACTCCCATGGAGGATACCCTTGGACTACCCACTAAACACCTCCCCTGTCAATCTGAGAACCTTGCCTGGAACCGTTTGACACATTACTTCGGGCCAGGTCTCGTTTTGTTACGCCGTGGGGCGCCTTCAAGCTGGGGAGTCCGTTTCCCAGCGGGAGGGGAGTGGCGAAGAGAAAATGCCAGAAGAGCGATCCCCCAGCCCCAGTGCCTCCGGCTGCTGTGAGTCCCTTTTATATTTTAGGACTGCCCGAGCATAATGTGCCACCTGGTTCCATTTGTCAACCGATTCGAGCATCACCGCAACTATATTATCCGGGGTGAGCTCTCCCGTCTCCCTGTAGAGTTCCCTTCGCGGCCTGACCCATTTTTTGCACGCAAAAAATGTGTGACAGGCATTGTCCTCCTCTCCTGGGCAAAACCGACAATCGGGAGATCGTGACTTACCGATCTTGTGCAGGTAAGACTGAAAACACCCGTACCCGCTCAAAAGCTGGATCAGATAGAAGTCAATCTCACCATGCCTTCGATTTAGCCACGGTCTCACATCTGGGATGAGGCGCGCAGTCCACCTTCCCTTCGTGCAATTCACCCAAGACTGCTGCAAATCGTTGAGCCAGCGTTGTGTCTCCTCGCGGACAACCATCTCCCTCGCATCCTCGTTTTGGCGCAGGTAAATAGCACGGCGCTCTCTAGCAAGGAGGGCCACAGGTATCACGTCTGCAATCACTCTCACCGCCGAGTCGGAGACTGTTGGATACGAAGATGCAATTCTCAGTGCTCCTCTTCTCTGTACCCGTGCTAATCGTTTTCGGTATACCTCCTTGCTGAGAGCGTCGCCCCATACCTCTGCTCCGTACAGTAGCACTGACCCTACAGCACTCATCAAGAGGCGTCTTCTTGATGGACTGGGTCCCCCTACGTTGGCCATAAGTCGACTCAGGGCCGATATTCCCAAAGCAGCCTTCTCAGCCGTTGCCCTGATTTGCTCAAAGAAACTCATCTTCGAGTCGATCAGTAGCCCCTGGTACTTCACCGCTGGCTTCGATTCGATTTGTATATCTCCAATGCTGATCATCCTGACTCTAGGGATTCTCTTTTTTGTCAAGATGACCACTTCGGTTTTCTCCAGTGCTAAACTGAGCCCGCGAGCAGTCATCCAGTCCCTCACTCGGCGCATTAGCATACCTAGCCTAAGTTGCGTTTATTCAACGGTGCGTCCAGCTACCAGAGCCGCAACATCATCCGCATAGCCGACCAAGCGCAACTCATCTGGCATCTCAAGTCTCAGTAGCCCGTCGTAAGACACGTTCCACAGGTCCGCACCAAGGATAGATCCCTGGGCAACACCCGATGTAATTTCCATCCTTCGTTGGCCCTGTGTCGTGTCGTAGAGCAGGCTTCGGTCCTTTAGGTAGTTCCTCAAAAGCCGCATTAGATATTGTGGAACTTGAAAAGAGTTTTCCAGCGTGTCCAGAATATCCATCCATCTAGCGGAGTTGAAGGCATTCCTGACGTCGAGTGTCATCAACAGGACCATCCGTTGCTTGGTGCGACTATATGCCTCTGCCTTTTGGACCGCGTTCACCACCTCTGCGATCGCATCAATGGTAGAACGTCCTGCTCTAAAGCCGTACTGCCGGGGAGATAGGTCCCCAGCAGCACGAATCGCGGCAGTGAGTCTTCCCTTGATGAGTTTCTCTAGCACTTTCCCAGCCGTGTCTTGCATGCATAACGGGCGGAACACCATCTGGACCTGGAGCCTTCTTCGCTTTCAAGGAGAGGACTGCCTCCTCCAGTTCCAGCTGTGTGAAGAGTGGACACTCTGCTGCTGTTTCACCATGGACAGCGTCAACACGGACGGGATGGGCAGGGAAGAGTCCCCGCACTATGTCGTCCATCTTTTCCGCGTCATGTATACAAGGCTTCCGTAGGGCACCAAGTTTCCCCATGACCAGCTTGTAGCCAAGGCCCCACGGATCCTTGTTCACATCGTCCACTAGGTCTTGCCAGCAGCGAGCCTTGCTACTGTTAATCAGTTTGCGAAGGCATTTCCTGGCCGACTTATATGCTGCCACCTGGTTGCATGCCTCGTCACGGTTCCGCGCCCGTTGAGCCTCACGCCGAAGCTTGTGACACTCCCTCCGCTTTTCAGCGATTTCAGTAGACCACCAGTACACTGGGGGCTTGCCGTGCCGGGGTCTTCGGCGGGGCATAGAAGCGCAGTAAGCAGTCGTGATGATGTTCATAGTAGAGTTCACCACGTCTTGAGCTGCCAGTTCTTCCGTCCCCTCCGGAGCTCCCTGCAGCGGCTCACCTGCTGTGAGAACCTTGACGAACCTCTTGACGTCCATTCTTCCAATGTTCCATCCAGTTGTAGAAGGCCGAGAGCACGGACGTTTGGAGATAGCATCACATATCTCAAGCAGAATGCACTGGCGATCACTGGCTGAGTAGTCCTCTAATACTTTCCAGTTGTGTATCCTCCGTACTAAGGACTCCGGGGCGAATGTCACGTCCGGGATGGTTCCCTCACAGCCAATACGGCGGAAAGTCGGCGTGTTTCCGGAGTTTAGTACGACGAGGGCCGTCCTGGCCGCCATCTCCAGGATTCGTTTTCCCCGCGGATCCGTCCGAGCCATGCCCCATTCGATTGCTTTAGCATTGAAGTCGCCTCCAACGAGCACTTTACCCTCTGCGCTCGAGACAGCGCCCTCCAGAGCATTAAGCTTGGTTTGAAAAGATGATATCGATTCGTTAAGCGTTAGGTACACGCTAAAGAAGGTTATCCCTGAGCACCGAACCAAACGAAACCATCCCCCCATCCACAACTCTCCGCTTGAAAGTCACTGTTCCGAACCCAGATAGCGGCAGTACCAGTTTCATCAGAGTATCATAATGCAGGACTTTTATTATAGTGTTGCTCACGTACTCCGAGGTCTGCCAAGGTTTTACCGGGACAGAGACGGTATGATAGTTTAATTGGAGCCATTCACACACGAGTTTCACCTTGGCGCTACTGTGCAAAGCAACTAGGTCCAAACCATCACATCCGCAAGCCCAAAGCGTCAATTCCAGTTCGTTGTCCAAAGCGTAGTCCAGGTACAATCAGAGTCGTTACCTGTCATCCCAGTAGGGGACCTCACGGCACCTCCCATATCCTCGGGTCCGTGGGGGCGGCACTCCCCAAAGAATGCTAGCTTCCCAGAATGTTCTTGTCGACCGGCTTTCTCCCTGCGGGAATTCCCTCGGGAACGTGGGGGCAGAACTCCCCATGCTGTCGATTGGCATTCCCCCTGCGGGGAAAAGATGGGTTAGACAAGGCAGATAAACAAGCGGATGGAGTAGATATATTGGGAAACTCGTAAGCATGCCTGAAAATGCGTCCCAATATTTTTGAGGCCCGAGTAGTCGCGATTAGAATTTGTGCATCGAAATTGAGTTTAGGATCAAAAGTAGCACCAATAACTGCAGCAGACCTCACAGCAGCGAAAGGGACTTCGCTTAACATACAGATGAAAACCAGTGTAGATTTATTTAGATTAAAAGTGATTTATTTAGTGCAACCAGGTTCTTCTGAAGATATTGATAATCTTGTACAGATCTGATAGCCCAAAATACTTTGAAATTATTGACATACAATCAACGATTGGAGGCAATAACCGAAGGAAGATAATTTATAAACAATAGGAATAGGAGGGGACCTAAAATGAAACCCTGAGGAACGCCAGGGGATGGACCAAATGGGATAGAGGTAATTCCACAGTAATTAACACAGCATATACGAGAAGACAGTTAGGAATCCATCCATGATAAAAAAAGACCAGCAAACCCAAAAGCTTCCAGTTTGTAACAGAGTAATTAATGGTTGACCATTTCAAACGATTTGGAGATGTCATTGAAGATGACATAAAAAAAAAAACCCATATTGTTCCTTTGACAAGATTGGGGGTCAATGAAACTTAAATCCGGTTATGTACCAGACGCTCGATTTATTTCGGAAAACAGGAGAGTAAGGAAATAGGATTACTGGACACAAAAGAAGGATCAACACTTTTAGGAATAGGAACAACGTTTGTTCTTTTCCAACAAGTAGGGAAAGTACCAGTCCTTAGAGTTAGGTTGAAGAGAAAAGCCAGAGGGGTACAAAGAGCCAATGACAACAAAAATATTCGGTAAGCCATCAGGACCTATAGTCGCGGTGATGCTCGAATCGGTTGACAAATGAAACCAGGTGGCGCATTATGTAAGGGAAGTTCTAAAAGATTAAAGGGACTCACAGCAGTGGAGGGCGTTGGTGATGAGAGATCGCTTATCTGGCACTTCCTCTTTCCCTCTCCCCTCCCACTAGAAGATCCCCTCACGGCTTAGCAAAACGAGATCTGGCCCGAAATAATGTTTCAAATTGTCCCAGGCTAGGTTCCAATGTTGACAAGGGAGATGTTTAGTAGGTAGTCCAGTCGCCTTCTTGCTAGCATGAGAGTCCCATATTCTGTGCAAAAATGGGCATTCACCTCCCACCACACAAAAAAAACCATCAGAACCAGATGAAATATTGGGAATAAGTGAATTAATGAGGGATTCAACTTCAATATAGCCAGTGAAAAGTAAAGAAATGCCAATGGAGTGAAGTACCGGTGTATTAACTGGATAGAAGATATGAGAAGAAGGAATAAAAGTTAACGAGGAGAACTGAGAGAACAACAATATTATTCCAGTGGACAAACGGAGGCACAGAAGAGGAGGACTTGTAGAATCTAATGTATGACTAGATGGGTTTCACATTATTCACCATAAGTGAACTCTCATTGCTGTCTGTGGGAACTCTTCATTGCTGTCTGTAGTAATTTTTTTGCTACAACACACAGATCACAAAAATGGACTCTGGATTCTTCACTACTACAACGCTTAAAATGGCAGTGTGCTTTACTTTTAGCATTCAAGGCGCAAATAGTTGCTTAGTTAGTCATGGTTACTTTGTAAAGAGCTTGTAAAGGTATGTAATGTTTGACCAACTCATAGAGGTAATCATAAAACTTGCTCAGAGCTTCTTCACTCTCTAAGCTATCAAAAAACTCCAGCCAGTCAACCAAGTTCAGTTTTAAGCCCAGAGCTTTGTTGCTTGCTTTTTAGAAGCTAAATTTTGGAGAAGGAGCAAAAGTACGATATGTCAAAGGTGCAACTGAGGGATCAAGCGATGTTGGCGGATGATGACTATCAATGCGCACCAGAGGATTCAAGGCTAAGGAAACAGATAGACAGCAAAGAGGAAAGTTAGAAAGAACAAAGCCAAGTACCCGACTACTAGCATTGGGAATATTATTAAATTGCGTCCATGAACAGAGCGATAGAAACGGGAAAAGAGATAAAGAAGATGCATTGGTTGACGAAACAGAGAAAGGAAGGTTCTTCGTCCATTGCACTGTCACCAAATTAAAATCACTGCATATTAGAATTAAAGTTTGCGAATGATGCGAGAAGACATTAAAGGAAAACTCGTCGAAGAATGACTCGTACACAAACAAAGGATTATTCCTAGGCATGTAGACAGAGGAAACTAATAAAGATGTATTGTTAGGAAGGAAGTCTTGACAATAATGCAATCCACAATGAGTGACAGGCAGAAATCAGCACAAAGAGAGCTAAATGTTCGATTACTAACAGCTACAAGGACCCCACCTCCATCTTCTTTATTTGCAAAGGCCATATCCGAGTCGCAACTGTAAATATCAAGATCAAGAAAATTTCAGACTTTAAGATGTTACTATTTAACCAGGTTTCTGTAAGACATATAAATGAGTTTTCGCTGAGCTGTAACGATAAAAAGAGCTTGTCAAGCTTGGTCCTTAACCCTCTTACATTTTGATAATAGACTCAAACACTAGAAGGTAGGTTACAGTCATGAAATCTTATTCGCAGGTCACGATATTCCCGGTGCACGCAAGGACTTTCTTCTTCTTGAGTATAATCTAACAAGTACTTCAGGTGGCCAAGCTTCAGGATTCAAAATTGTATTAGAATTTGAGGGCACTGCAAGCTTGTCGGAAGCTTCCTCTCTGTCCTCCAGATTATCCTTTGTAATTTTGTGGCAACTTACAAGCTTCGAAACATATAGTTTTGGCCCCCATACGTCCCGTTGAATTTCTCCGTAGTAAGTGTCTGTCTGATCTGTCCTTGAAATTGATGGAAGGCAGTACAGTGCCGTATCAGATTACTTTACCAGCCATTTGTTAATATTGATGATCTCAATCTCGAAGATATATGAAAGGGGAGAAAGGGTGGAAGATGGGTGGGCCAAATTTTCTACGTTGTCCACCGGAGTTTTTTGGTGAATTATTTAGTAGTTAGTAGTTAGTAGTTAGAATATATTTATTGAGTAGAGGAACATGGTGACTTATTCAAAGTGTACTTGCGTGGTAGCGTATCTGCAAATCATTTTGGATCAGCAGCTCAGAGGCTACGACTAGATGGTAAATCGGTATCTGGTTTGCCGATATGCATATGATTTCATAATAAATGTAGTGTCTTTGCCGACAGTTGAAGTCGAGCTGCTCTTGGGCGGTTATGAGTTTCTGTTGGGACTTATAATGAGAATTAGCGTGTTCACTTGGGTCCATGGCTCAAAGGCTATTTTTGGTTTCCTTCGTGTCCTGAATGACTTTTAACTTAAAAATAGCGTGTCTACCGAAAACTTCTGGTTTCCATTCCAGTAATCACATAACTTGAACATAAGAATAGCGTGCCTGCTGATGGTTTTGGGTGCCGTCGGGCCTTGCTTTATTGCATGAGCAAATGCTGAATTCTCTAGTCGAATCCATATTTTTGCTCATAATTGATTTGTGAAACATAAGTGTGAAGTGGCGGAAGATTGTACTGATCACTTAACTTCATTAAATGCTTTCAAGAAATTGTGACGCTTATTTAATTCAAAAGAAAAGACTTGAATGTTTTTGGGTGTGCGTTAAATTAGGTTTGAATTATTTATAAGTTTATTTGAATGATGTTTTGATAAACAAGATTCGATATTGGAATATGAATGAATTTTTCTACACCTTCTATTGGATATCAATATTGTTTTTTTTGTCATTGAAATGATCAATGTGATTTGTAGATTGTTTTTTTTAAATACAAATCTAGACTGATTGAAAATGTAAATAGCAGTGGTGCCACATGGGGCTTGAGTACTTTCGGATATCAACTAGGAACAGATGTTTACAATCCATTTCATTTTGCTACTCAATACACTACACTGCAGTTTTCATAAAAATATCCTACCAGCTGCACCATTTGTTGCTCAAATTCCCTTGCACCTTGTGTAGACGGGCACGGACTGGGAGCTTGATATGATGCGTATCATATATACACATCAAGGCTTCCGGAGAGAGAGAGAGAGAGAGAGAGAGTGAGCGATCCCTACAAAAAACTTTCCTGTTACAACATCCATAATTTTATATAATAATTTTATTTCGTGTGCATAGTTGCGTTATACATCTACATCATTTGAGTCTACCATTGGTTCTGTCGGAGGCCATGGACCAGATCAACAGGCTGAGGACAATGTGCCAGATAGCAGGGAACATGAAACAGGGACAGAGGACCAGGACAAGGACAAGGGAAAAGCGATTAGGGAGCAAAGACTAGGGACAAGAAAGTAAGGCCAAGGGGCTGAGAACGGGGTGGAAGACCATGGACAAGGAACCATGAAAACTGACCACAGATCAGAAAGCAGGCAACTGAAGCTAGGGATCGGGAATGAGATACAAGGGACTATAGATCCACGGACCAAGAACTAGCAACCAAGTAACAGGGGCGAGGGACCAGGGGCAAAGCATCAGCAGCTGGGAATCAGGCATCAATGACCAGGAACTTGTGACAAGGCGTTTCATGAGAAGTACTTGTTGGGCGTTTTTTCTCCTGTTTCAAATCAGATCTTTTTGCTTATTGGGCGTTTGTGCAAACTTTATTTTCTGGCATTTTTTGGAGGAGCTTCTTTACTTCCTTCTTCGCTTCTTTTTTCAGCACTGCCTAGAGCCCATGATCAGCATTTCACACCCATCAAATGCCTCTTCCTTCCTTATTTTATCCCGGACTCCTTCGATTGGACTAGGCGCTATTCTTTTCTTGATGTTTGAAGGTGGAGCTATCTAGCTTTGCCCTCAGCGCATCTTTAGTCTTCGGCTCTTCTTTGGCTTTTAACAAGCTCCAATTTTTATTCCTTAGCAGATAGTTGGTAAATTACATGCAAATTTATTCCTCTTAGAATATCTCCCGCTTTTCGGATTAGCTTTTCTTGTTCATGCAGCTGGGCAGCAATTGTTCTTTGTGACCATTTTTTTTTGGAACAAGGTATCGGCAACCATTTTCGAGTAGAAACTTCTGCCACACTTTTCACGGGGGCTGCCACATTTTTCTACGGCACAGGTTTGAAACCTTTGTGAAATTTAGAATGGATCGTTATTATTTTGGGATTTAAGATTCTGGCTTCGGTTGTTTTGGTAGCATTGGAGCATGAACCATAGAATTGATGTTCTTGATACTTTCCCCCACTGCTTGAGCATCTGGGTCATCCTGCAGGATTTTCTGCTCTTCCTTTTTAGGACGTTCTGTTGTTTACATCATATTTCTTCACTATCACTACATTCATGGTCATTTTTATCATCGTTAGTACCTCTCCCGATGGGCCGCAAACATTGTGGCTCTAGCCGTTTGTTGCATAATCGTTTAATTTTTGCTTTCTCTTTTGGAATTTCTTTTATTTTGTTTTAGGGCTTTTAGTTGCTTCAGTTTAATTGGGTCTTCCCTTGGAGCCACTATCCTCTGTTGTGTGTGCGGTCATGCTTTTCGTCCCATAGTTATCTTTGCAGAGCGTTTAGGCCATGCAAGGGATGGAACAAGCAATTACGGGGACAAGTGCTCAGAGCCAGATCAGTGATAATCGGGAGTTCGTCTTAACGAAATATATACCACCAAATCAATGGTGCGAACTTCGAAAGTACTACAAGGTTAGCCAAGGTTTTACCAGGACCGAGGAGCTCCGATATTTGAATTGGATCCTTTCACGCACGAATGTTACCTCGGCACTACCATGTAAGGCAACTAGGTCCGAACCATCATATCCGTCAGCCCAAACATCAGTTCCAATTCGTTGCCTAAAGCGTAGTCTAGATTCAGTGAGGGTTTTGAGCTGTCATCCCTTACGGAGCCCTCCATGTCTTCAGATCTGTGGGGCGGCTCTCCACAAAAGAATGCTAGTCTCCAAGACTACTCCTGTTGGCTGGCGCTTCCTTGCGCAAATTTCCTCAGGCACGAGGAAGCCACATTTCCCAAAGAATGTTTGCCTCCAAAACTATTCCTGTGGGTCGATATTCCACTACGGAGACCAAGGATTAGGCACCAGAGACCCAGTATGAGGGATCAGGGACTGAGAACCATACCCAAGAACTAGGGACGATTGTCTCACTGCCCAGGGAACGGGCCCAAAAGACAGGGGACATGGAAAGTAGGGCCAAGGGGACTCAGGATCAGGGTCAAAGGATAAGGGATCAAGAACAAGGGACCAGCAATCAAACAACAGGGACCAAAGACAAGGGGCCAAAAACCAGGGACCATGGTTTTTTTTTTTTTGTGGTAGGGAGGTGAAGGCATTTACGCCCGCCGAGTCTGGCAGTGTGGGACTCCCATGGAGGATACCCTTGGACTACCCACTAAACACCTCCCCTGTCAATCTGAGAACATAGCCTGGAACCGTTTGACACATTACTTCGGGCCAGGTCTCGTTTTGTTACGCCGTGGGGCGCCTTCAAGCTGGGGAGTCCCTTTCCTAGCGGGAGGGGAGAGGGGAAGAGGAAATGCCAGAAGAGCGATCCCCCAGCCCCAGCGCCTCCGGCTGCTGTGAGTCCCTTTTATATTTTAGGATTGCCCGAGCATAATGTGCCACCTGGTTCCATTTGTCAACCGATTCGAGCATCACCACAACTATATTATCCGGGGTGAGCTCTCCCGTCTCCCTGTAGAGTTCCCTTCGCAGCCTGACCCATTTTGTACACGCAAAAAATGTGTGACAGGCATTGTCCTCCTCTCCTGGGCAAAACCGACAATCGGGAGACCATGACTTACCGATCTTGTGCAGGTAAGACTGAAAACACCTGTGCCCGCTCAAAAGCTGGGTCAAATAGAAGTCAGTCTCACCATGCCTTCGATTCAGCCATGGTCTCATGTCCGGGATGAGGCGTGCAGTCCACCTTCCCTTCGTGCAATTCCCCCAAGACTGCTGCCAATCGTTGAGCGAGCGTTGTCTCTCCTCGCGGACAACCATCTCCCTCGCATCCTCGTTTCGGCGCAGGTAGATAGCGCAGCGCTCTCTAGCAAGGAGGGCGACAGGTATCACGCCTGCAATCACTCTCACCGCCGAGTCGGAGACTGTTGGATACGAAGATGCAATTCTCAGTGCTCCTCATCTCTGTACCTGTGCCAATCGTTTTTGGTATACCTCCTTGCTGAGAGCGTCGCCCCATACCTCTGCTCCGTACAGTAGCACTGACCCTACAGCACTCATCAAGAGGCGTCTTCTTGATGGGCTGGGTCCCCCTACGTTGGCCATAAGTCGACTCAGGGCCGATATTCCCGAAGCAGCCTACTCAGCCGTTGCCCTGATTTGCTCAGAGAAACTCATCTTCGAGTCGATCAGTAGCCCCAGGTACTTCACCGCTGGCTTCGATTCGATGCGTAGGTCGCCAATTATGATCATCCTTACTCTAGGGATTCTCTTTTTTGTCAAGATGACCACTTCGGTTTTCTCCAGTGCTAAACTGAGCCCGCGAGCAGTCATCCAGTCCCTCACTCGGCGCATTAGCATACCTAGCCTAAGTTGCGCTTGTTCAACGGTGCGTCCAGCTACCAGAGCCGCAACATCATCGCGCGACTCATCTGGCATCTCAACTCTCAGTAGCCCGTCGTAAGACACGTTCCACAGGTCCGGACCAAGGATAGATCCCTGGGCAACACCCGATGTAATTTCCATCCTTCGTTGGCCCTGTGTCGTGTCGTAGAGCAGGCTTTGGTCCTTTAGGTAGTTCCTCAAAAGCCGCATTAGATATTCTGGAACTTGAAAAGAGTTTTCCAGCGTGTCCAGAATATCCATCCATCTAGCGGAGTTGAAGGCATTCCTGACGTCGAGTGTCACCAACAGGACGATCCGTTGCTTGGTGCGACTATATGCCTCTGCCTTTTGGACCACGTTCACCAGCTCTGCAATCGCATGAATGGTAGAACGTCCTGCTCTAAAGCCGTACTGCCGAGGAGATAGGTCCCCAGCAGCACAAATCGCGGCAGTGAGTCTTCCCTTGATGAGTTTCTCTAGCACTTTCCCAGCCGTGTCTAGCATGCATAACGGGCGGTATGCAGACGGCGATTCGGGATTTCCCTTCCCCTTGCTGATCAGTACGAGCCTCGCCACCTTCCATCGTACCAGGGAAACCCCGTCCCGTAGGCAAGCGTTGAATGTGCTGAGCAGCAAGTCAGGACAATGTTGATAGACGAGCCACAACACCTCAGCTGGAACACCATCTGGACCTGGAGCCTTCCTCGCTTTCAAGGAGAGGACTGCCTCCTCCAGTTCCAGCAGTGTGAAGAGTGGACACTCTACTGCTGTTTCACCATGGACAGCGTCAACACGGACGGGATGGGCGGGAAAGAGTCCCCGCACTATCGCGTCCATCTTTTCCGCGTCATGTATACAAGGCTTCCGTAGGGCACCAAGTTTCCCCATGACCAGCTTGTAGCCAAGGCCCCACAGATCCTTGTTCACATTGTCCACTAGGTCTTGCCAGCAGCGAGCCTTGCTACTGTTGATCAGTTTGCGAAGGCATTTCCTGGCTGACTTATATGCTGCCACCTGGTTGCATGCCTCGTCACGGTTCCGCGCCCGTTGAGCCTCACGCCGAAGCTTGTGACACTCCCTCCGCTTTTCAGCGATTCCAGTAGACCACCAGTACACTGGGGGCTTGCCGTGCCGGGGTCTTCGGCGGGGCATAGAAGTGCAGCAAGCAGTCGTGATTATGCTCATGGTAGAGTTCACCACGTCTTGAGCTGCCAGTTCTTCCGTCCCCTCCGGAGCTCCCTGCAGCGGCTCACCTGCTGTGAGAACCTTGACGAACCTCTCGACGTCCATTCTTCCGATGTTCCATCCAGTTGTAGAAGGCCGAGAGCACGGACGTCGGGAGATAGCATCACTTATCTCAAGCAGAATGCACTGGTGATCACTGGCTGAGTAGTCCTCTAATACTTTCCAGTTGTGTATCCTCCATACTAAGGACTCCGAGGCGAATGTCACGTCCGGTATGGTTCCCTCACAGCCAATACGGCGGAAAGTCGGCGTGTTTTCGGAGTTCAGTACGACGAGGGCCGTCCTGGCCGCCATTTTCAGGATTCGTTTTCCCCACGGATCCGTCCGAGGCATGCCCCATTCGATTGCTTTAGCATTGAAGTCGTTCCCAACGAGCACTTTGCCCTCTGCGTTCGAGACAGCGCCCTCCAGAGCATTAAGCTTGGCTTGGAAAGATGATACCGGCTCGTTAGGCGTTAGGTAGACACTAAACACCGAACCCACATGAAACCATCCCCCCGTCCACAACTCTCCGCGTGAAAATCACTGTTCCGAACCCAGATAGCGGCAGTACTAGTTTCATCAGAGTACCATAATGCAGGACTTTTATTATGGTGTTGCTCACTCAGCAGCAAGAAGTCGGCTTTCCTGTCCCTCGCAAACTGCTCAAGCAGATTTTGGGCGGTTGAACTGCGGTGTAGGTTTAGCTGCAGGATGCGGGTCATCGAAGCTCTGATTTTGCCTTGGCTAGGGCTTCCTGGAACACCCGGCATTTTCCTGATCCCAAGACGTGTCCGAAATCAGGTTTTGGATCAGCATCCTTGCAAAGAATACAGTGTGCCTCCTTCGTACACTCTTTTCTTTTATGTCCTATTTCACCGCATTTGTAACATAGGGAACTCCTATCGGGTCCTTTGCATACTTGTGTGGTGTGACCATAACCAAGGCATTTGAAACATTGAAGAGGCGTTGCTCTTCGCCGTATCCTACAGACAACCCACCCTATTCGTACTTTTCCCTTCTTCAGGAATTGTTCGGCGTCCTTTTCGGTCAAGTCAACTATGGCCATGCGTTTTCCCCTGTTGTTTTCTGGTGTCAGTCTCGCTTTGATCCTTCCCACGCTAGGGAACTCTCTTTTGATGGCCTCTTCTACCTCGGCCAGATCCGTCACGCAGTCAATGTCCCGTATTTCGATCGTTGCCATCGGCTCGAGCGGGGCTATAGTTGCGCTTTTGCCGAGGACTTTCATTACTGCGTCACAGAATGCTTCTTTATTGCCGGCCTCTGCTCCGAATTCGACCAGTATGTGGCCCGATCGCGTTGTTCGTACTACTTTAATGGTAGTATTGGAGTCTGTGGGCCTTACGTTTCCCCTGATGTCCCGCAGCACCTCCGCGTAGGATCAGCCATCTTGGGGCTTTACAAGCAGTGCCTGCTGCCGGGGTCTTCGTCGGGGATTCTGCCTCTCCTGTTTTGCATCAGGTCCTTGTACCAATTGAGCGTCCGTGCAAATTTTATTTTCTGGCTTTTTTTGAAGGAGTTTCTTTGCGGCTTTCTTCGCTCCTTTTGTTAGCACTGTCTGGAACTCCACGCCCGTCAAGTGCCTCTTCCTTCCTTCTTTTGTCCCGATCTCCTTTGATTGGGCTAGACGCAATTCTTTTATTGACTTTTAATGATGGAGCTATCTGCATGTCGCCTTTAGATTTCGCCCAAAGCACCTCTTTAGCCTTCTGTTCATCTTCGGCCCTTAACCAGCTCCGCCGATAGTGCCCTATGCGATCTAGGAGCTCCTCTAGTTCAAGGAGCCCTTCCTTTGCTACTTTGCTAATTTTTAGGGAGTCGCATGCAGCTTGTATTCTTTTTAGAACATCTCCCGCTTTTCGAAGTAGTCTTTCCTCTTCGTATCGCTGGGCCGCAATTGTACCTTGCAACCATGCTTGAGAGAGGTTTTCGCGTTCCGTTTCCGAGTGCAGTACTTCCGCCACATTTTCAACGGTGGCGGTACAACCACGCGATGTCTGGTCACTCTTTGCTTTAAGTACCGTGATCTCCTCGTTTACTTCTGGAATTTTCGTTGCAATGTCGGGATTTGTGACCCTTGCATCGGTCGCTTTACTAACGATCGCAGCCATGGCAATCGAATTTTTGGTGCTCTTTACGTTATCTTCCACTGCTCGAACACCTGAAGCATCTTGCTGAGTCTCCCGCTTCTCCTTAACAGGACGCTCGGGCGTTCGCATAATTTTTTTGCTGCGCCCAAACGCCACAGGAATCTCAGTCTGCACCAGACTGTCTGCTGTTCTCCGTTTTTCGTCTACCGTCACTGTCGTCTTGTTAGTCTTCATTTTTTTCGTGGTTCTCGATGTACTGTTGACAACGTGGCTGCAGCCGCTGGTTGCGTCGTCGTTATTATTTTTGGTTTCATTTGTTAGATGTTTTTGATCTGTTGATTTTGTTTGCTCCATTTTATTGGGTCCCCCCTCGGAGCCGCTATCTCCCCTCGTGTGTGTAGTCGCCTTTTTGGTCCCATGGTTATCTTTGCAGAGCAGGGAGGGCATGCGAGGGTTGGCACAAGCCCTTACGGGGACAAGTGCTCAGAGCCAGACCAGCGCTAATCGGGAGTCCGTCTTAACCGAACCTACACCACCAACCCAATGGTGCGAACTTCGAACGTACTCCGAGGCCTGCCAAGGTTTAACCGGGACGGAGACGGTATGATAGTTGAATTGGAGCCGCTCACACACGAGTTTCACCTCGGCGCTACTGTGCAAAGCAACTAGGTCCAAACCATCACATCCGCCAGCCCAAAGCGTCAATTCCAGTTCGTTGTCCAAAGCGTAGTCCAGATACAATAAGAGTCGTTACCTGTCATCCCAGGAGGGAACCTCACGGCACCCCCCATATCCTCGGGTCCGTGGGGGCGGCATTTCCCAAAGAATGCTAGCCTCCAAGAATGTTCTTGTCGACCGGCTTTCTCCCTGCGGGGATTTCCTCGGGTACGTGGGGGCGGAACTCCCCAAAGAATGCTAGCCTCCAAGAGTGGTCTTGTCGACCGGCATTCCCCCTGCGAAGTTTCCTCGGGTACGTGGGGGCGGAACTCCCCAAAGAATGCTTGCCTCCAAGAGTGCTCTTGTCGACCGGCATTCCCCCTGCGTTAAGGGACCATGGTTTAGGAACTAGGGACAAGGGGCCAGGTACCAGGAAATAGGGACTACTGACAAGGGACCAAAGACTAGGGAGCAGGGAACAGGTACCAGAGACCAGCGACCAAAGACTGGTGGCCGAATTTCAAGCCAGGGTCAGGGACCAGATAGCATGGCCCAAAAATAGAGAGCCAGGGACCAGAAACCAGAGTTAGGGACTATGACAACGGGATAAGGGAACACGGCCAAGGTAACTGTGACCTAGGACCAGGGAGCATGGCCCCAGAATCTGGAAACAGGGTACAAGGATCGGGGACCACGCACCAGACACAAGGAACTAAACCTCAGTAACCAAAGACCATAGACCAGGCACTGTAGACCAGGAACCAGGAATCGGGGATCAGCCATCAGAGCTAAGGGACTAGGGATTGGGGCATGTGACTCAGGATATGGGGACCAAGGACTCCGGACCAAGAAACATAGACCAAAGAACAGGGTCGAGGGACAGAAAATAAGAAACAGGGATTTGAAAGCAGAAACTGAGACTCAAGAACAAGGGACCAGAAAAAGGTACCATGTGTCTGGAATCATGATCTAGAATGCAGGAATGAAAAACCGGTGCCTAGGAAACAGGGATCAAGAACAAGGAACTAGATTCCAGGAAGCAGGGACCAGGGAACAATGACCAGGGATCAAGAAGCAGGAACCAGTGGCCAGGAACCAGAGGAACCAGGAAATGGAAACCAGAAACCAGTGGAATGGAATTATGTGCCAGGGGCTAAGGACCAGCGACCAAGAACCTGTAATGAGAGGCTTATGTTTAATGTCTTGCTTTTATTATATGTATTATTCGTCTCAAACCGTTTTTAAACGATAGAGGAGGTTCAAGCCGCAGCCAAGACAGAACTGTATGCCATCCCGGAAACGACGCGTATCTCACCCATCAATATTTTGACATGCAAGTTTGACATAGATGTCACTAACAGTACTACCAACCTTAAAAAAATAATTCTCCAAATCCTTCGACGCATGCAGTTTAAATTCAAATGTCACCTTATTTTTGGTCATAGTAGTACATATATATACATATATATATAAATATATAGATATATGTATATATATATATATATATATATATATATATATATATATATATATATATATATATATATATATATAGCTATATATATATATATATATATATATATATATACATATATATATATACATATATATATATATATATATATATATATATATATATATATATATATATATATATATATATACATATATATATATATATATATATATACTATGACCAAAAAATAAGGTGACATTTGAATTTAAACTACGCGCGTCGAAGGATTTGAAGAATTATTTTTTTAAGGTTGGTAGTACTGTTAGTGACATCTATGTCAAACTCACATGTCAAAATATTCATGGGTGAGATACGCGTCGTTTCCGGGATGGCTTACAGTTCTGCGGCTTGAACCTCCTCTATCGTTTAAAAACGGTAGAAAAACACAGCTTCCTTTTAATTTTGTGTATTTTATTTTTCATTTTTCTTCTCGAAATCGATTTTCGATCGTAACCGTTCGGTCTTCTTCAGCGATTAATTTATTTTCACTTACATTCCTGCTTAAACACGTATACTAGCTATGTTTAAGGAAATTAACCTTAGATGATTAAAAGATAATTAGGAAAATGTGCTTAAGGTAATAAAAGGTAGGAAAGGTAATTTACAAAAGTTGTAGTTATAAAAATAATGTTTTCACAAGATTCAGAAAAGATATTATAATTTAATTAATTTAAATAGCCATGATCTGCAGTTTCCGTCATTCTGATTTATCAACTTTTTCCTTTCCCGGGTAATTGACAGGCTTTTCATCACATAAAATTCACGTATGTCTCTTGCTTCCTTGATGACTACAGCGTCCTCAATTGTTATCTCGTGTGCCTTCGTGACAATAAGTTCCGCTACCGCTGACTTGGAATTCGAAGTTCTTTCTTTCTTACTTTCTGCTGCTACTTCGCGTAAATGCTCCTGGATTCGCATGCCGATGAGTCTCCTCGTTTGACCTTTGTACACTTCTTCACAAGTGGGACATATGATGTGATAGATACCAGATTTTTCGTGTGGTTCACGCTTGTCTTTTGTGGATCCGAGAACGTTTCTGAGCTGGTTCTTGCTGCTTGATTCGATTAACCGTACAGATTTGAGCTGATTTATTCGCCTCTTGATCTAATTGCTAATGCTTTCGTTATAAGTTAGAGCCTTCCAGTACGTTCATTCGGTATTCGCATTTGGTTATATTGATCGTCGCTGTCGCTGTCTATTTATCTGGATCTTCTGCGCCATTCTCCTAATTGTCAAGCCGTTTAGTTTAGCTGTCTCAACAATGTACCTCATCTGCTTTTCCTTAGCTTGCTTGCTTAGCGGCAAATTGAGCATCCTGTGGATCATGGCTCTGTACGAAGCAACCTTGATTTGCTGCGAATGATTTGATGTGTTTGGAATCGTTCTCTGTGTGTGAGTTGCTTTCCGGTATACATCGAAAGTTATATTTGTTTGGGTCCTGCTTACTACTATATCTAGGAACGATAGTTTACCGTCTTTCTCTTCCTCAATCGTGAAAACTATGTTCTTGTGGGCTCCATTCAAGTCGGCAAGCACCTTCTCCAAGTCACTCGTTTTCACATACGCAAACACATCGTCTACATATCGGACCCAATGTTTTGGTGACTGGCCTTTCTCCTGCAGTCTTCTAATTTCATCATAAATATCTCGCCGAAGAATGGTGAAAGTGGATTTACCATCGCTACTCTGCCTTTCGTCTTATAAAATTTCCCCCGAAAGGTGAAATAATTTTCGGTCATGCAAAGTCTCACAAGTTCAATATACTGCCTTGTTTTTATTTTGCAAGATAAGGAATTTTCTGGGTGAGAAAGGCATTCTTCTATGTATCCCAGTGTCTTTATCACTGGAATACTCTGGAATAGAGCTTTCACGTCGAAAGACTCCATAATTTTATTAAACTTACAAGTAATGCAAAATTTTAATTTAATAAATACGAAATGTAAAACAAACTTCAGATTGCATAAAACTATGATTAAAGATCTGTTAGTCTGGTCACAAATCAAAGTAAAATAAGAAAATATGCATGCACTGTAAACAATTGCAATATATGAATAAGAAGGAAGCGAAACAAAATTAAATAGAAACACTTGATAAATCTAAGAACACAATTAGTTAAAGTCTTCAAAATAAGGCCACTCAAAATAAAAATTTATTAAAAAATTACAACAAATCATTACGATTAAATAAGACAAGCAAATTTTGCAATCTGAAATGAATATTGAAAGGAGCACTCCACGACCTTTTTTGAAGTGATAAACAAAGGAATATATGTATATGAAGTAAAAATGAATATTTTTTACGACAAGTCGTGAACTTTCCTTTTTGGTGGGAAGGCAATGTTACGGGAGGCATAATACCAATATTACTCGGTCTGCATTCCATCGTTCCTCTCTGTATACTGTGAATGGCAGCATATGCGAAAAGCTACCAATCTGTGGCGCGGTGGTTGTGTCATTCAATAGCGTATTAAGAATTAAAATATACACACAAGACTTCGCTATCGACAATACTGCCTCAGTAACAGTGGAAAAAATTGGTTACATACATGCGCAATTAAGCAAATTAAGTGTAAGCTTGAGCTTTAACTCTGAACTTTGATCATGGACGAATTTTAATTCTCTTCATTATTATCTTTGGTAAGCAATTAAGTCAGCGTGATTTTACTAAAATGAAAACTATGCAAGTAGGAAAATCAAGGCGAAAGTATTGTACTAACCATAAACTAAATTGGAACGTGGTAAAACAGCGAGGCTTAGTTTCATTTACACCTCATTTTTTTGGATGAAAATACTATTTTTTTCCGAAATCAATTCACAATTAAGGCAAAGGAGCTAGAGTGTGAACTAATACGAGCAGCAACGCAAATCCAGCAGACGCTGTTTTCATCAAACGACAGGATAAATAATAAATTCAAAAAAATGTAAATGTATAACAAAATGAGACGAATCTAATAAAATTAAGACATTAAACATAAGCCTCCCATTACAGATCAAGCACATACGTCTGTTCCTTGGTGCATAGTCCCTGTTCCCTGTTCCCTCGTTAATAGTCCCTAGTCCCTGGTCCTCGGTCCCTAATCCCATGTTCCGTGTCATTTAACCCTAGCCCGGACTCCTGCATCCTGGAACCTGGTCCTTGCCCTCTAGTCCCTACTCCCTTGTTCCTGACTCTGGCCCTGCCTATTGGCTCTGACCCTGCCTATTGGCTCTTACCCTGACCTCTGCTCCTCTTTTCTTTGGTCCCCGGTCCTAGGTCCTGCGTTCCCGATTAATTGATCTTGCTTCCTGCTTCCTGATTGCTGCTTCCTGCTTCCTGGGTCCTGGTTCCTGGTCTCTGGTTCCTTTTCTTTAGCACCTGTTCCCTGCTCCCTAGTGCGAGGTCTCTGGTGCAGGGTCCATCGTCCATGAATCCTCTATACTCGGGCGTTGCCAGTATTCCATTCTTCTCGCTCCCATGGTCTGGGTCTTGGAACCTTGGCCGTGGTCTTTGGGGCCTATTATCTGTTCCCTGGCCTATAATCCCTGATCTCTGTTCCCTAGAGCTTGGTCCCTGGTCCTTGATCACGGATCCTTGGACCATTGTCCTTGATCCCTGGACGCTTGCCGTTCATTCCTAGCTCCTGTTCTCTGGTTCCCCATTCTTTACCTCTTTCCCCTGGTTCTTGGTCCCTGGCCCTTAGCACCTGGCACATAATTCCATTCCACTGGTTTCTGGTTTCCATTTCCTGGTTTCTCTGGTTCCTGGCCACTGGTTCCTGCTTCTTGATCCTTGGTCATTGTTCCCTGGTCCCTGCTTCCTGGAATCTAGTTCCTTGTTCTTGGCCCCTGTTTCCTAGACACCGGTTTTTCATTCCTGCATTCTAGATCATGATTCCAGACACATGGTACCTTTTTTCTGGTCCCTTGTTCTTGGGACTTAGTTTCTGCTTTCAAGTCCCTGGTTCTTATTCTCTGTCCCTCGACCCTGTTCTTTGGTCTATGATCCTGGGTCAGGCGTCCCTGTTCCCCATATACTGAGACACATGCTCCGATCCCTATTCCGTTAGCCCTGATGGCTGATCCTCGATTCCTGGTTCCTGGTATCTTGTGCCTGGACCCTGGCTCTTGGTCTTTTGTCTCTGGTCCCTTGTTGCTTATGCCTGGTCCCTGGTCTACAGTGCCTTGGTTACTGAGGTTTAGTTCCTTGTGTCCCCGATCTCTGAACCCTGTTTCCAGATTCTGGGGCCATGCTCCCTGGTCCTTGGTCACAGTTACCTTGGCCATGTTCCCTTGTCCCGTTGTCATAGTCCCTAACTGTTCTTGGTCCACGCTATCTAGTCCCTGACCCTGGCTTGAGATTCGGCCACCAGTTGTTGGTCACTGGTCTCTGGTGCCTGTTCCCTGCTCCCTATTCTTTAGTCCCTTATCATTAGTCCCTATTTTCTGGTACCTGGCCCCTTGTCCCTGGTTCCTAAACCATGGTCCTTGGTCCCTGGCCCCTTGTCTTTGGTACCTGGTGTTTGATTGCTGGTCCCTTGTTCTTGGTCCCTTATCCTTTGACCCTGATCGCGAGTCCCTTCTCCTTGGCCCTACTTCCCGTGTCCTCTGTCTTTTGGCCCCGTTCCCTGGGCAGTGGGACAATCGTCCCTAGCTCTTGGGTATGGTTCTCAGTCCCTGGTCCCTCATACTTGGTCCCTGGTGCCTAATTCTTGGTCTCCGTAGTGGAATACTGACCCACAGGAATAATTTTGAAGGCAAACATTCTTTGGGGAATGTGGCTTCCACGTGCCTGAGGAAATTTACGCAAGGAAGCGCCAGTCAACAGGAGTAGTCTTGGAGACTAGCATTCCTTTGGGGAGTGCCGCCCCACAAAAAAATATGCTGTGAACAACAGAACGTTCTAAAAGGAAGAGCAGAAAACCCTGCAAGATGACCCAGATGCTCAAGCAGTGGGGGAAAGTATCAAGAACATCAATTCTATGGTTCATGCTCCAATGCTATCAAAGCGACCGAAGCCAGAGTCTTAAATCACAAAATAATAACGATCCATTCTGAATTTCACAAAGGTTTCAAACCTGCGCCGTAGAAAAATGTGGCAGCCCCCGTGAAAAATGTGGCAGAAGTTTCTACTCGGAAATGGTTGCCGATACCTTATTCCAAAAAAAAATGGTCACAAAGAACAATTGCTGCCCAGCTGCATGAACAAGGAAAGCTAATCCGAAAAGCGGGAGACATTCTAAGAGGAATAAATTTGCATGTAATTTACCAAAAATCTGCTAAGGAATAAAAATTGGAGCTTGTTAAAGGCCAAAGAAGAGCCGAAGACTAAAGATGCGCTGAGAGCAAAGCTAGATAGCTCCACCATCAAACATCAAGAAAAGAATAGCGTCTAGTCCAATCAAAGGAGTCCAGGATAAAATAAGGAGAAAAGAGGCACTTGATGGGTGTGAAATGCTGATCATGGGCTCTAGGCAGTGCTGGAAAAAGAAGCGAAGAAGGAAGTAAAGAAGCTCCTCCAAAAAATGCCAGAAAATAAAGTTTGTACAAACCCCCAATAAGCAAAAAGATCTGATCTGAAACAGGAGAAAAAGACGCCCAAATGAAGACTTTGGCAACAAGTACTGCTCACGAAACGCCTTGTCACAAGTTCCTGGTCATTGATGCCTGATTCCTGATTCCCAGCTGCCGATGCTTTGCCCCTGGTCCCTCGTCCCTGTTTCTTGGTTGCTAGTTCTTGGTCCATGGATCTATAGTCCCTTGTGTCTCATTCCCGATCCCTTAGCCCAGGCGCCTGCTTTCTGATCTGTGGTCAGCTTTCATGGTTCCTTGCCCATGGTCTTTCACCCCGTTCTCAGCCCCTTGGCCTTACTTTCTTGTTCCTAGTCTTTGCTCCCTAATCGCTTTTCCCTTGTCCTTGTCCTGGTCCTCTGTCCCGGTTTCATGTTCCCTGCTGGCTGGCACATTGTCCTCAGCCTGTTGATCTGGTCCATGGCCTCCGACAGAACCAATGGTAGACTCAAATGATGTAGATGTATAACGCAACTATGCACACGAAATAAAATTACTATATAAAATTATGTATGTAGTAACAGGAAAGTTTTTTTTGTAGGGATCGCTCTCTCTCTCTCTCTCTCTCTCTCTCTCTCTCTCTCTCTCTCTCTCTCTCTCCGGGAGCCTTGATGTGTATATATGATACGCATCATATCAAGCTCCCAGTTCGTGCCAGTCTACACAAGGTGCAAACGAATTTTAGCAACAAATGGTGCTGCTGGTAGGATATTCTTTTTATGAAGACCGCAGTGTAGTGTATTGAGTAGCAAAATGAAACGGATTGTAAATATCTGTTCCTAACTAACTGTTGGTAGGGACACCACATTTTTTATGAAGTCATATGCATATCGGCAAACCAGATACCGATTAACCATCTAGTCGTAGCCTCTGAGCTGCTGATCCAAAATGATTTGCAGATACGCTACCACGCAAGTACACTTTGAATAAATTACCATGTTTCTCCACTCAATAAATATATTCTAACTACTAACTACTAACTACTAAATAATTCACCAAAAAACTCCGGTGGACAACGTAGAAAATTTGGCCCACCCATCTTCCACCCTTTCTCCCCTTTCATATATCTTCGAGATTGAGATCATCAATATTAACAAATGGCTGGTAAAGTAATCTGATACGGCACTGTACTGTCTTCCATCAATTTCAAGGACAGCGTGACAGCAGATCAGACAGACACTTACTACGGAGAAATTCAACGGAACGTATGGGGGCCAAAACTATATGTTCCGAAGCTGAACATCTACAAAATTTAACTTCTAAAAAGCAAGCATCGAAGCGCTGGGCTTAAGACTGAACTTGGTTTACTGGTTGGAGTTTTTTGGTAGCTTGGAGAGTGAAGAAGCTCTGAGCAAGTTTTATGATTACCTCTATGAGTTGGTCAAACATTACATACCTTTACAAGCTCTTTGCAATGTAACCATGACTAACTAAGCAAGTATTTGCGCCTTGAATGCAAAAGTAAAGCACACTGCCATTTTAAGCGTTGTAGTAGTGAAGAATCCAGAGTTCATTTTTGTGATCTGTGTGTTGTGGCAAAAAAATTACTACAGACAGCAACGAAGAGTTACTACAGACAGCAATGAGAGTTCACTTATGGTGAATAATGTGAAACTCTTCTGGTCATACATTAGATACTACGATTCCTCCTCTTCTGTCCCTCCGTTTGTCCACTGGAATAATATTTTGTCCTCTCAGTTCTCCTCGTTAACTTTTATTCCTTCTTCTCATATCTTCTACCCAGTTCATACACCTGTACTTCACTCCATTGGCATTTCATCACTTTTCACTGGCTATATGTAGTAATCTAGGAGCTATGGCTCTAAAAGCAGCGCTGACATAGGCATACAGCACGAACGCAATTTAACAAGGATTCGGTCGATTCAGTCACCTTCCCCATCGCAACACTCGCTCTTTTTTTTTCGCATGAAAAATAAGTGAAAAAATTTCTTTTGTACTTAACACCCGGGAAACAAAATTCTAAAACTGTTTAATATTTTAATGTGTAGTGATTTTATTTCAATATCTTTTGAATATAATTTAACTAATTGCGGTGTAACGCGGTATGCAAATGCTTAGAACGAAACGTTTAACCCCTTAAATTATATGAACGATAAAATCATTGTATCATTTAAACCCCACAAAATTTGTCAAATTTTACCCATTCCAACCATAATATTAATTAGAAATTGTTTTGTTTGCCGGTAATTAACGCGTGCCTGTCTTATCCTTTCGATTTATTTCCCTCTTAATTACGCCTAATAATTATAAACATAAATTGCTTTCAATTGATAATTTAAGCGAATCTACAAGAGACGACTTAAAATTTTAAAAACAACCGAAACGAGTGTGCATTATCACCACCGCGTGTTCACCCATAGATGGCATTATTAAACGAAACTTTTGCTGTTTCGTTGCTCGATGGCTCGGCCCCGCCATGTTAGTTCGTAGTTGCACAAGATCCTCGTGAGAGGAAGGCGAGTGAACGCAGAAAAGTACGCGTGGTAGCCATTTTAGTGTCGTGAATTCCCTTAAGTTAAGGTTGTGAATTTATAGTGAAAATAGTTTACATCAGCGAAGGAAACCTTTAAAACCAAAATAAAATCTTGGTGGATGTAAGTGAACATCATTTTTCAAAATTTGTTAGCATGAGCATTATTTTTATACAGTGATAGTTAATCTAATTAGAAATTTTAATCAATATCGTGTTTGTGGGGAAATGAATTCAAAGAATTCTGTTTGAAACGAGATTTATTAATGGGAATCTTCGAGAAGGGCTGGGAATAACCGTTGCCTATTCAAGAGGCGGCTATACCAATTGCTTTAAGTGGTAAGGATATATTAGCACGAGCGAAAAACGGTACTGGAAAAACCGGTGCTTATTGCATTCCCGTACTCGAGCAAATCGACCCATCTCGTGATGTTATCCAAGCTCTTGTCATCGTACCAACGAGAGAGTTAGCACGGCAGACTTCGCAAATTTGTATAGAATTGGCGAAGCATTTAGACATCCGAGTGATGGTGACAACGGGTGGCACCAATCTAAAGGATGATATTATGCGAATTTATCAGAAAGTACAATTAATCATTGCAACACCTGGCCGTATTTTGGATCTGATGGATAAAAAAGTAACGGATATGTCACAATGCAAAATCCTCGTATTGGACGAGGCAGATAAACTGTTATCACAAGATTTTACAGGCATGCTGGATCATGTTATAATGAAACTGCCAAAAGATCCACAGATTTTTCTATTCTCGGCTACATTCCCGTTCAGTGTGAAAAATTTCATGGATAGGCGTTTACGTGAACTATATGAAATAAATTTGATGTAGGCATTAACACGGTAAGGTGTTACACAATATTATGCATTTGTACAAGAACGACAAAAGTGCATTGTCTTAATGCGTTATTCTCTCAGTTGCAAATAAATCAATCGATAATATTTTGCAGTTCAACGCGACGTGTGGAATTGCTGGCTAAGACGATCACGGAACTTGGTTATTGTTGCTACTATATCCATGCCAACATGGCGCAGGCGCATAGAAATCGTGTTTTCTATGAATTTTCGACAGGGGCTATGCAGAAATCTAGTCTGCTCTGATCTTTTTACACGTGGTATTGACGTATAGGCTGTGAATGTTGCTATTAATTGCGATTTTTCACGTATGGCTGAGACTTATTCGCATCGTAATGGCCGTTCAGGGCGTTTCGTACCTTTGGGTATTGCCATCAATCTAATCACATATGAGGATCGTTTCGATTTGCATCGCATTGAAAAGGAATTAGCCCCTGAGATTAAACCAATTCCAAAGGTGATCGATCCTCCGCTTACGTTGCCAACTCGTTACCAAGTTTGCAAAGCGGTAACGGAAACGACATGAGCAATTCATCAACCAATGAAGAAGGGAACGTGAGCAAGTGAAAAAAAAACGGGGGAAGAACGATGTCTCTGAAATAGTTAAGTGCTACGAGAGTGTTAGTCCGTGCGGGAATGCGCGAGTGCCTGATTTATGTGTGAATGTATTCGCGTTTTGGATTTATAGTACTTTATGAATGAACGAATTGTGAATGAAACGGCGTAAATGAAAATTTTGATTTTCAATACTTACGCGATTCGAATGATAAATTATGAAAGGGATTGTAGGGGATTAATTGTCAAAGTGTTTTATGAGTAAAAAGGGAAGGAGTTAGATGAATCTGTAAATAGTGCAGAACAGTTTGGCCCAATATATGGGGCCTAGAATGATTTGGCAAAACGAACTCAGGCTCTGATTTCTAGAGTCCAAACAGTAATAAAATTGAATTTAATAGGGATAAAGAAAGAGCGCACTTTGATAAAATGGTGTAAATAATAGACGAGTGGGAGCAGACGCGACCAAAATGTATGAAATAGGCGAATGCAAATGCACAGAATACTTGTTTTTTAAATGAACGTTTGCATGCAGTCACGTATGGATGAAAATAAGCTCATTTCGCGTCCATTACTTTATATGTCTTTGGTTGTTACGTTAAGTTCAATATGCGTTATTTCAGGGTTGTTGGCAGAGATAACTTCTACCATCCTGTGGATGCACAGCGAAAAGAAAAAAAAAAAAAGGGAAAAAAAGAGGAACTTCACAGATTGCTACTTTTTCTAAAAAAAACGATAGCAGCTGCTAATATCGCCATGAGCCATCAGCATTAGGTCACGAAGTGATGTGCAACAGGTAGTTGGAAGGCCGAGGTGAAGATCTTCATTGTAAGGAGCGGCACATGTTGATTGGGAAACGGCGGGACCGTACTCCCTGTTTCTGGGAAAACACACCGTTTGGATCCAAAGAGGCGCATTGTGCGTTCAAACATAGTTCAACAAAGAGGGTCGATAAACTCGTGAATAAAATTGAGACTCAAGACACCCCTGAAAACGAAGTATTAAACATTGAAAGCAGTAGAATAATTAGCAGCGAGCATTACCACGTTCGAAGACCATACTTTTGTGATATTCAAAGAAGCTTACATGTATTTACACTTTGATAGCTGAATTTTTATATGATTGTATACACACTTAGGATATATTTTATGCCTTCCTACTCGCGTACTAATAGTTGTTATATGAATGCGAATCTACACTACCAAAAGAAAGGAGTCGTGACTCATAAGTTACAACCGGTACAATAATACGCTTAAAAATGAATTACAGGACTTGCTTACCTACAATTCGTCAACGAGCGCTCGTCGTCGAGGGAAAGGTAATGTAAGTACCCTTGTAATATTTTATAATTATATATTTATTAAATTTTTTTTTTTAAAATATAAAATATATATAAAAATTAATATTTATTCAATATATAAAATTACATTAAATATATAAAAAAATTTAATTTTTTTATGAAGAAATTGATGCAACCACATAAAATTGTTGCTTAGACTAATCGCAATTTAAGGAAACTGTTTTTAGAAACTTTGTAAAATTATATTTTTTTTTATAGAAAACAAACTTAAATTTCGTAAAAATCTTAACGTTTAAAGCTTAGAAACAAAACAAATACCGCCTAAAATAAGTTATTCAATAGAGGTATGCATAATTAATCGATTGATTAATAATCGCATCATATACATAATATTCTAGTACAGAAACAATGACGAAAAGAACGGAGACATCATCCATTATTTTTTTATTTTCATTGTAAATTAAGCAATGAGCGAGAGAGTACGTACTTAATTTGCATTTAAAAATATTGATTTGTCTGATTTCAACGATAAAATCTAACAACTCAGACAACCATGAAATTGAAAACACGAGAAAAAGTTTGAAAGAAAAAAATATATAATAACTATTCCGCTTATATAAATGAAGAGAAATGTTTATGAAAAGCTGGTATCGACAATTGCGGCATTAATCATATCAATTTCAAGTCGTCCCCACGTTTTGAGTTACTTTGAAAACTTGATGTTGCAAGGTATTCTATCGACCGATTATCTACGCAGTCTTGTATGCTGTGATGTTATGTGCATGATATTTCGGTTCGCAAATGAAAATGTGCGGCGATATTATTTTAAATTTTATTTGGATATTTACTTTACTAATCCTATATTTGCGATAAGTTTAAAAGCAGTATTCTTAAAATTTTTACTACGGTGTTTTTATAAGATTTCATCTGAAAGCCAAAAGGTGTGTCTCATCCAGGAACTAGTAAATGAAAATTTGAAATCTGATGCACTTAATAAACTAGAACTTATTTTTATTGATAGTAAATCAAGAGAAATTTTAAATCTGTCAAACAGACCAAAAGATGCCTTAATGAATTTGAAGTCCAGCGTTACCGATTATGTAAATTCACCCTCAGCTGACTCGTATTATAAACTGAGTAAACTATTTCAAAACCGGGAAATTTGTTATATAAATCAAATAACTATTGCTAAATAATAATTATTATAAAAATCTCTAGATGATATAAAATCAGAATTAAGATAAAACAGAGATACCATGTAGTCTCTATTTATTGCCAACATCAGTATCGCCACAGTGAGATTTAGAGATGAATTTATTTTAACATGGTATGCTCTAGGTATTTATTATTATTATTTGCTATAATTGAAGAAAACAAGAATAAGAAAATGATGATGAATTAAACGGCAAAAATCGGTCTTTCCCTTCCGGTCTTTTCCAATCGGGTATAGGACCCGGTACGGTGGCAGGCTTCCACCCTAAAATATGAGCCAGCCGCCGGGTACAGATTAATTCCTTCTTTTGTTTCAGGTGACTTTATGGGTTGAGTGGCCCAAGCCAAGTGCCTTTTCATGACATAGAGTTATGCAATTCAATTGTATAATTCTATGACATAAATTGGTCACCGGGGTACTCCCCTTCTGATGGGAAAGCTCATATAATTCAAGTTGTATGAGTTTTCCACTCAGAAGAGGAATACCTGGCCACTTCAACAATTTAACATTGGATTTATTCCGGTTGGATGGGTATGAGGGGGCTCCACCACCACCCGGCTGCCCCTCTTTCATTTGTGGGCCCTGAATTTATTTGGGTAAAGACGAGGTCACCCCAAGTTCGCCTTTCTTGTCAGGTTTATCTTGTTCTCGTAACAAGTAATAATTCCCTCTGAGTAGTTATCTACAGTTTTTGCGACTTCGGTCGTTCTCTGTTGATCTTCTGCAAGCAATTCGTGAATGCGAAATGTTTTGTAGTGAGTCCTCATGCCGGGGAAATGAACCCGCCCCACGACACCGCAATGCTAGCCTGCCAGCGCATTCACGCGTCTCCGGACGAGGGCATTCTCGGCAGGAACCAACACCTTCCTCTGCCGAAGCAGCAGAACATCGCTGCAGTCCTTCACGGACTTTATGGAAACTTTTAATTCACTACAAATGGCGCCCAACGTGGGGCCCGAAATGCCCGGCTGTATCATCAGTCGTGAGCACGAGACAGTCCATCGTCTCTAGGTGTCCCCACTAGGTGTTAGAATTTTTGGCGGGTAGATGACTCCCGAGGGTAATTGCACTAATCGTGCCCCAGCAATTTAATAACTTTCGAACTTGTGTTGTCTTCGGACATCAATATCGTTTGGTCCTGCTTTTGAATTATACTTTGGTGGTTTACCACCATTGTATAACTAGTAAGGCCAAATGATATTAGAGTCCCTTTTTGTGTTCGGAAGTTATTATCCCAACATCTTTTTTTGCGGAGGATTCTGATCCGCTCCCCAAACCAGCGGTGCCTAAGTGTCTTAAATTACATGGATTTTGATTTCATGTGATTGGCTGACTAGCTAATCCATGACTGTCCATGACAAGACACGCGCTGCTTGTGGATTAGAATCCCACCCTGGGCTGACAAGTTGTAACTTGAGAAGTTTGCTAATGAGGGATCACTTCTGAACCCTGATTTTCATGGTGCCACAAGAGAGTGTCCCTGAAACGTTTTGGAAGGATTGTGCCATGGTGTCCATACTTGGGAGGAAGGACGGAAAGGAAAGACTGAGTATTTTTTTTTGAAAACTAAATTAATTAAACCTTTTCATACCTTGCGGTTTTTTTTGTGAGGTTCTTTTTATAGTTCGCCACTGACGGCCACTTTAAGATTTTTGTACTTTACATTTGTTGCATAATTTTTATCTATATATATATATATAATATATACATATTTATTTAGATATATATTTTTTTCCTTTATATATATCTATAGTTCTGTTTTTTTTTGCTAATCAAAATTACATTAGGAATGCCCACCAAGAGAACGCCAGAGAGGAGGAAGTTAAGGTCAGATGCCGGACCAGCTCTCTTGTGCTCCATATGTCACGAGGACATGGATGAAACCACAAGCCAGAGGTTGCAATGCGGACACAGGCTACACCAGCTGTGTTTGGCCCAACTGCGGCAAACCTCATCCACGTGCCCGCTCTGTCGTCAGCCTTTAGAAATCGCACAGCCAGCAACCGAACGACCTCAGTCCTCCAGTGCAAGTGGAGCTGTCCCCAAAAGCAGACCCCTTCCATCCACGACAAGGAGTGCACGAGAGGAAGACTACAGTGCTGAAGCAGTTCCGCCTGCAGAAGAAGCGAGACCCCCTGTGGCTGTGGAAGCCAGAGTTTTACAAGATCTGATGGCGCTCGTACAGGACATGTCCACCCGGTTAGCCTCGCTAGAAAGCCAGAGAGAGAACCCCGCACCACCCCGGCCAAGAACTCCTCCTATGTGGGATTCGGACCCAAATCCGTGGGATTTCCCAGTAGACTCACGGCGTGATCCCAAACGGATCCGGCCAGGTGCAACAATGAATCCGTTGGCTCCAGTTTACCGGCCCCAATTGAGCCAAGCACCGCCACCTAATCAAGCTCCCGTGATTCCACCGGAACAACGCTTCCATCCACACGACATGTATCGGCTGAAGCCGACACAGATCCCCAGCATCATCCAGGGATGGAATCTACATTTCAGTGGGAAACTCAATACTACAACGGTGGAAGTCTTCATAAGTCGGGTGGAGTCGCTGATTGAGCAGATGCTAGCAGGAGACCGCACAGCGCTCGCAGGATACTTGCCTATGCTGCTTAGGGGAGCAGCACTGGAGACATATTGGCGAATATATTCAGCTCCACCATCCATACGCTGGTCACGGTTGAAGGAGGTACTCCGCATGGAATACCCTACGGTCGACATGGACGAATTGGTACTGGACAAGATGAATGCTAGATGGCAGCGTCCGGACGAGTCCTTCCATCAATATCGAGCCGATATCCTTCGGTTGAATGACCAGCTGTCAGAGCCATTGTCTTCTACCCAAATTTTGCGCCTGCTAAAGCGCAATCTAAGACCAGAGATTTGTCGGTATATCGTGAACTCCGAACCACAAATTATGGAGGCCCTGCTGAGAAATGTGCGTCGTATAGAAGGGTTTGAGGAAGACCTACGGGACCGGCCCTACTTACTAACCAGGACGGGTCCTCGACGAGGAATCGTGGAATTGGCCCCAGATTATACCACCCTAGATCTGGAGGATGATTTGGACCCAGACCATCTTGCTGTAGCAGCAGTGGGAAGTCTTACGACCTGCTGGAATTGCCACCAAACCGGACACCGGTTCATTTCATGCCGAGCAGAACGTAAGGTTTTCTGCTACGGTTGCGGCAAGCCGGACACTTACTTCCCGTTCTGAATGTGCCGCGCGAAAAAACGGCCAAAAGAGTACCCGACCACCTCAGCGGTACTCGAAGCCCCAGCAGTAGCTCCTCAGTCGGCGGCTCACCCCAACAAACCTGACGTTAACCCACCAACCATGACCATTACGACTGCGGATGTTCACTCTCTTCCGGAGACCTCACCAACGACAATATTGAAGCGACCATTGCAGTCACTGCCAGAAGAACCGCGGCAGCCTCAAGTACGCACTCTAAAACCTTATCATGTTAGACTGCAGGAATATCGGGTGGCTCGAGAGCGAATATTTGCTTCCGAAGTAGTCACTTCCCGTCCGTGCACGACAAAATGGTCAACCCGTCGTTGGCGGAATTTTGGCAAGAGAGTGCGCATCTGCCGTCAAACCGTAAACTCTTGTAACATCTCGGAGGTTGCTGAGAATGAGATCAGACCTTATCATCCAATTAAAGTGTTGGGCGAGACCGTGTTTGCATTGATCGACACGGGTGCCAGTATCAGTTGTCTTGCCTCGAGCTTTGGCTCGAAGGTGCTCCAAGACTATCCGAACTTGATTAAATCCTGGCGCACTGAAATCAGTACAGCTGATGGCACCAAACACCCTATACGAGGTAAACTAACCACACCCGTGACGTTCAGGGGTCAGACGAAGGATATTACGTTCTACATTATCCCGTCTTTGACTCAGAATGTATATCTTGGTGTCGATTTCGTCCTTCGCTTTGGACTGGCCTCCGATTTATTCACCGATTTGTCTTTAAAAACCAGAAATGTCAACGAAATCATTTCTACTCCCGATAGGCATGACCTGACGCCTAACCAACGGCAACGCCTGGAAGCATCCATTGCTGCTTTCCCATCGTACGCTACCCAAGGCCTTGGCCGCACCACCCTAGTCTCACACGCCATCGACGTTGGCGATAGTAAACCGATTAAACAGAGACACTACGCCATCTCGCCGGCCATAGAGAAATTGGTGTATGCGGAACTAGATAGGATGCTCGAGTTGGGGGTCATAGAGGAGTCCCAAAGTGCTTGGTCATCACCGGTAACCTTGGTTGTGAAGCCAGGTAAAGTCCGCCTCTGTCTTGATGCCCGTAGGGTAAACGCGGTTACCATCAAGGACGCGTACCCTCTTCCACTCATCGATGGAATACTAGGGAGACTGCCGAAAGCCAATTATATCACCAGTCTCGACCTAAAAGACGCCTTCTGGTAAATTCCACTCGATGAGGGCTCGAGGGACAAGACCGCCTTCACAGTGCCTGGACGACCATTATATCAGTTCGTCACAATGCCCTTTGGCCTGTGTAACGCGCCGCAAACGACGACTCGGTTGATGGACAAGGTCATCCCACCTCACCTAAAACACCAAGTGTTCGTGTACCTTGATGATCTGTTACTCATCACGGAAACGTTCGATCAACACCTCCTACTTCTACAAGAAGTAGCTCTGCACATCAGTAAGGCGGGACTCACCATCAACGTACAGAAAAGTAAGTTTGTCATGAAAGAAGTCCGATACCTAGGACATGTCATAGGACATGGCACTATCAAAACGGATCCAGACAAAACTCGTGCGATTGATGAGTTCCCCTTACCAAAAACTGTGAAGCAGCTACGACGTTTCCTTGGTGTGTGCGGTTGGTACCGAAGGTTTGTTCAGAATTATGCAACAGTTTCAGCGCCCCTGTCAGACATGTTGCGGAAAGGGAAGTTCGTTTGGACCGAACTCAGCCGAAAGGCATTTGAAGAGCCTAAACAAGCCCTCACATCAGCTCCTGTCTTGCACAGCCCCGACTTCATGAAGCCCTTCTCCATTCATTGTGACGCAAGTCAACATGGAGTAGGAGCCGTGCTGGTGCAATTGACCGATGAAGGAGACGAAGCTCCCATCGCCTTCATGTCCAATAAGCTGAATTCGGCCCAAAGAAACTATACTGTTTCTGAGCAAGAATGTTTGGCAGCGGTAATGGCTGTGAAGAAATTCCGAGCTTATATCGAGGGCCACCAATTCGAGATCATCACGGACTACGCTTCGCTACAATGGTTGATGAACCAGGCAGATTTAAGTGGATGCCTAGCCAGATGGGCTCTCAAACTGCAAGGGTTCAAGTTCTCCATCAAACATCGGAAAGGAACCCAGAACATCGTACCCGACACTCTCTCACGGATGTTTTCCCCAGAGGGAGCCGAATTGACAATAAATGACGAGGACCCCATCGAAATAGATTTGGACAGCCCACATTTCGAATCAGATAGCTACAAAGAGTTGAGGCAAACCATAGCGACCCAACAAACACAGCTGCCTGATTTGAAGGTAATAGACGGCTATGTGTATAGACGAAATGAATACGCCACTGGTGATCCATAGCAGGAAGAAGAGTCTTGGAAACTCTGGGTACCGGAGGAAATGACACAACATCTGATCCTCCGCGCACATGACCATCCTTTAAGTGCCCACGGAGGTTACGGTCGAACACTACGGCGACTAAAAAAATACTTCTTTTGGCCTAAAATGGCATTACAGGTCAAAGACTACGTGAGCGCCTGTGAGACCTGTAAAGGCACCTAAGCGCCCAACCAGCCTCTTCGACCTCCTATGGGTCAACTCAACGTTCCGGAACGCGTGTTCCAGCGTCTATACATCGATCTACTCGGTCCATATCCTCGGTCTTCAATGGGACACATTGGAGCTATAGTCGTTCTAGATCAGCTCTCAAAATTCCCAATGGTGGAACCTATCCGTAAATTCACAACTCCATCGATCGTGAAATTCTTAGAGAACCGGGTATTCCATGTGTTCGGTGTTCCAGAGAGTGTGTCCTCAGATAATGGAGTACAGTTCCGGTCTCGGCAGTTTAAGAGCCTACTTGAGCAGTATGGCGTTGAACACCAACTGACGCCCATATACTCCCCTCAGTCCAACGCATCAGAACGGTTGAACCGTACTCTATTGGCCGCGATCCGTTCCTACGTCCACCCATCTCAAAAGGATTGGGATCGGCGATTGTCTGCCATCACATGCGCCCTGCGATCCTCCTATTATTCTGTCACCGGTGTCGCCCCTTACTTTGCCGCCTTTGGACAGCACATGATTTGCCACGGTAAATCATACCGGCTGTTACGGCAATTAAAGTGTTTGGGAGACCCCGTCGTTGCGCTGGAGCCCCACGAACGTTTAGGAGACCTACGCCAACAAATCGGACGGAAGATTAAGGCCGCGGGTAGTGCAAATGAAGCGCAGTACAATCTCCGGTCACGATCTGCTAATTTCAAAGAAGGAGATGAAGTTTTCCGGCGCAATTTCCGCCAAAGTGACGCCGCGGGGCATTACAACGCCAAGCTGGACAGGCGATTCTTGAAAAGCCGCATAAAGAAGATAATGGGACCTAACCGTTACTTGATAACGGATCCATCGGGAAAAGAAGTGGGGATATATCACGCGAAAGACCTGCGCCGATAGATAATTAGTCACGTCTGTTTGTCCGTCCGCATATATTTTCAAAAAACGCACAAGGGTTGTATACTTCCGGGCAAACATAAACATAAGTCAGTCCGTCCGTCTGTCAATTGTGGTTTTCTTTTATTGTCCGTCATCTCTAGTCCCGACACCGAAGCCAACCCATGATACACAGAAATATCCTTCAGCTCCTTTTTCGCAATCCGCATTGCCTTGGGATCACGAGAAAATTAGCTGCCCTGTAGTAATCTAGGAGCTATGGCTCTAAAAGCAGCGCTGACATAGGCATACAGCACGAACGCAATTTAACAAGGATTCGGTCGATTCAGTCACCTTCCCCATCGCAACACTCGCTCTTGTTTTTTTCGCATGAAAAATAAGTGAAAAAATTTCTTTTGTACTTAACACCCGGGAAACAAAATTCTAAAACTGTTTAATATTTTAATGTGTGTTAACTAATTGCGGTGCAACGCGGTATGCAAATGCTTAGAACGAAACGGTTAACCCCTTAAATTATATGAACGATAAAATCATTGTATCATTTAAACCCCACAAAATTTGTCAAATTTTACCCATTCCAACCATAATATTAATTAAAAATTGTTTTGTTTGCCGGTGATTAACGCGTGCCTGTCTTATTCTTTCGATTTATTTCCCTCTTAATTACGCCTAATAATTATAAACATAAATTGCTTTCAATTGATAATTTAAGCGAATCTACAAGAGACGACTTAAAATTTTAAAAACAACCGAAACGAGTGTGCATTATCACCACCGCGTGTTCACCCATAGATGGCATTATTAAACGAAACTTTTGCTGTTTCGTTGCTCGATGGCTCGGCCCCGCCATGTTAGTTCGTAGTTGCACAAGATCCTCGTGAGAGGAAGGCGAGTGAACGCAGAAAAGTACGCGTGGTGGCCATTTTAGTGTCGTGAATTCCCTTAAGTTAAGGTTGTGAATTTATAGTGAAAATAGTTTACACCAGCGAAGGAAACCTTTAAAACCAAAATAAAATCTTGGTGGATGTAAGTGAACATCATTTTTCAAAATTTGTTAGCATGAGCATTATTTTTATACAGTGATAGTTAATCTAATTAGAAATTTTAATCAATATCGTGTTTGTGGAGGAAATGAATTCGAAGAATTCTGTTTGAAACGAGAATTATTAATGGGAATCTTCGAGAAGGGCTGGGAATAACCGTTGCCTATTCAAGAGGCGGCTATACCAATTGCTTTAAGTGGTAAGGATATATTAGCACGAGCGAAAAACGGTACTGGAAAAACCGGTGCTTATTGCATTCCCGTACTCGAGCAAATCGACCCATCTCGTGATGTTATCCAAGCTCTTGTCATCGTACCAACGAGAGAGTTAGCACGGCTGACTTCGCAAATTTGTATAGAATTGGCGAAGCATTTAGACATCCGAGTGATGGTGACAACGGGTGGCACCAATCTAAAGGATGATATTATGCGAATTTATCAGAAAGTACAATTAATCATTGCAACACCTGGCCGTATTTTGGATCTGATGGATAAAAAAGTAACGGATATGTCACAATGCAAAATCCTCGTATTGGACGAGGCAGATAAACTGTTATCACAAGATTTTACAGGCATGCTGGATCATGTTATAATGAAACTGCCAAAAGATCCATAGATTTTTCTATTCTCGGCTACATTCCCGTTCAGTGTGAAAAATTTCATGGATAGGCGTTTACGTGAACCATATGAAATAAATTTGATGTAGGCATTAACACGGAAAGGTGTTACACAATATTATGCATTTGTACAAGAACGACAAAAGTGCATTGTCTTAATGCGTTATTCTCTCAGTTGCAAATAAATCAATCGATAATATTTTGCAATTCAACGCGACGTGTGGAATTGCTGGCTAAGACGATCACGGAACTTGGTTATTGTTGTTACTATATCCATGCCAACATGGCGCAGGTGCATAGAAATCGTGTTTTCTATGAATTTTCGACAGGGGCTATGCAGAAATCTAGTCTGCTCTGATCTTTTTACACGTGGTATTGACGTATAGGCTGTGAATGTTGCTATTAATTGCGATTTTTCACGTATGGCTGAGACTTATTCTCATCGTAGTGGCCGTTCAGGGCGTTTCGTACCTTTGGGTATTGCCATCAATCTAATCACATATGAGGATCGTTTCGATTTGCATCGCATTGAAAAGGAATTAGCCCCTGAGATTAAACCAATTCCAAAGGTGATCGATCCTTCGCTTACGTTGCCAACTCGTTACCAAGTTTGCAAAGCGGTAACGGAAACGACATGAGCAATTCATCAATCAATGAAGAAGGAAACGTGAGCAAGTGAAAAAAAAACGGGGGAAGAACGATGTCTCTGAAATAGTTAAGTGCTACGAGAGTGTTAGTCCGTGCGGGAATGCGCGAGTGCCTGATTTATGTGTGAATGTATTCGCGTTTTGGATTTAAAGTACTTTATGAATGAACGAATTGTGAATGAAACGGCGTAAATGAAAATTTTGATTTTCGATACTTACGTGATTCGAATGATAAATTATGAAAGGGATTGTAGGGGATTAATTGTCAAAGTGTTTTATGAGTAAAAAGGGAAGGAGTTAGATGAATCTGTAAATAGTGCAGAACAGTTTGGCCCAATATATGGGGCCTAGAATGATTTGGCAAAACGAACTCAGGCTCTGATTTCTAGAGTCCAACAGTAATAAAATTGAATTTAATAGGGATAAAGAAAGAGCGCACTTTGATAAAATGGTGTAAATAATAGACGAGTGGGAGCAGACGCGACCAAAATGTATGAAATAGGCGAATGCAAATGCACAGAATACTTTTTTTTTAAATGAACGTTTGCATGCAGTCACGTATGGATGAAAATAAGCTCATTTCGCGTCCATTACTTTATATGTCTTTGGTTGTTACGTTAAGTTCAATATGCGTTATTTCAGGGTTGTTGGCAGAGATAACTTCTACCATCCTGTGGATGCACAGCGAAAAGAAAAAAAAAGGGAAAAAAGAGGAACTTCACAGATTGATACTTTTTCTACTACAGTGCGGTAAAAAAAACGATAGCAGCTGCTAATATCGCCATGAGCCATCAGCATTAGGTCACGAAGTGATGTGCAACAGGTAGTTGGAAGGCCGAGGTGAAGATCTTCATTGTAAGGAGCGGCACATGTTGATTGGGAAACGGCGGGACCGTACTCCCTGTTTCTGGGAAAACACACCGTTTGGATCCAAAGAGGCGCATTGTGCGTTCAAACATAGTTCAACAAAGAGGGTCGATAAACTCGTGAATAAAATTGAGACTCAAGACACCCCTGAAAACGAAGTATTAAACATTGAAAGCAGTAGAATAATTAGCAGTGAGCATTACCACGTTCGAAGACCATACTTTTGTGATATTCAAAGAAGCTTACATGTATTTACACTTTGATAGCTGAATTTTTATATGATTGTATACACACTTAGGATATATTTTATGCCTTCCTACTCGCGTACTAATAGTTGTTATATGAATGCGAATCTACACTACCAAAAGAAAGGAGTCGTGACTCATAAGTTACAACCGGTACAATAATACGCTTAAAAATGAATTACAGGACTTGCTTACCTACAATTCGTCAACGAGCGCTCGTCGTCGAGGGAAAGGTAATGTAAGTACCCTTGTAATATTTTATAATTATATATTTATTAAATTTTTTTTTTTTAAAATATAAAATATATATAAAAATTAATATTTATTCAATATATAAAATTACATTAAATATATAAAAAAATTTAATTTTTTTATGAAGAAATTGATGCAACCACATAAAATTGTTGCTTAGACTAATCGCAATTTAAGGAAACTGTTTTTAGAAACTTTGTAAAATTATATTTTATTTTATAGAAAACAAACTTAAATTTCGTAAAAATCTTAACGTTTAAAGCTTAGAAACAAAACAAATACCGCCTAAAATAAGTTATTCAATAGAGGTATGCATAATTAATCGATTGATTAATAATCGCATCATATACATAATATTCTAGTACTGAAACAATGACGAAAAGAACGGAGACATCATCCATTATTTTTTTATTTTCATTGTAAATTAAGCAATGAGCGAGAGAGTACGTACTTAATTTGCATTTAAAAATATTGATTTGTCTGATTTCAACGATAAAATCTAACAACTCAGACAACCATGAAATTGAAAACACGAGAAAAAGTTTGAAAGAAAAAAATATATAATAACTATTTCGCTTATATAAATGAAGAGAAATGTTTATGAAAAGCTGGTATCGACAATTGCGGCATTAATCATATCAATTTCAAGTCGTCCCCACGTTTTGAGTTACTTTGAAAACTTGATGTTGCAAGGTATTCTATCGACCGATTATCTACGCAGTCTTGTATGCTGTGATGTTATGTGCATGATATTTCGGTTCGCAAATGAAAATGTGCGGCGATATTATTTTAAATTTTATTTGGATATTTACTTTACTAATCCTATATTTGCGATAAGTTTAAAAGCAGTATTCTTAAAATTTTTACTACGGTGTTTTTATAAGATTTCATCTGAAATCCAAAAGGTGTGTCTCATCCAGGAACTAGTAAATGAAAATTTGAAATCTGATGTACTCAATAAACTAGAACTTATTTTTATTGATAGTAAATCAAGAGACATTTTAAACCTATCAAACAGACCAAAAGATGCTTTAATGAATTTGAAGTCCAGCGTTACCGATTATGTAAATTCACCCTCAGCTGACTCGTATTATAAACTGAGTAAACTATTTCAAAACCGGGAAATTTGTTATATAAATCAAATAACTATTGCTAAATAATAATTATTATAAAAATCTCTAGATGATATAAAATCAGAATTAAGATAAAACAGAGATACCTGTAGTCTCTATTTATTGCCAACATCGGTATCGCCACAGTGAGATTTAGAGATGAATTTATTTTAAGATGGTATGCTCTAGGTATTTATTATTATTATTTGCTATAATTGAAGAAAACAAGAATAAGAAAATGATGATGAATTAAACGGCAAAAATCGGTCTTTCTCTTCCGGTCTTTTCCAATCGGGTATAGGACCCGGTACGGTGGCAGGCTTTCACCCTAAAATATGAGCCAGCCGCCGGGTACAGATTAATTCCTTCTTTTGTTTCAGGTGACTTTATGGGTTGAGTGGCCCAAGCCAAGTGCCTTTTTATGGCATAGAGTTATGCAATTCAATTGTATAATTCTATGACATAAATTGGTCTTCGGGGTACTCCCCTTCTGATGGGAAAGCTCATATAATTCAAGTTGTATGAGTTTTCCACTCAGAAGAGGAATACCTGGCCACTTCAACAATTTAACATTGGATTTATTCCGGTTGGGTGGGTATGAAAGGGCTCCACCGCCACCCGACTGCCCCTCTTTCATTTGTGGGCCCTGAATTTATTTGGGTAAAGACGAGGTCACCCCAAGTTCGCCTTTCTTGTCAGGTTTCTCTTGTTCTCGTAACAAGTAATAATTCCCTCTGAGTAGTTATCTACAGTTTTTGCGACTTCGGTCGTTCTCTGTTGATCTTCTGCAAGCAATTCGTGAATGCGAAATGTTTTGTAGTGAGTCCTCGTGCCGGGGAAACGAACCCGCCCCACGACACCGCAATGCTAGCCTGCCAGCGCATTCACGCGTCTCTAGACGAGGGCATTCTCGGCAGGAACCAACACCTTCCTCTGCCAAAGCAGCAGAACATCGCTGCAGTCCTTCACGGACTTTATGGAAACTCTTATTCACTACATATATTGAAGTTGAATCCCCCATTAATTCACTCATTCCCAATATCTTACCTGGTTCTCATGGTTTTTTTTGTGTGGTAGGAGGTGAATGCCTATTTATGCACAGAATATGGGACTACCATGCTAGCAAGAAGGCGACTGGACTACCTACTAAACATCTCCCTTGTCAACATTGGGACAATTTGACAATTTGAAACATTATTTCGGGCCAGATCTCGTTTTGCTAAGCCGTAAGGGATCTTCTAGTGGGAGGGGAGAGGGGAAGAGGAAGTGCCAGACAAGCGATCTCTCATCACCAACGCCCTCCACTGCTGTGAGTCCCTTTAATCTTTTAGAACTTCCCTTACATAATGCGAAACCTGGTTTCATTTGTCAACCGATTCGAGCATCACCGCGACTATAGGTCCTGATGGCTTACCGAATATTTTTGTTGTCATGAGCTCTTTGTACCCCTCTGGCTTTTCTCTTCAACCTAACTCTAAGGACTGGTACTTTCCCTACTTGTTGGAAAAGAACAAACGTTGTTCCTATTCCTTAAAGTGTTGATCCTTCTTTTGTGCCCAGTAATCCTATTTCCTTACTCTCCTGTTTTCTGAAACTACTCGAGCGTCTGGTACATAACCGGACTTAAGTTTCATTGACCCCCCAATCTTGTCGAAGGAACAATATGATTTTTTTTTATGTAATCTTCACTAACATCTCCAAATCGTTTGAAACGGTCAACCATTAATTATTCTGTTACAAACTGAAAGCTTTTGGGTTTGCTGGTCTTTTTTTTATCATGGATGGATTCCTAACTGTCTTCTCGTATATGCTGTGTTAATTACTGTGGAATTACCTCTATCCCATTTGATCTATCCCCTGGAGTTCCTCAGGGTTTCATTTTAGGTCCCCTTTTATTCCTATTGTTTATAAATTATCTTCCTTCGGTTACTGCCTCCAATCGACGACTGTATGTCAATAATTTCAAAGAATTTGGGGCTATCAGATCTGTACAAGATTATCAATATCTACAGAAGAACCTGATTGCACTAAATAAATGACTGTTAATCTAAATTAATCTACACTGGTTTTCATCTATATTTTAAGTGAAGTCCCTTTCGCTGCTGTGAGGTCTGCTGCAGTTCTTGGTGCTACTTTTGATCCTAAACTCAATTTCGATGCACAAATTCTAATCGTGACTACTTGGGCCTCAAAAATATTGGGACGCTTTTTCAGGCATGCTTACAAGTTTCCCAATATATCTAATCCATCCGCTTGTTTATCTGCCTTGTCCAACCCATCTTTTAATATTGCTCTGTAGTTTGATCTCCTTGATACTCCTACCTCAAAAACTCGTTAGAGAATGTCCAGCGAAAATTTACTTGAGTCTTGTTTTACAAAATCAAAATCCCATATCAACCCTATGAATATCCTTTATCCTTCTACGTCTGCCAACTTTGTCATCCCGTCCCATCTATCTAGATCAGTGCTTTCTATATCTGCTCTGCCACAATCAATTTCATCAACATTGTATGCAGACTTATGTTTTCGCCAACCATCGCGTTCTTCTCGGGCAAAGAATTTTTCGTACTACCGTATGCCCATATAAATTTTTATTTTCATTCTCCTATTACACGAATGGTAAGAAGACATAATAAGCTTGAGCTTGGTCCTTTTTCGAATTCAAACTATATTTTTAAATTGAGATTAAGAAGCCTGATCCTTATAACTCGAATGGATTAAATATTTAACTTGTTTGTGCTTTAATTTGATTTTAATATGTATTTTTGTTTTTGTTCCAGCTTAGTACGTTGTATTGTTAGTATCATTGAATTTCCTTATGTACTAACTTTTTCACTTAATTCTAATTTGTATTAATTTTCTTTTCTGTTTGTTTTGTTGAAACGTAATTGGATTGTGTTTAATCTGTTAAATTGAATTTAAATAAATAAATAAATAAATGTAGTGATAGTGTTGTGTTGATCATCATATTTTCAACGCAATATTTCTGCTTAATAGTTTGCTGAAATCAAAGTTTATAACAGAAAATCCTAAATACTTCACCTCTTACATACAAAAATGACTTTTCGCCACACTGATAGTTAGGCCAGCATTCCAAAGACATTCTGTAACTTCATAGAGTGTAGTAAATGCGATTCCAAATCTAGAGTGGTGGCTCATAGGTGGTCTAGGTGGACAGAAACTCTTTTTCTATCCTGTGGTAAAAAGAAAGCACAACTTTATCACACATGCATTGAGGAGCATTGTTCAAGCCGAATGGCATCACCTTCAAGTGACTCAAAGGTCAGTCCTTGTTTCCTAGAACCCGGTTTTTCATTCCAGCATTCTAGATCATGATTCCAGACACATGGTACCTTTTTTCTGGGCCCTTGTTCTTGGGTCTTAGTTTCTGTTTTCAAGTCTCTGGTTCTTATTCTCTGTCCCTCGACCCTGTTCTTTGGTCTATGATCCTGGGTCCGGCGTCCCGGGTCCCTTAGCCCTGATGGCTGATCCCCGATTGCTGGTTCCTGGTATCTTGTGCCTGGACCCTGGCTCTTGGTCTCTGGTCCCTTGTTTCTTATGCCTGGTCCCTGGTCTACAGCACCTGGTCCCTGGTCCTTGGTTACTGAGGTTTAGTTCCTTGTGTCTGGTGCCTGGTCCCCGATCTCTGAACATTGTTTCCAGATTCTGGGGCCATGCTCCCTGATCCTTGGTCACAGTTACCTTGGCCATGTTCCCTTGTCCCGTTGTCATAGTCCCTCACTCTGGTTCCTGGTCCCTGGTTCTCTGTTCTTGGTCCATGCTATCTGGTCCCTGACCCTGGCTTGAGATTCGGCCACCAGTCCTTGGTCGCTGGTCTCTGGTACCTGTTCCCTGCTCCCTAGTCTTTGGTCCCTTTTCACTAGTCCCTATTTCCTGCTACCTGACCCCTTGTCCCTAGTTCCTAAACTATGGTTCCTGGTCCCTGGCCCCTGGCCTCTTTTCTTTGGTCCCTTGTTCTTGGTCCCTTATCCTTTGACCCTGATCGCGAGTCCCTTCTCCTTGGCCCTACTTCCCGTGTCCCCTGTCTTTTGGCCCAATTCCCTGGGCACTGAGGCAAGCGTCCCTAGTTCTTGGGTATGGTTCTCAGTCCCTGATCCCTCATACTTGGTCCCTGGTGCCTAATCCTTGGTCTCCGTAGTGGAATACCGTCCCACAGGAATAATTTTGGAGGCAAACATTCTTTGGGGAATGTGGCTTCCACGTGCCTGAGGAAATTTGTGCAAGGAAGCGCCAGTCAACAGGAGTAGTCTTGGAGACTAACACTCTTTTGGGGAGTGCCACCCCACAGATCTGAAGACATGGAGGGCACCGTAAGGGATGACAGCTCAAGACCCTCACTGAATCTAGACTACACTTTGGACAACGAACTGGAACTGATGTTTGGGCTGACGGATATGATAGTTTGGACCTAATTGCCTTACATGGTAGGGCCGAGGTAACATTCGTGCGTGGAAGGATCCAATTCAAATATTGAAGCTCCTCGGTCGGGCAAAACCTTGGCTAACCTTGGAGTACTTCGAAGTTCGCACCATTGGTTTGGTGGTATATATTTGGTTGAGACGAACTCCCGATTATCACTGATCTGGCTCTGAGCACTTGTCCCCGTAATTGCTTGTTAAACGATTATGCAACAAACGGCTAGAGCCACAATGTTTGCAGCCCATCGGGAGTGGTACTAACGATGATAAAAATGACTATGAATGCAATGATAGTGAAGATGGACAAAAAACGGAGATTTACAGAGATTTCTATTCAGACTGAGATTCCTGCAGCGTTCAGGAGCAGCAAAAATATGCTATGAACAACAGAACGTCCTAAAAAAGAAGAGCAGAAAACCCTGCAGGATGACCCAGATGCTCAAGCAGTGGGGGAAAATATCAAGAACATCAATTTTATGGTTCATGCTCCAATGCTACCAAAGCGGCCGAGGCCAGAACCTTAAATTCCAAAATAATAACGATCCATTCTAAATTTCACAAAGGTTTCAAACCTGTGCCGTAGAAAAATGTGGCAGCCCCCGTGAAAAATGTGGCAGCCCGTGAAAAATGTGGCAGAAGTTTCTACTCGGAAATGATTGCCAATACCTTATTCCAAAAAAAAAAACGGTCACAAAGAACAATTGCTGCCCAGCTGCATGAACAAGAAAAGCTAATCCGAAAAGCGGGAGACATTCTAAGAGGAATAAATTTGCATGTAATTTACCAAAAATCTGCTAAGGAATAAAAATTGGAGCTTGTTAAAGGCCAAAGAAGAGCCGAAGACTAAAGATGCGCTGAGAGCAAAGCTAGATAGCTCCACCTTCAAACATCAAGAAAAGAATAGCGTCTAGACCAATTGAAGGAGTCCAGGATAAAATAAGGAAAAAGAGGCATTTGATGGGTGTGAAATGCTGATCATGGGCTCTAGGCAGTGCTGAAAAAAGAAGCGAAGAAAGAAGTAAAGAAGCTCCTCCAAAAAATGCCAGAAAATAAAGTTTGTACAAACCCCCAATAAGCAAAAAGATCTGATCTGAAACAGGAGAAAAAGACGCCCAAATGAAGACTTTGGCAACAAGTACTGCTCACGAAACGCCTTGTCACAAGTTCCTGGTCATTGATGCCTGATTCCTGATTCCCAGCTGCTGATGCTTTGCCCCTGGTCCCTCGTCCCTGTTTCTTGGTTGCTAGTTCTTGGTCCGTGGATCTATAGTCCCTTGTGTCTCATTCCCGATCCCTTAGCCCAGGCGCCTGCTTTCTGATCTGTGGTCAGTTTTCATGGTTCCTTGTCCATGGTCTTCCACCCCGTTCTCAGCCCCTTGGCCTTACTTTCTTGTCCCTAGTCTTTGCTCCCTAATCGCTTTTCCCTTGTCCTTGTCCTGGTTCTCTGTCCCGGTTTCATGTTCCCTGCTATCTGGCACATTGTCCTCAGCCTGTTGATCTGGTCCGTGGCCTCCAACAGAACCAATGGTAGACTCAAATGATGTAGATGTATAACGCAACTATGCACACGAAATAAAATTACTATATAAAATTATGTAGTTACAGGAAAGTTTTTTTGTAGCAATCGCTCTCTCTCTCTCTCTCCGGTAGCCTTGATTTGTATATATGATACGCATCATATCAAGCTCCCAGTCCGTGCCAGTCTACACAAGGTGCAAAGGAATTTTAGCAACAAATGGTGCTGCTGGTAAGATATTCTTTTTATGAAGACTGCAGTGTAGTGTATTGAGTAGCAAAATGAAATGGATTGTAAATATCTGTTCCTAACTGACTGTTGGTAGGGACACTACATTTATTATGAAGTCATATGCATATCGGCAAACCAGATACCGATTAACCATCTAGTCGTAGCCTCTGAGCTGCTGATCCAAAATGATTTGCAGATACGCTACCACGCAAGTACACTTTGAATAAATTACCATGTTTCTCCACTCAATAAATATATTCTAACTACTAACTACTAACTACTAAATAATTCACCAAAAAACTCCGGTGGACAACGTAGAAAATTTGGCCCACCCATCTTCCACCCTTTCTCCCTTTCATATATCTTCGAGATTGAGATCATCAATATTAACAAATGGCTGGAAAAGTAATCTGATACGGCACTGTACTTTCAAGGACAGCGTGGCAGCAGATCAGACAGACACTTACTACGGAGAAATTCAACGGAACGTATGGGGGCCAAAACTATATGTTCCGAAGCTGAACATCTACAAAATTTAGCTTCTAAAAAGCAAGCAACGAAGCTCTGGGCTTAAAACTGAACTTGGTTAACTGGTTGGAGTTTTTTGGTAGCTTGGAGAGTGAAGAAGAAGCAAGTTTTATGATTACTTCTATGAGTTGGTCAAACATTACATACCTTTACAAGCTCTTTGCAATGTAACCATGACTAACTAAGCAAGTATTTGCGCCTTGAATGCAAAAGTAAAGCACACTGCCATTTTAAGCGTTGTAGTAGTGAAGAATCCAGAGTCCATTTTTGTGATCTGTGTGTTGTGGCAAAAAAATTACTACAGACAGCAATGAAGAGTTACTACAGACAGCAATGAGAGTTCACTTAATGTGAATAATGTGAAACCCTTCTGGTCATACATTAGATTCTACAATTCCTCCTCTTCTGTCCCTCCGTTTGTCCACTGGAATAATATTGTTGTTCTCTCAGTTCTCCTCGTTAACTTTTATTCCTTCTTCTCATATCTTCTATCCAGTTAATACACCGGTACTTCACTCCATTGGCATTTCTTCACTTTTCACTGGCTATATTGAAGTTGAATCCCTCATTAATTCACCTATTCCCAATATTTCACCTGGTTCTGATGGTTTTTTTGTGTGGTAGGAGGTGAATGCCCATTTATGCACAGAATATGGGACTACCATGCTAGCAAGAAGGCGACTGGACTACCTACTAAACATCTCCCTTGTCAACATTGGAACCTAGCCTGGGACAATTTGAAACATTATTTGGGGCCAGATCTCGTTTTGCTAAGCCGTAAGGGATCTTCTAGTGGGAGGGGAGAGGGGAAGAGGAAGTGCCAGACAAGCGATCTCTCATCACCAACGCCCTCCACTGCTGTGAGTCCCTTTAATCTTTTAGAACTTCCCTTACATAATGCGAAACCTGGTTTCATTTGTCAACCGATTCGAGCATCACCGCGACTATAGGTCCTGATGGCTTACCGAATATTTTTGTTGTCATGAGCTCTTTGTACCCCTCTGGCTTTCCTCTTCAACCTAATTCTAAGGACTGGTACTTTCCCTACTTGTTGGAAAAGAACAAACGTTGTTCCTATTCCTAAAAGTGTTGATCCTTCTTTTGTGTCCAGTTATCTTCCTATTTCCTTACTCTCCTGTTTTTCGAAACTACTCGAGCGTCTGGTACATAACCGGATTTAAGTTTCATTGACCCCCCAATCTTGTCGAAGGAACAATATGGTTTTTTTTATGTCATCTTCACTGACATCTCCAAATCGTTTGAAATGGTCAACCATTAATTATTCTGTTACAAACTGAAAGCTTTTGGGTTTGCTGGTCTTTTTTTATCATGGATTGATTCCTAACTGTCTTCTCGTATATGCTGTGCTAATTACTCCGGAATTACCTCTATCGCATTTGATCTATCCCCTGGTGTTCCTCAAGGTTTCATTTTAGGTCCCCTCCTATTCCTATTGTTTATAAATTATCTTCCTTCGGTTACTGCTACTCAATAATTTCAAAGAATTTTGGGCTATCAGATCTGTACAAGATTATCAATATCTACAGAAGAACCTGATTGCACTAAATAAATGACTTTTAATCTAAATAAATCTCCACTGGTTTTCATCTATATGTTAAGTGAAGTCCCTTTCGCTGCTGTGAGGTCTGCTGCAGTTCTTGGTGCTACTTTTGATTACTCGGGCCTCAAAAATATTGGGATGCATTTTCAGGCATGCTTACAAGTTTCCCAATATATCTAATCCATCCGCTTGTTTATCTGCCTTGTCTAACCCATCTTTTAATATTGCTCTGTAGTTTAGTCTCCCTGATACTCCTACCTCAAAAACTCGTTAGAGAATGTCCAGCGAAAATTTACTTGAGTCTTGTTTTACAAAATCAAAATCGCATATCAACCCTATGGACATACCCTACATACCTTTACAAGCTCTTTGCAATGTAACCATGACTAACTAAGCAAGTATTTGCGCCTTGAATGCAAAAGTAAAGCACACTGCCATTTTAAGCGTTGTAGTAGTGAAGAATCCAGAGTCCATTTTTGTGATCTGTGTGTTGTGGCAAAAAAATTACTACAGACAGCAATGAAGAGTTACTACAGACAGCAATGAGAGTTCACTTAATGTGAATAATGTGAAACCCTTCTGGTCATACATTAGATTCTACAATTCCTCCTCTTCTGTCCCTCCGTTTGTCCACTGGAATAATATTGTTGTTCTCTCAGTTCTCCTCGTTAACTTTTATTCCTTCTTCTCATATCTTCTATCCAGTTAATACACCGGTACTTCACTCCATTGGCATTTCTTCACTTTTCACTGGCTATATTGAAGTTGAATCCCTCATTAATTCACCTATTCCCAATATTTCACCTGGTTCTGATGGTTTTTTTGTGTGGTAGGAGGTGAATGCCCATTTATGCACAGAATATGGGACTACCATGCTAGCAAGAAGGCGACTGGACTACCTACTAAACATCTCCCTTGTCAACATTGGAACCTAGCCTGGGACAATTTGAAACATTATTTGGGGCCAGATCTCGTTTTGCTAAGCCGTAAGGGATCTTCTAGTGGGAGGGGAGAGGGGAAGAGGAAGTGCCAGACAAGCGATCTCTCATCACCAACGCCCTCCACTGCTGTGAGTCCCTTTAATCTTTTGGAACTTCCCTTACATAATGCGAAACCTGGTTTCATTTGTCAACCGATTCGAGCATCACCGCGACTATAGGTCCTGATGGCTTACCGAATATTTTTGTTGTCATGAGCTCTTTGTACCCCTCTGGCTTTCCTCTTCAACCTAACTCTAAGGACTGGTACTTTCCCTACTTGTTGGAAAAGAACAAACGTTGTTCCTATTCCTAAAAGTGTTGATCCTTCTTTTGTGTCCAGTTATCTTCCTATTTCCTTACTCTCCTGTTTTTCGAAACTACTCGAGCGTCTGGTACATAACCGGATTTAAGTTTCATTGACCCCCCAATCTTGTCGAAGGAACAATATGGTTTTTTTTATGTCATCTTCACTGACATCTCCAAATCGTTTGAAATGGTCAACCATTAATTATTCTGTTACAAACTGAAAGCTTTTGGGTTTGCTGGTCTTTTTTTATCATGGATTGATTCCTAACTGTCTTCTCGTATATGCTGTGCTAATTACTCCGGAATTACCACTATCGCATTTGATCTATCCCCTGGTGTTCCTCAAGGTTTCATTTTAGGTCCCCTCCTATTCCTATTGTTTATAAATTATCTTCCTTCGGTTACTGCTACTCAATAATTTCAAAGAATTTTGGGCTATCAGATCTGTACAAGATTATCAATATCTACAGAAGAACCTGATTGCACTAAATAAATGACTTTTAATCTAAATAAATCTCCACTGGTTTTCATCTATATGTTAAGTGAAGTCCCTTTCGCTGCTGTGAGGTCTGCTGCAGTTCTTGGTGCTACTTTTGATTACTCGGGCCTCAAAAATATTGGGATGCATTTTCAGGCATGCTTACAAGTTTCCCAATATATCTAATCCATCCGCTTGTTTATCTGCCTTGTCTAACCCATCTTTTAATATTGCTCTGTAGTTTAGTCTCCCTGATACTCCTACCTCAAAAACTCGTTAGAGAATGTCCAGCGAAAATTTACTTGAGTCTTGTTTTACAAAATCAAAATCGCATATCAACCCTATGGATGTCGTTTATCCTTTTACGTCTGCCAACTTTGTCATCCCGTCCCATTTATCTAGATCAGTGCTTTCTATATCTGCTCTGCTGTTAATTGAGTTAATTGTGTAGTGTTACCTTCAGGATCCACCCGGGCTCTTCCGGGGTGTCCTGATTTTCTCCTGCAAACACTTCCCAACCACGCAACCTGTAGCTTACCTTTCTAGCTCAAACCCCTGGAATCGTCCAAAAGAAACACCTGGTTATAAGTTAATTGTTGTTTATTTTAGCATTTTTAATTACAGGTGTACCAGTTTGTTTGGCCGCACGTAAGCGGTCCTTGATGTCGGTCTTGATTTGACGCCGCAGCTCCGAAACCTTCCGTTGGAAGTTGGTCCTCTCTGCTTCGGTGACCGATATGCGCGCTAGCCGCCTGAACTTGTAGAGCTGATGCCTCAACTGCTCCCGACGTCCTCCACGCCGTCGCTCGGGCTTATTCTCGTGGAATGAGGTATCAAGCGGTGCCTTCAACCTGGTAAGGTACTCTTCACGGGAGATGGGTCGAGGACCGCCTTGGGGTTTTCCCGGAGTGCTTCTTCTAGGCTCCTCGGGGGTGGCCTATGAGGGCGTGCACCTGGGCTCCGCGTTGATGTCGCTCTGGCTACCACTCGGTAGACTGGGATGCACACGCTGGCGAGCGGGGGCCTCGTTTGGACGCTGTCGCAGACCTGGCTCCTGCTCCACTCCAAGCGGCTTGCTGGGCACGAATCCTTCGTGGCCGCAACTTTCTCTTGCGAAGATGTCTGGGAAATAAAAACAGTAGAGAAGGGTTAGCTGATGGTGGCTACGCAGCGTAGTACGCAATCAAGCCGAAGGAGGTTCGCGGCTTGAGCCAACACCTCACCATCTAACTAATCTTAGGACCGGAACCACGGCAACAGCTTTACGACAACTTATACACACACTACTGCCCTGATGACTCGATCTGAACTTATTTATTACTGAATTCTCTGAATTCGGATACGGTGGTAGTATCGTACCAATACTGACTGCTACGGGCTCGTTCGGCTGGTTTTAAATGGTTCTCCAGCAAGCTTTCGGCCTCGATTCACTCTTGAAATGCTGAGTAACCGAAACGTGTTGCTCTCAATTTAGAAAAGCTCTTTCCTCCCCGCTCCGTCTCACTTGTTCGGATCTCTTGCGGCGAATGGGTGAGTGAGTGAGAGCTTTTCTTTAAAGCTTTTCTTTCGGCTCTCTCTCCAGCTTTACCCCGCTGGTAGCATTCTCTAAAGCTTAACGTGTGCGCCTTCGTCGATTCAATCACTTATGTAAAGCGATTTGCGAAGTCTTTTCGCTTCTCCAATGGTCATCCGGTATACAGGTATGATTCGGCGACCACAGTGTTATCTACTTGGTTGGCGGAGCACGAACGTATATGTACAACGTAGTAGATCGTTTGTAACATTTGTGATTGCTTATGTAAAGTGATCTGCGAAGTCTTTTCGCTTGCTCATTGGTCGTCAGGTATATGATTCGACGACAATGGAGGTGTGTGCTTGGTTGGCTTATTTAGAAAAGCTCTTTCCTCCCCGCTCCGTCTCACTTGTTCGGATGGTGAATCTCTTGCGGCGAATGGGTGAGTGAGTGAGAGCTTTTCTTTAAAGCTTTTCTTTCGGCTCTTTCTCCAGCTTTACCCCGCTGGTAGCATTCTCCAAAGCTTAACGTGTGCGCCTTCGTCGATTCAATCACTTATGTAAAGCGATTTGCGAAGTCTTTTCGCTTCTTCAATGGTCATCCAGTATACAGGTATGATTCGACGACCATGGTGTTATCTACTTGGTTGGCGGAGCGCGAACGTATATGTACAACGTCGTAGATCGTTTGTAACATTTGTGATTGCTTATGTAAAGCGATCTGCGAAGTCTTTTCGCTTGCTCATTGGTCATCAGGTATATGATTCGACGACAATGGAGGTGTGTGCTTGGTTGGCTTATTGTATATCGCTCGTAACACTGCCACAATCAATTTCATCAACATTGTATGCAGATTTATGTTTTCGCCAACCATCGCGTTCTTCTCGGGCAAAGAATTTTTCGTACTACCGTATGCCCATATAAACTTTTATTTTCATTCTCCTATTACACGAATGGTAAGAAAACATGATAAGCTTGAACTTGGGCCTTTTTTGAATTCAAACTTTATTTTTAAATTGAGATTAAGAAGCCTGATCCTTATAACTCGATTGGATTAAATATTTAACTTGTTTCCTTTTTTCTGGTCCCTTGTTCTTGGGTCTTAGTTTCTGTTTTCTTGTCTCTGGTTCTTATTCTCTGTCCCTCGACCCTGTTCTTTGGTCTATTATCCTGGGTCCGGCGTCCCAGTTCGCCATATCCTGAGTCAATGCCCCGATCCCTAGTCCCTTAGCCCTGATGGCTGATCCCCGATTCCTGGTTCCTGGTATCTTGTGCCTGGACCCTGGCTCTTGGTCTCTGGTCCCTTGTTTCTTATGCCTGGTCCCTTGCAGATACGCTACCACGCTAGAACACTTTGAATAAGTCACCATATTCCTCCACTCAATAAATATATTCTAACTACTAACTACTAAATAATTCACCAATAAAACTCCTGTGGACAACGTAGAAAACTCGGCCCATCCAATTTACACCCTTTTTCCCCTTTTATATATCTTCGAGATCGAGATCATCAATATTAACAAATGGCTGGTAAAGTAATCTGATACGGCACTGTACTGTCTTCCATCAATTTCAAGGACAGCCTGGCAGCAGATTGGACGGACACTTACTACGAAGAAATTAAACGGAATGTATGCGGGCCAAAACTATATCTTCCCAAGCTGAACATATTAAAGTTATTAGTTGCCACAAAATTACAAAGGATAATCTGGAGGACAGAGTGGAAGCTACCGCCAAGCTCGTAGTGCCCTCAAATTCTAATACGATATTCAATCCTGAAGCTTGTCCGCCTGGGTTACTTGTTAAACTATTCAGCTCAAGAAGAAGAAAGTCCTTGAGTGCACCGGGAAGACCGTAACCTGCCAAGAAGTATGAGTTTCATGACTGTAAGTTAACTTCTAATGTTTCAGTTTATTACCAAAATGTAAGAGGGTTAAGGACCAAGCTTGACAAGCTCTATTTATCGTTACAGCTCAGCGAAAACCCATTTATATGTCTTACAGAAACCTGGCTAAATAGTAACATCATAAACTCTGAAATTTTCTTGATCTTGATATTTACAGTTGCGACTCGGATATGGCCTTTGCAAATAAAGAAGATGGAGGTAGGGTCCTTGTTGCTGCTAGTAATCCAATATTTAGCTCTCTTTGTGCTGATTTCTGCCTGTCACTCATTGTGGATTGTATTATTGTCAAGACTTCCTTCCTAACAATACATCTTTATTAGTTTCCTCTGTCTACATGCCTAGGAATTCTCCTTTGTTTGTGTACGAGTCATTCTTCGACGAGTTTTCCTTTAATGACTTCCCGCATCATTCGCAAACTTTAATTCTAATATGCGGTGATTTTAATTTGGTGACAGTGCAATGGACAAAGAACCTTCCTTTCTCTGTTTCGTCAACCAATGCATCTTCTTTATCTTTTTCCCCGTTTCTATCGCTCTGTTCATGGACGCAATTTAATAATGTCCCCGATGCTAGTAGTCGGGTACTTGGCTTTGTTCTTTCTAACTCTCCTCTTTGCTGTCTATCTGTTTCCCTAGCCTTGAATCCCCTGGTGCGCATTGATAGTCATCATCCGCCAACATCGCTTGATCCCTCAGTTGCACCTTTGACATATCGTACTTTTGCTCCTTCTCCAAAATTTAGCTTCTAAAAAGCAAGCAACAAAGCTCTGGGCTTAAAACTGAACTTGGTTGACTGGCTGGAGTTTTTTGATAGCTTAGAGTGTGAAGAAGCTCTGAGCAAGTTTTATGATTACCTCTATGAGTTGGTCAAACATTACATACCTTTACAAGCTCTTTGTAATGTAACCATGACTAACTAAGCAATTATTTGCGCCTTGAATGCAAAAGTAAAGCACACTGCCATTTTAAGCGTTGTAGTAGTGAAGAATCCAGAGTCCATTTTTGTGATCTGTGTGTTGTAGCAAAAAAATTATTACAGACAGCAATGAAGAGTTACTACAGACAGCGATGAGAGTTCACTTATGGTGAATAATCTGAAACCCTTCTTGTCATGCATTAGATTCTACAATTCCTCCTCTTCTGTCCTACCGTTTGTCCACTGGAATAATATTGTTGTTCTCTCAGTTCTCCTCGTTAATTTTTATTCCTTCTTCTCATATCTTCTATCCAGTTAATACACCGGTACTTCACTCCATTGGCATTTCTTCACTTTTCACTGGCTATATTGAAGTTGAATCCCTCATTAATTCACCTATTCCCAATATTTCACCTGGTTCTGATGGTTTTTTTTTTGTCTGGTAGGAGGTGAATGCCCAATTATGCACAGAATATGGGACTCTCATGCTAGCAAGAAGGCGACTGGACTACCTACTAAACATCTCCCTTGTCAACATTTTTTTTTTTTGTGGTAGGGAGGTGAAGGCATTTACGCCCGATGAGTCTGGCAGTGTGGGACTCCCATGGAGGATACCCTTGGACTACCCACTAAACACCTCCACTGTCAATCTGAGAACCTAGCCTGGAACCGTTTGACACATTACTTCGGGCCAGGTCTCGTTTTGTTACGCCGTGGGGTGCCTTCAAGCTGGGGAGTCCCTTTCCTAGCGGGAGGGGAAGGGGGAAGAGGAATTGCCAGAAGAGCGATCCCCCAGCCCTAGTGCCTCCGGCTGCTGTGAGTCCCTTTTATATTTTAGGATTGCCCGAGCATAATGTGCCACCTGGTTCCATTTGTCAACCGATTCGAGCATCACCGCAACTATATTATCCGGGGTGAGCTCTCCCGTCTCCCTGTAGAGTTCCCTTCGCAGCCTGGCCCATTTGGTACACGCAAAAAATGTGTGACAGGCATTGTCCTCCTCTCCTGGGCAAAACCGACAATCGGGAGACCGTAACTTGCCGATCTTGTGCAGGTAAGACTGAAAACACCCGTGCCCGCTCAAAAGCTGGGTCAAATAGAAGTCAGTCTCACCATGCCTTCGATTTTGCCACGGTCTCACATCCGGGATGAGGTGCGCAGTCCACCTTCCCTTCGTGCAATTCCTCCAAGACTGCTGCCAATCGTTGAGCGAGCGTTGTCTCTCCTCGCGGACAACGATCTCCCTCGCATCCTCGTTTCGGCGCAGGTAAATAGCGCGGCGCTCTCTAGCAAGGAGGGCGACAGGTATCACGCCTGCAATCACTCTCACCGCCGAGTCGGAGACTGTTGGATACGAAGATGCAATTCTCAGAGCTCCTTTTCTCTGTACCTGTGCCAATCGTTTTCGGTATACCTCCTTACTGAGAGCGTCGCCCCATACCTCTGCTCCGTACAGTAGCACTGACCCTACAGCACTCATCAAGAGGCGTCTTCTTGATGGACTGGGTCCCCCTACGTTGGCCATAAGTCGACTCAGGGCCGATATTCCCGAAGCAGCCTTCTCAGCCGTTGCCCTGATTTGCTCAGAGAAACTCATCTTTGAGTCGATCAGTAGCCCCAGGTACTTCACCGCTGGCTTCGATTCGATTTGTATGTCTCCAATACTGATCATCCTTACTCTAGGGATTCTCTTTTTTGTCAAGATGACCACTTCGGTTTTCTCCAGTGCTAAACTGAGCCCGCGAGCAGTCATCCAGTCCCTCACTCGGCGCATTAGCATACCTAGCCTAAGTTGCGCTTGTTCAACGGTGCGTCCGGCGACCAGAGCCGCAACATCATCCGCATAGCCGACCAAGCGCGACTCATCTGGCATCTCAAGTCCCAGTAGCCCATCGTAAGACACGTTCCACAGGTCCGGAGCAAGGATAGATCCCTGGGCAACACCTGATGTAATTTCCATCCTTCGTTGGCCCTGTGTCGTGCCGTAGAGCAGGCTTCGGTCCTTTAGGTAGTTCCTCAAAAGCCGCATTAGATATTCTGGAACTTGAAAAGAGTTTTCCAGCGTGTCCAGAATATCCACCCATCTAGCGGAGTTGAAGGCATTCCTGACGTCGAGTGTCACCAACAGGACGATCCGTCGCTTGGTGCGACTATATGCCTCTGCCTTTTGGACCGCGTTCACCACCTCTGCAATCGCATCAATGGTAGAACGTCCTGCTCTAAAGCCGTACTGCCGAGGAGATAGGTCCCCAGCAGCACGAATCGCGTCAGTGAGTCTTCCCTTGATGAGTTTCTCTAGCACTTTCCCAGCCGTGTCTAGCATGCATAACGGGCGGTATGCAGACGGCGATTCGGGATTTCCCTTCCCCTTGCTGACCAGCACGAGCCTCGCCACCTTCCATCGTACCGGGAAAACTTCGTCCCGTAGGCAAGCGTTGAATGTGCTGAGCAGCAAGTCAGGACAATGGTGATAGACGAGCTGCAACACCTCAGCTGGAACACCATCTGGACCTGGAGCCTTCCTCGCTTTCAGGGAGAGGACTGCCTCCTCCAGTTCCAGCTGTGTGAAGAGTGGGCACTCGACTGCTGTTTCACCATGGACAGCGTCAACACGGACGGGATGGGCGAGGAAGAGTCCCCGCACTATCGCGTCCATCTTTTCCGCGTCATGTATACAAGGCTTCCGTAGGGCACCAAGTTTCCCCATGACCAGCTTGTAGCCAAGTCCCCACGGATCCCTATTTACATCGTCCACGAGGTCTTGCCAGCATCGGGCCTTGCTCTTGCTAGTAAGCCTGCGAAGATATTTCCTGCCGGACCTGTATGCTGCTATCCTAGTGTCTGCCTCCTCCCGTGTTCGTGCCCGCTGGGCCCATCGCCGAAGTTTGTGACACTCGCTTCTTTGTTCGGCGATCTCGTTTGACCACCAGTATACTGGAGGCTTACCATGTCGGGGTCTCCGACGGGGCATGGAAGACTCGCAAGCAGCTATGATGGTACTCATAGTTGAGTTCACCAAGTCCTTGGCTGTAGGCCCTCCACTCCCTGGCAGAGCTCCCAGCAACGGTGCGCCTGCCGCAAGCGCGTCAGTGAACATCTCGACGTCCATCCTCCCAGTCCTCCATCCGAGGATTGAAGTTTGGGCATATGCACGCAGAGTGGCACCGTCGTGAATCTCAACAGCTATATACTGGTGATCACTAGCCGAGTAGTCCTCTAGTACTCGCCAGTTGTGTACTCTAGGTACCAGGGACTCCGAAGCGAGTGTCACATCGGGTATGGTTCCTACGCAACCCCAGCGGCGGAAAGTAGGGGTGTTACCAGTATTTAGGACAAAAAGCGCTGTTCTGGCCGCCATGTCCAAGATTTGCTTTCCCCTTGGGTCGGATTGTGGCATACCCCATTCGATGGCTCTAGCGTTGAAGTCTCCCCCGACCAGCATGTGGCCCTCTGTGTTCGAGACAGCGTCCTCCAGGGCATCGAGTTTGGTTCGAAAGGATCGCATTGCCTCGTTAGGCGTCAGATAAACACTGAAATATGTTATCCCTGAACACCGCACCCACACAAAACCATCCCCGCGTCCATGGCCCTGCACCTGAAGGCGGGCGCTGTCTCGAACCCAGATGGCCGAGGTACCAGATTTGTCAGGGTACCACGCTTGCGAGTCCTTGTAACGATGTTGCTCACTCAGCAACAGCAAGTCAGCTTTCTTATCCCTCGCAAACTGCTCAAGTAGGTCCTGGGCGTTTGTGCTTCGGTGCAAATTGACCTGCAGGATACGGATCATTTGAGTATCAATTTGGCTTTAGTTAGGGCCTCCTTGAAAACCCAGCATCTCCCTGCCCCCGGCTCATGTTTGAGTCTCCGGACCAATATCTTCAGAAGAACCTGATTGCACTAAATAAATGACTTTTAATCTAAATTAATCTACACTGGTTTTCACCTATATGTTAAGCGAAGTCCCTTTCGCTGCTGTGAGGTCTGCTGCAGTTCTTGGTGCTACTTTTGATCCTAAACTCAATTTCGATGCACAAATTCTAATCGCGACTACTCGGGCCTCAAAAATATTGGGACGCATTTTCAGGCATGCTTACAAGTTTCCCAATATATCTACTCCATCCACTTGTTTATCTGCCTTGTCCAACCCATCTTTTAATATTGCTCTGTAGTTTGGTCTCCCTGATACTCCTACCTCAAAAACTCGTTAGAGAATGTCCAGCAAAAATTTACTTGAGTCTTGTTTTACAAAATCAAAATCCCATATCAACCCTATGAATGTCCTTTATCCTTCTACGTCTGCCAACTTTGTCATTCCGTCCCATCTATCTAGATCAGTGCTTTCTATATCTGCTCTGCCACAATCAATTTCATCAACATTGTATGCAGACTTATGTTTTCGCCAATCATCGCGTTCTTCTCGGGCAAAGAATTTTTCGTACTACCGTATGCCCATATAAATTTTTATTTTCATTCTCCTATTACACGAATGGTAAGAAGACATGATAAGCTTGAAATTGGTCCTTTTTCGAATTCAAACTATATTTTTAAATTGAGATTAAGAAGCCTGATCCTTATAACTAGATTGGATAAAATATTTAACTTGTTTGTGCTTTAATTTGATTTTAATATGTATTTTTTTTTTTTTTGTTCCAACTTAGTACGTTGTATTGTTAGTATCATTGAATTTCCTAATGTACTAACTTTTTCACTTAATTCTAATTTGTATTAATTTTCCTTTCTGTTTGTTTTGTTGAAATGTAATTAGATTGTGTTTAATCTATTAAATGGAATTTAAATAAATAAATAAATGTAGTGATAGTGTTGTCTTGATCATCATATTTTCAACGCAATATTTCTGCTTAATAGTTTGCTGAAATCAAAGTTTATAACAGAAAATCCCAAATATTTCACCTCTTTCATACAAAAATGACTTTTCGCCGCACTGATAGTTAGGCCAGCATTCCGAAGACATTCTGTAACTTTAGAGAGTGAAGTAAATGCGATTCAAAATCTATAGTGGTGGTTCATAGGTCGTTTAGGTGGACAGAAACTCTTTCTCTATCCTGTGGTTAAAAAGAAAGCATAACTTTACCAATTAGATGACACATGCATTGAGAAGCGTCGTACAAGCCAAATGGCATCACTTTCAAGTGACTCAAAGCTCGGCCGAAAGCCTTGAATGCTATATTCTCAAGAAATTTTTCTTCAAAATGAATCGCCTTTTGACTCAATCGCGGAAATTTATTTAGCATCATGCAGCTGACTTAGTAGTCCATCAAAGTAAGGAAGAGGATAAGCATCTTTGATGGTAACCTGATTCACCCTGCGAGAAGTTCCATGCGCTGTTGCTTTCCTCGGTCCAGTTCTCCATACATCAGTTTAAGGATGGCTTGGGGAAGCGAATGGTGTCACTGCTTATAAACATTTTATATATATATATATATATATATATATATATATATATATATATATATATATATATATATATATATATATATATGCATATATATATATATATATATATATATATATATATATATATATATATATATATATATATATATATATATGCATATATATATATATAT